>JANAVB010021796.1:3502686-3667686 GCA_029216955.1 Iris pallida
AAAGAAACAGAAAACAACAGCAAAGGGGGCTCGAACTCGAGCCACTGAGCGCTGGGGGGGGGGGGGGGGGGGGGGTTGAGTCGGGTCGGGCTGGCCAGGGGGTCAGCCGCTGGTTGTGTTAGAGTTAGGACTTAGGTTAGTTTTATTTAGGTTTAAGTTAGTTAATAAATAAAAAAAAAAATAACCATCCTGTGTCCGAACAGTTAGGGCACAGGAGTCTACGTGTCCGTGCTATGCACGACAGTACGAGTCATGAAACGCGTGTCAAGCACCGCGTTGGGTTCGTCGTGTCCTGGCGAACCACATACGTGGATTCGAGACAGTACGACACAAATCCTCACTGCCACTTACGTATCCGGTGGCGATGAGGGTTCAGGGCTGGCTCGACGGCGGCTGAGGCGACGTGGTCGCGGCGGAAGTGGTGGCGATCGACTTGCCTCGTCACGACGAACTTGTTGGCGGTGGTTGGAGGCGTCGAGCGTCGCTGTGGAGGTGGATTTGGGTAGATGGCCGGAGTTAGGGTTACGGCTGGGTTGTCGGGAAAGAAAGGGGGGTCAGGGCGGTTGTAGGTTGTGCTAGGGTTAGGGTTTAGGACGGGGGGGGGGTCGTTTTATAGAGGCTTAGGTCGGTTAGGGGCGTCAAGCTGGCCAGAGTCGGCCGGAAATGGCGGATCGTCGTCGGCGTGGCGGTCGTCGGGGGTGGGTAGGATTAGGGTTAGGTTTTTTTCATTTAGGTCCCTGTAGTTTAGGAATTTACAAACTGGTCCCTATCCTAACCAAATGTAAATTAAAATTTGCAACCCGACATTTAAAACAAATGGTTAATTGCAAACTGCTATTATAACAATTCCACAAATTGCAGATTGATACAAAAATAATTCTAAATATTACAAAATGATATTAAAACATTTTAGAAAATTGCAAAATGATATTTTTGTATTTAAAACTCATTTAAAAATTATTTAAAAATTCTAAAAAATTCCTAAAAATCCTAATAATTATTTTAAGGCTAAATATGACATTAAAAATTAATTAACATTAATTAAATAAATTTTGAAAAATAGGGGCTTACAGCGACCGCTGGCGAGGAGTGGAGGAGCGGCATAGAGGGGATGGCGGCCTGCCAAAGGGGGAGCGGAGCAGAGGAAAGGGAAGAAGACAAAGGATATTCCAGTCCAAAAATATTGGTCAAATGGGTTTGACCGTCCCTCACAGACGGTTTCCGTTAAAAGTGGGAGGTACCTTACATTATTGTAATTGGGTAGGGTGCACTTTGAATATGGATAAATAAAGTGGACTGTCACTCAAATTTCTCTAATAAAAAATAGTGATTTGTCGCTAGGTACCAATATCATTATCGGGAATACCAAACTTTACTAGCTTTGTCATGGCTAATGGAAACATAATTAACGTTGATTAACATGATAATCTGATTAAAAATTTAGTCAAACAAGGCGGCACAAACATATATTTCGTTTTTAGTTAAATCTACATTAGATTCCTTCGGCACCTATTTGAAAAATTATTGGGACTCACGGTAGTCTCTCCTTCTCATCCACGAAGAGGATTTACCACATGTACTCTTTTTTTTTCAGGGCAGATATGTTATTTTCAAAATAACTTTCCCAATAATGTTGGCAAATATTAAAGGCCATTCCCTCTTTACTAAGGGCAACCCTCCTACTAAGGACAACCATGACTTACTATTATTTTTACTAAGAATAACCTAAATTGAACAAGTTTACTAAGGACCACCAAGAGAAAGAAAAAAAATAAAAAACAAAAAACAATAAGAAAAAAAGAAAACCAAATACCCAAAAACCCTCCCATTTTCCTCCCGTTCGTCCTGAAAACCCCCCTCACCTCTCTCTCTCCGCTCGTCCCCCCTACAGTCCTATCTTTGTCTACTGCAGGACTAAAGTAAATCAACTGTCTAACGGATAATGCATAAAATGATCAACAATTGTAAGATGGAGGACTGCAGCCACTGCAAATGGCTACAGTCCTGCCTTCACATTGGACTGCAGGCAAGCCCTGCAGTCACTGTAGGTTGGAAGTTTTAAACAAAAAAAAGAAAACCTTCTGTCGATCGAGGACTGCAGGCAAGCGCTGCAGTCCTGTCTTTACTTTGGACTGCAGGCAAGTTCTACAGTCCTATCTTTTTGCAGGCGTACGAAATCTTGAAAATTGACATTTCATGTAATTACCGAGGATGGTTCAAACGCAGTCGTTGGTTCTTGGGGACCAATAATGGGATTGGATGACCGAATCTCTTCTTCAAAAATATTTTGGTCCATAATGTAGGAACCCTAGAGGGGGGGTGAATAGGGTCAAGCTAACTAATCAAGCACTATAGCACAAGCTAATGGGCAATTTAAAAATATAAGTGCAAGAGAAGAAGCAATAACAATACCGACACACGATATATCCTGGTATCCTCCCAAGAGGTACTCCAGTCCCGGAACTCTCTCCGACTTTAATCCACTATTTGAGTAAATAGTTACACACGAGTTTGGATCCGAAGAACTCGCCAACTTCTTACACGAGAGCTTTAATCCGAAGGCCTCTCCGACTTCAACCGAGAGTTTGGATACGAAGACTCTCCAACTTCAACCGAGAGTTTGGATACGAAGACTCTCCAACTTCAACCTTTCACAATAGGTTTTGATCTTCTTATACAATAAGATGAAGATCTCACTTTTCAACTCAATAACTCTAACACAATTTGTGGATGACAAATGAAAACTTTGTAGAGTTGTTTGTGGATAAGCTTTGGTAGTTTAGAAATTTTGAGGCTCAAAGCATCAACCTTGAATAAAGGGGTTTAAGGCTATTTATAACCAAAGCATTGAAAAGAGCACAAGGCAATTTTTCAGTCTGCGAACCGGCATACCGCCGTTATGAACCGGCATACCGGCGGTATACCGGTCTGGAATGCAACGGCTAGAAATATAGCCGTTGGGATCATTAATTGCTCGGATTTTCGACCGTTGGAATTTCAACGTTACTAAACCGGTATACCATCGGTATGAACCGGTATGCCGTCGGTATGCCAATTTTGTAGACATAAACTTTCTGTGAACAAAATCGGTATACCGTCGGTATGGACCGGTATACCGTCGGTATGCCGGTTTTTATCCGAAAATGATCCTGGGCTAATTTCTATCCTAGCTTTCGATTTTACCATCCATTTCTTGTGTTTACAATTATTCCTAAGACTCATTACAGACTCCAGAAATACTGTAGCAGGTGTAGGCTTCTTCAGAGTCTTGAAATGATGATGGCATGGCATGGCTTCTTTCCTTAATAGATGTTGGCTTTTTTCCTTGGCGGCAGCTGTCTAAAGATATCAAGTTTGTGAAAACTGAATACCTTTCGGGGGCTTCACCCCCGAACCTCCGATGAGGGGCGCTGCCCCCTCGACCCCCGTCCGCTGACCGGGCAGCGGAACCCTCGAGTGCGTGGCTCCGGAGATGTCGTCGGATGGTTCAGAAAAATCTTGTAGGATCCGTCGTCTTTGGCCCACCATGATTTCTTCATTGCATATGTCCACATTGATCTTGCTTATTGCTTTTCTGTATGTACATGTTAGACGAACAAAGCAATACATAGTAGCAAGTAGGATAAGTTTAATACACATTAGGACAATGATGAGTTTAAGTATAAGTGCTAAGGTGATAGCATAATTGTTAGTGATATCATAATGATTAAAATTAATTGAATTACCAAAATCAAAAACATAGTTTTGATTTTGGCAACCCGATTAACTTTAAGATAGATAAGCTCATATCACTAATATGTAAACCAATAGGCACATAACACCAAAGGTATAAGTATAAGTAGAAATGCTATAGCGATAGTATGAAGATTAGTGATAAAGAAATGCTAAACTTAACACATTAACCATATTCAAAAACATGATACAATTATTGGACTAACACATAATTCTAAACAAAGATTGAGTGTCAATAAAATAACATAATTATAATAAAATAAAATAAAAAAAGAGATAGATAATCACCGAAGATAGAGAACACCAATATAGGTGGGGACAACAACAATGAAGGTGGGAACACCAATAGAGGGGGTGGGGACAACAATGGAGATGGGGATTGAGAAAAGTGGTTCGGGATTGAGAAAAGAGGAAGAAGACAAAGGAAGAAGAAAGACAAACTTGTAATTTTTGTTACATTCTAACTTGGTGGCCCTTAGTGTTTTCAAAATGGCAAACTTGTAATTTTTTTAAAATTTTAAATTGGTGGCCCTTAGTAAAAAAGGGATGGCCTTTAACATTTGCCATAATGTTTGATGTTACCTTTCTTATACAGGCAACTTTTGATATCTATAATTACTTATTTCTTTAAATACAAAAATATATGTACTGTATACATAGGAGAAGAGACAATACTTGGACATCCATTTTGTGTACAACAGATATGCTTTTCTCATTTTTATACCATAAGTGGATGAGAATGAGTAGGGGTGAGTATTCGGTTTATTCGGTTCCAACCGAACCGAATAACCGAAAACCGTCGACCGAAACCGAATAAGCAAAACCGAAACCGAACCGAATTGGTCAATAACCAAACAGAACCGAATTAAATCGGTTCAATTTTTGGTTTATTCGGTTTTTTTGGTTTATTTGTGTTTTTTTTGTTAATATATATAATAACTAAATATACCTAGATATATTTATTATATACATATAGTATATACCTCTCTCTCTATATATATATACCTATAGTATATATCTATATATATTTAGTATATACCTATAATTAATACCTATAATATATATATATATATATATATATATATATATATATATATATATATATATAATATGTCCCTTCGGGGACATCCGATAAAATTGGAACGATATATATATATAAATATATATATAAAATATATATATATATATTTTATATATATATATATATATATATATATATATATATATATATATATATATATATATATATATATATAAACTAAAATTTCTTATTCGGTTTTCGGTTTTGGACCGAAACCGAAACCCAAAACCGAATAAAAAAATTTAGTATTTTCAAAACCGAAACCGAACCGATTTTTTTCAAAACCGAACGAATCTCTTATTCGGTTCGGTTTTCGGTTCAAAATCGAATAATGCTCACCCCTAAGAATGAGGGTGTACAATGAGCCAAGCTTACTCAATAATTTCTTCACCTTTTTGGGAGTTTATTTGTACCTTAGTTATAGTGATATTCTATTGAGATTTCTTTTTGATACAGATACTTATACCTCTTTTTCATTGCGAATATACTTTGGGCCGGTTAGGTTTACGGAAAAAAGAGAAAAGAAAGTTAGGGTCCATTTGGATAGACTTTCTGAAATTTTGTTCTGAAATCAGTTTTCTGAAAGTAAGTTATAAAGTTGTTTTCTAAGTAAAGAAATTTTAGTTTTGCGTTTGGTTACTTTCATTTGATAAGTAAAATTTAAGAGAAAAAAATGAAGATTCTGTTTGGTAAAATATTTTTAAAAAATAATTTTTATCTGTGTCCATATTGTTTCGTGTCCGACTATATCCAACTGTGTCAAAAAAATAAATTTTAGTATCCGACACAGGTGTCCTGTAGACGGCCTCGCGGAGCGTCGCGTTCTCCACCTCCATACGCCGGAGACGGCCTCGCGGAGTGCCGACATGGAGATCACGCCGGAGACGACCTCGCGTAGCGCCGCCATGGAGGTCACGCCGGAGACGGCCTCGCGGAGCGCCGCCACCTCGTTCTCCACCTCCACGTGCGGACACGTCGGCGGTGTCGGCGGAGTGGTGTGAGCCACCATGGAGGTCCCGCCGGTGACGATGGAGGATTCCGGTAGGTTACTGTGTGTGCGTGAGTGACACAAACAGAGAGAGGGGTGGTGGGATGTCTGCAGGAAAAAGAAAATGCTCTCTCTGTGGGAGAGAGAGAGAGAGAGAGAGTGGGTGGGTTGGAACACGTGAGGAGACAAAAACTCCACTTAGAAAACAGTTTTTTTCTGCTCTTGAAAAACATATTTTAAACTTCACTTTTGGAAAAAGTTTTTGGAAAGTATATTTCCAAGTGAAGCTAACCAAATACTATTTTTCATGTGTTTGAAGTTTAAACTCAGAATGCTGAGTTTAAACTAACGACCAAACGCACCCTTAATTTTTTGCACTTCTTTTTCCTTTGAAAATTTATTTATTATTATTATTTTCATGTTTGAAAGTTTCAAAGAATTAAGAGAAAAAAAGTGAACATAAAATTTATTGTACCGAAACTAATTTTCAATAAATTAGTGTAAACGAAATAAGTATCTAAATTTAACTAGAACGAAACATTCCGCCAACGTAATTGGCGGAAAAATACATGGTATATAAAATAATCGAAAGTTGGATTTCCGCCAACATAGTTGGCGAAAAATTGGTTTGGTGGTTAATTTGTTATTATCTACACTTATATGTATAATTAGAAAAATTATTAGTCAATATATTTATTTGTATATATTACTTTGTACATATTAAATTATATATATTTATTTGTATTAATAATAATATATACAAATAAATATATTAGTATAGATAATAATAAAAATTAATAACAAATTTAGGTTAAGATGTTCTAATTTAAAAAAAAATATATTTTAAATTTACGTTCTACTAGATATGTTTAAATTTGGATCTTTTAAAATTTAAAATATTATAATTTTAAATAAAGTAAAAGTCACATAAAATTTTCGCTTAGCTATAGATTAGCTTAAATTATTTTATTATGAGTTTTAATTTAAAATGTTGGATAACTTTAAATCATAAAATTGAAATGTGGATATATAAAGTTGTGATGATAAATTTTTTATTTTCTTTCATTTATTATAATTTCAAAATCCATTAATCAAATTTTAATTATAATTTTGATTGATGGATTTTGAAACTATAATCAAAATCTTCATTAATAGATTTTGAAATTATAATAAATAAAAATTTTGTCAGCACAAATTTAACTATATCTAAATTTAAATTTTATGGTTTGAAGTTATCTAACATTTTAAATTAAAACTCATAAGAAATAATTTTGAGCTTATCTATAGCTATGAGAAAAAAATTATGTGACTTTTACTTTATTTAAAATTTTAATAACTACAATATAATGTTTTAAATTTCATAAGATCAAAATTTAAGCTTATCTACTGGAACTTAAATTAGAATCAAAATTTTAAAATCATCTTAACTAAATTTATTATTAATTTGTTTATAGTTTGTTATCGTTATCTATACTAATATATTTTTCATGTTTATTACTTTGTTATTAATAAAAATAAATATATACAAATGAATTTGTATATTAATATGTATATATTTATTTGTATATTAACTAATATAGGTAATAACAAAATCTATATTAACTAATAATTTTTATTATACATATTAGTATAGATCATAACAAATTAAGTAACATATTAAATTAAACTAATGAAAAGAATAAGCTAAAAGATTAAACCAAATCAAATCAAACGAGAAAAAACAAAACAATTAAACCAAAACCCACCCAAAAAAATGGGGCTATTTCTGCCAACTAGGTTGGCAGAAATTTATCTTGGCGGAAAATCCTATTTCATTATTATTATTATTTTGGTTTTCCGCCATCTCAGATGGCTATACGTTTCATTTTTTCATATTTATCCAACCTTAGTTCTACGCTAATTTACATAAAATTAATTTTGATACAGTAAATTTTCTGGAAAATGAATCATTGGAATAAAAAAGTGAATATTGGGTGGTTGGAGGAACCATTCCTCCTCTATTTTTCTTTCATGTGATTCTTTTTTATTCTTATTTTCTTTGCTACGATCAAACATTGAAAAAATAACTTTTTTTCCCCACAATATGCCGATTTCGTGAACCAAAAATGACCTTTATGTGCTAGGACAACATAAAAAGGTATTCATGATTGTTGCCTATCGAAGCCTATTGGCATTTTTGTTTGCAAAACTTGAAATTCAGAATCCTTTTTTCTATGTAGAAAAAAGAAAAGAAAAGAATAAAGTGTCAAACAAACTTTACGAATGGTTATGATAAAAAAAAATGCATGCATGGTTCACTTTCATAGTATGTTTGTCTTAAATTTAACAATTAATTAACAATAGCATCAAACGAAAACGTAGCTGTATATTTCAAAATTTTGGGCCTGTGGCCACTTTTTATAAATTTTATTTTATTTTGTATATTTCAATATTACGATTGTTCTCTATGAAATTTGTCATAATTAGAAGCATAAGAATCCTTCAAACAACTAATGTAATTTATATTTCAATATTATGATTGTTCTGTATGATTATCCGGAGGAAAAATGCAAATTTGTCTATTTCTTGTGGTTAAGCAACTTATGAATGTGCAATATAGTGTTTTATTTATTTATTTAGGTTTTCTTCTGTTTTAGTTTTTTCTTTCTAGATGACAAGCAATTGTCACTAGTTTGGGGGTACATTGGTTTTTCTAGTTTTCTAACTATGCATTTTGTGCTCTAAATTGATTATATAAGAAAATGATCACATGCATATTTTTTAATAGCTATAGATTATTGTGCAATTTTAGCGGAGGTCAATGAAACAAGGACATTCCAAATCCAACACGTTTCATTGACCTCCACTAAAATTATAAATTTTGGAATGTCCTTGTTTCATTGATATCTGGAAATTGTTTCTCTCCCCAACTCCTCAACTTCTAGGAAGAAGACAATTATGAATTTTTTTTTATGATGTCTCTTTGAAACAACAATGGAGGCCCACCTCTCCCTTCTCCCCCACAATAGAGGTCGGCCGCGTGGCGGTTGCAAGCCCTTTGGTTGTAAGTGGATTGTAGGCATAGCATTGTCCTATTGGAATACAAGAAAGTGTCATCTCCCACACCTCTAAGAATAGGCACACATCCATTTGTTGTATAGAACTTTTGGGAAGAGGTGGGGCCAGGTGGGACCGGGTGGGACCATATTAGCAGGGAAAGAGGGGAGAGGTGGGGCTGGGTGGAACCATGTTAGCAGAAAAAGAGTAGGGTGTAAAAAGGTTGTAAGGAGTTGATTGCAAACTTAGCATTATTCATTCCGATAATGTATTAATGACTTTTATTATTAACCAACATATCAATTTGTATTATCACGTGGAACATTAATTCTTACAGCTTCCTTTTGCTCATATTTCTTTGTCCATGTAGCGTAGCAAGTGCGATGGCAATTTGATTTAGGAAGTGGCAACGGCTTAACAAACAAAGATAACAATAGAGAGTCCCACGATCCAAAGCAGCGAAGAACAAATAGAATTTACTACAAAACTCGGCTAAACGATAATATTCATGCATATGAGAACGTTGTAATGGAGAAGATCACGTACGACGCGCAGGTGTATATTCATGTTAAAAGGCTCTTCATGTGCAATCCTCCAAAAATCTTTTAGCCGAATTATGTAAAATTCAAAGATTTGTTTTTGTTAGGATAGGTTGAATCGTAAGATTTGAAACCTAGCTAAATCATACTTGTTCATTAGGAAATTCTTTTTCTTGGTGTACTCTTGCTGAAGTTCTTCCCACAATGTACACTTGGGAATCTTGATATGCTGGCACACGTCGAAGAGGTGGTTTGTCATAAGCCAGAGTTGTTCTTAATTTCTGCAAATTCTAGATCTAAGGCCTTCTAGTGTCAGTCTTTGGAGCAAGACAGATCATATAGACATTGTAGATGATGTTGAGACTATGTTCAACCTTCTTTCTTCAATTTTGTCGAGTCCATGACATGTTCATTATTATAGCTGTTTGAGAGGAATATTAGGTGAGTTCAATGTCTGAGCTAGAAATAGAATAACATTGGATGAAGTACGTTATTGCTATATTTAGAGCTATAATTTTTCTGCACTGTGAAGCCGTAGGAACTAGGAAAGGGGTGATTTGTTTTTGAATATAACATCTGCCACTTTCAATAAACTTCCTATAATGAACATAACAAAGAACTATAACAAAATGTGATGTATCGGAGAACGAAGAGCGGGGCCAATACTAGCCAGCTATGCATTCCGGAGTACGTCGGTAGCATAAAGTGCAGTCACGATTGTATAAGAGAGATGGAGGTTACTCTACAAACCGTCAATCTGATCTAGGCTAAGCTGTCACCCCCACTATCATATATAGTACTATTATGATCATTTACATTATATTATTACTTAAATATTTAATTAGGTTATTATTATTAGTGTATTTACCTTGGTGATTAAATAAGTATTTTTTAGATAAATATTTATTCAATAGAGTATTATTACAAAACTTTAATATATTTAATCAATAAAGGATACGAAATATTTTCTTTTATTTTAGAATTTTTTTATAATTTTTTGGTATTTATTTCAAACCTATTAGCTAACCCCTTTATATATATATATATATATATATATATATATATATATATATATATATATATATATATATATATATATATATATTTATATAATTTAAAGAACTTTATTGAAAAACAGGAAACAAGCCTGGGCCCACGAATGGGCGCCAGCCCACCCCTTTATATATATATATATATATATATATATATATATATATATATATATAAAGGAAGGAAAAAAGGATTTATATTAATTATTTGTAAAGGGGTTAGCTTTACAAATAATTAATATAAATCCTTTTTCCCTTCCTTTATATATATATATATATATATATATATATATATATATAAAAAAAAAAAAAAAAAAAAAAAAAAAAAAAAATATATATATATATATATATATATATATATATATATATATATATATATATATATATATATATATATATATATATATATATATGTGTGTGTGTGTGTGTGTATTATATATAATGGTATATATAATATACAAACAACTAATGAATAAGACAAATAAACTCACACACTCAATAAATAACTAAGCAACAAACCCACACTTGCTGTGCTCAAACCGAGCACAACAGCCCAGCATATGGGCACGCCCCTTAAAAACACGAACTCCCTTTAAACCCGAGAACCCCAAACCCTAACCTTAATCCAGCACCGACACACCCCCGACCTTTCCGACTACCTACGCGCCGCCTCGGATACGTCGGCGGCCGTCCAACGACCGTTGGATCTACGCACGCGAGCTTGCACGCGTCAACACAGCAGAACCGAACTTCCAGGTACCCCTCTTCGTCTTCATATTTGTCCACGTACACTCGATCAAATTGAGATCCATAAATTTCTACTTGTAGCCTATATAACCCTCTTGGAACCTGTAAAATATATCCATATATATATATAAAACTATTGTTCAGAAAATCGACACGAAGTTGTCGAAAAACCACTCCAAACAGGACAGAAAGGTTGTCCTGAAACACCATATTAGCGGTCGATTTGCGACTAGAATATTGCGAACCTTGAAAATTCATCTGAAGATACTTATAGACAACATATAGGGTTGTGTAAACCTTCTTGTAGATTTAAATTTTATGCATTATACAGAAAGTTATTTGTTTGTGAAGATTGAAAAAAAATTGATTTTTTAAAACTGAATTTTTGGAAAATTCTTCTGATACAGCGTGCGCCCGACAAACCGGACGACGTGGTCACGAACCAAAAATATCGAAAGGTGCGCATTGACTTTGCGGACATGTTGTCTTTGACGGAATTCAAATTGGTTGCGTGTGCGCGACGAATTTGATGCGTATTCGTCAAAATTCACCGTATCGACCTTTTTGTAAAAATTTAAATACTTTGTGCACGTTCGTCATTTCGAGACGAAACTTGTGCCAACAGGACCGTGTCATTTTTCTGGTTCTGTATGCCATGTTTGGTCGGATTCTGAGAAGGTCGACGGGAACGCTATTTTGGCGGGCCCGCGACCTGATCCAACGGACAAAATTATGCACGACCCACCGGAATCCAACTTTGGACATACGGTTGGGTTCATCTCGTCAAACCGGACCCGTAGACATATAGTTTGATGAATTTAGAGGCCGTAGATACTGGTACGCTTTTCGGTGCAAAGCGAGTCCAATGATGGACATCGTTTTGGCTCAAAATTATCGTTTTGCTCATGTGTCCAGAATTGAACTTATGTGTAGGCTATTCTAGCTAATTTGACTATTTTGAGAACGTTGGTACTGTCTGTTTCAGCATTAGGAGACTGTTGTGCGAGTTGACCGTTCGTGACTCATTTGAGTGATTGGTAGTATCGATTTCCTCAGTTTAGGACAGCAGGCGAGTACATTCTATGATAGTGTCACGTCCCGCTTTCAGAATACGGTGAGCCGAGTACGTAACATCATCCCCAGGCTACGTGACATACGAATACTCCAGTACCCATATTCGCGATTGTCGTCCGTAAGGTTCTAGGATAGGTTATCACAGGTCATAATTGGCAAAATAAAATTAATATTATTCAAATGCGCATTCTAAAACTATAAATTTGAAATGGACTATTCTACCCATTACAACTATTAACCCAATTATAATTATATATTTATATACCTGAATTGATGATAAGAAAATCTGATTTCAATATGATTGCCTTCAATCGTCACATCTCGTTCTTGTTCTCCAGCTTTTTTTCAATGTACAATAGCAGCTCCTTGGAAGTATGTCAATAAATCTAGTGAACAATACTAGGTCGTCAAACGACATGCAAGTCCTCAGTCAAAAAGGAGAAAATAAAATAAGTAAATTGAGAATCACTGAGATGATCGGATTCTCGGAATTTCAAAGTAAAGAAATTGAGAAATTAATTCTGAGGGATTATAACGTTAACTTAAAATTTGACCCTGACTAGATCTCATTCTAGTGAATTTCCTTAGTGTTCGTCCTACGACTAAATCCTAATAATTCATAAATAACGACTACCGACATAATCACAACAACCTAAATTCACTACCACAATCATAGTCAAGTTTCCTATATGATGATGCAATTTAGAGAACACATTTGGATCACGATCATTCTATATTTTTCTGACAATAATCCCAACCCGAGACCAGGTGGTGTCTGGATTGGGTACGGTGCCTTAGATCCGACCCCCTACATCTTATGGGAAACTTGTATACATTAACTTTTTAAATTTCGATTTTATTCTCAAAATTTACTGGACTGTTCTCTGTTGGTGAGCTAGGCCTCACCCACGACATCGTAAGGCCTTACAGATGCGGGACTACTGATCAGCTTTTTCTGTTGTTATTATATTACAAGAATTTTGATAGACGTGATCCAGTTGTTCTCTCCCACCCCATGATGTAACTACAAACACAGACAATAGTCTATTGACTCCTATGTCTAATATCATATTCCAACTCAATTACCATCTTGTATGTCAAAGACCATACGCCATACGATAATATCTTGTTGGTAGGAGATTATCCAACTCATTACCATCTCGTTTGTCGGAACAACACGCCATATGGTAACAATCGTTGGCAAGGAATTGTTCAACTTATTTTTTCATCTCGTGTGTCAAAGACAACACACCATATGGTAATATCTTGTGACTAGAAAGCTGGATATAAACTTAGATTATTCAATTAAGTTTTTCTAATACAGGAATTCTCTAACTTTGGCTAACTCCCGAAATTATTAAAAATTTCGGCAGAGTCTCCTTTGTATTTGTTGACCCAGAAATTTTACAATAGACAATATATATATCAAAAGACCGGGTACGTCGATCCCTTCGGTGGAGCAACTCTACACCGGGCACACGCAGTCAATATAGTAGATGAGAATTATATAAAAACACAAAACTAAGTTGTCCAGAATCTCAAACATGTATCCTCTACTTGCAAATAGCATAACGCCTATCATATAAATCTGAATACCATCATATTATATATCTTTGGAAAGCTTATAAAATTTTCTACGAAACACGTGTTTACACATTTTGGATTTGATAAAGTTTAATAGGTCAAAATTAGGATACAAAGCTGCTGTGTCCTTAAATTACAAAAAATATTTCCAGGTTTCGACGATGTTATTGTACGGTTAATAATTCGTAATATATACATCTAGATACTATCATATTATATACCGCTGAAAAGCTTATCGAATTCTCTTCGATTTCTGTTCATACATATTCTCATTTTGATAGGGTTTAATAGGTCAAATCTGTCGTACAAAATTATGTGTACACTGAATTTCTGATTGAATTTCAGAATTGTACACCTATGTTGTACGACCCATAACTTCTAACATATAAACTCAAACCCTATCATATTATATATCGTCGGAAAGCTTATCGAGTCCTCTTTGATTCTCGTTCATACATATTTCAATTTTAATGAAGTCTGCTAGATCAAAACTGATCCAGAAAATACTGAAAAATAAATTCCAGAATATGGTTCCAGAATTTTTCATCCATGTTACACGGCCTGTAGCTCCTAGTACATAAATCATAATAACATTATATTATATGTTTTCGGAAACGGTGTCGAATTTCCTAGATAACTCGTTTAGACATATTTTTATTTTAGTAAATTTTATTAGGTCAAAACAGTCTCACAATAAAACTGTGCAGAAAAAATTCCAGATTTATATTACTCGAGTGTAATACTTGTGCTATAGCTTCTACAACTGCATTAGAAATTATATGTAAATAATATAGGTAGGGGAGGAATTGCCTTGGAAAAATGATTTGGGTTTGGAATTGGAAATTAGGACTTGCTCCTTCTCCAATTTCTTCTTCTTTACTCCATCTTCTTCTTCATCTTCCTTCTCTTTTTTTTTTTTTTTTTTTTTTTTGAAAGAGGGGGTTTGGGTTTTGGTGATGGGGAAGGGAATGAAGGGAATAGGGAGAGGAAAAGAAATAAAAGAGGAAGGAGAAGAAAGTGGGTGAGGTGGCTCATGAAGAGAGCCCCTCTTCATGCATCCAACCCATGTGTCATTATTAAGTGTCACATGTCTTAGAAGATGCCACCTAAATATATATGAATGCTACATACTCTTTCTCTAATGAGTTGGTAAGTCTAAAAATACAATTGCAAACTTAATCCATGAACTTTTATAAAAGTTCATCTAATTAAATTATTAAATCCTTTTCATTATAATAAAATATTAATAATTAATTAGAGAGAAATTTTAAGGAACGTACAATTAATTAAAATAAATAGTATAATTGGATACGGCTATGACAGATAGTTTTTATTGTCTTGATATCTACTATATCCGATTCAGTTGTAGTATTTTACTTGATTCTCGACACGAGGTTACACGAACTAGTATACATTGGATCTCGTCATGAGATGTTATTCCTGGTTTACCTGGTATATGAGTACATTGTTCGATCTTATTTTTTGTACTTGTATAGACACCGATTTGAGAGTGGGCTGGCTCCCTGCTTTTAAATCTCGTGTCATGATGTGTCATGGTTGGATCCATTATACTATTCAAGGGATTAGGGAGTTATTAGAGGTTATGTGATCAATACCCATCCTGTCACTTATTCCTGTGCTGGCTTCACCCTCACTGCACGAAGGGTGTAGCCAGATCCTATATTTCTTGTGCTCGCTTTCCAGGTTGGCCGGCTTGACCCTGTATATGCATTTCCTCTGATAGCCGGTCAAATGGAACAACATGATCCTGACCCAAGCCGATCATATAACGCTCTAATATCTCATGGCACTTTTTTTATATTTACATCATACCTCAGATTACTTTTTACTGTTTATATTCCAGTTTTACCTTATATCTCACCCTGACATGATATCCAGTCCACTTTACTGTTTTTACTTCCAGCTCGACATTTTATCTTGTATTTCATTATAATTATCTCTTATAGTATTTGTCAATTCACATAGAACTGCTATTGGCTTTTGTACTTGCTCATATCGTGACATGATAACCCCCATTGTTTTTCAGATGATTTAGATGCAGACTGTCCGACCTACTACAGGTTTGGCATAGATGGACTCTACGACCAGGACCTGCTTGTGGATCCGGTGCTCGTTGAGGACGCACCGCCTGTAGTGACTTAGTTTAGCTAGATTTTGTCTGGATTATATTCCAGCTTGATACTTTAAGACTTGTAGTATTTATTTGGGATCTCGTGTTATGTCTTTAAATTCTAAACTTGTGATTGTGGCTCAGCACTATTTCAGACTATTTATTTCATCTTTATCTTTATCTTTATTATTGTGATTATCTTTCTTAGAATTATGTGATTGAGTTGTGATTATATTCCTTCGTGCGAAAATGACAGGTTATATTATTGTGTCTTAGATACTATATGTTCTAGATGACCCTAACAACGTTCTACCGCCGATGCTGCGGCATAGGCTGAACGTACCCACGTGCTCGTGCCCCTAAACAGAGTGCGGGTCGTGACACATTTTTATGGTGGCCCATGCAGGTCAGAGTCGCAACTAGTGCGATTTCGTAATGGTGCTCAGCTTGGAGTGCTAATTACGAGCCTGCTATTAGGATATATTCTCTAGGTTATGATAGGAGTTACTCCATCACATATTAGAAAAATTTTGATCCTTCGATTACCATGACAAACTCTTCTTGCATTTCGAAATAAATTGTCCTTCCTTGATGATATCCTATTATGTGCCATATTGATTTTTTTGCTTGAATTCGTCTTCAGGATGACGAAGACTAGAGCTCAGACCGCTGGGACCGCTGTGGCATCAGAGAGTTCCGCTACTTTGCGACCTATTTTTCTGACTGAGGGAGCTACGAATCAGGAGATTGACCCTACTATCCCTGCTGTTCCAGAGGTAGCGGCAACAGTACCGGGGGGTCTTCCTCCATCGATCCCGAGGACTGTACCCGTTCTGTCGGAGACTCTTCCACCTCCACCTGCGTTGTCGATTGACGCCACTATGATGTTCGTGCTCCTTCAGCAGATGATGGAGGCAAAGCGAGCACAGACTGAGGCATCGCAGCGACAGGCAGAGATTCTGAGGCAGAGCATGGAGAATGCGCATCAGTTAGCACTCGCCACTGTAGAGAAGGTAACTGCAGTTCAGACTCAGGACGCCCCCGCCCAGCAGCCACAACAGCAGCAAGCAAGGCCTGGCTCCGTGATAGATTTCAAGAAGATGTTTCCTCGGGAATTCAAGGGAACAAAAGGGATCCTGTATGCCGATGATTGGTTAGAGGATGTTGAGCGGAGCCTGAAGTTAGCACATCTTCCGGAGGGACTATGGGTGTCAGCAGCAACGAATCAGTTCTTTCATATCGCTCTGACTTGGTACCGCACAGACCCTCATCTGACAGTGACACGCTTGACGTAGGAGAACTTCAAGAGGCTATTTAAGGAGAAATTCTTTCCTGATGTGGCTCTTAGAGCACTGGAGGGCCAATTTGTGGGACTTGTGCAAGGGAACATGTCTGTAGACGAGTACACAGCGGAGTTCTTTCGTCTGAGCCGGTTCGCCAAGGGCATGGTTCAGGATGCTGGGGAGAAGGCTCGTAAGTTTACGAGGGGCCTGAATCATACTGTTCAATCTCGCACATCTGGGCGTCGTACGACGACCTTTGAGGAGATACTAATGGATGTACAGATTACAGAGGAGGATTGGGGTCTCAGGCCCAAGAGGAGTAGCGATGCTATGGGTGCTGGTTCCAGGGCAGGACCGGCCAAGCGTCCCCAGACTCAGCAGAGGCTATTTTAGCATCAGCATCAGCAGCACCAGGCACCGGTACGTGCACAACATCAGCATGGACAGGAAGAGATCCCTCAGTGTGGCTTCTGTGGGAAGCTGGGGCACACTCGAGAGGTCTGTAGGAAGAGGTTGCGTATTTGCCTGTACAGTGGAGCCTCCGACCATCAGCTGAAGGATTGTCTGTTCATGTAGCCCGAGGAGGTCAGGACAGAGTACCACCTGCTAGAGCTCCAGCAGAACCAGCTATTCAGTAGAGGGGTCTGTCACATCCGACCGAGCAGCAACGTTTATTCAGCATCAGAGAGGAGCATCTCAGGGTAGGGCGTTCGCACTGACGGTCGAGGAGGTCGACCCTATAGCAGACGTGGTGGCAGGTTCTGTTCTACTCGTTCTTGCATTAGCTTTGTTTGACTCTGGTGCTACGTACAGTTTTGTATCTGTATATTTTGCACTTAGACACAATATTATTGCTGAAGCACTGAGTAGGACTTGTAAGATTATGACCGGGGGAGGCATTATCCTGGTTAATAATATTTGCAAGGGGTGGAGAGTTACACTAAGAGGCCGGGATTTGAGTGCGTGCTTGTTCATAATGTCCCTTTCGAGCTATGATATGGTACTCGGTATGGATTGGTTTAGCAGACACTATGCTAGTATAGACTGCAGAGGAGACAGAGTTTCATTTATGCCGCCGGGAGAGCCATAGTTTGAGTTCACTAGGGGAGAAGCTAAGCCAGGAAATGGTTTCTGTGGAGCTATGTTGTCGGGACAGGAATTGCGACATCCATTGATAGCAGGATTCTTGGATATTTTCCCTGATGAGCTGCCAAGATTACCGCCAGACAGGGATGTTGAGTTCTATATAGACTTGGTGCCAGGCGTTGAGCCTATCTCGCAGCATGTCTATAGGATCAACAACAACGAGTTGGCAAAGCTGAAGAGGCAAGTCGACGAGATGCACGGCAAAGGTTTTATCAGATCCAGTTCTTTACCTTAGGGCGCACCTATTCTGTTTGTACCAAAGAAGGATGGGAAGGTACGTGTATGTGTCGACTACAGAGTGTAGAACCCTAGAGGGGGTGAATAGGGAAATAAAAAATAATTTGATCACAAGAAGCAATATATGACAAATAAAAAGAGAGAGTAAGAAGATCAAACACAAGATGTATCCTGGTATCCTCGCTTAAGGCAATCCAGTCCCGGAACTCTCTACGGCTTAAATCTACTATTTAATAAAATAATACACACGAGTTTGGATCCGAAGAACTCCCCAACTTCAACACGAGTTGGATCCGAAGAACTCGCCAACTTTAACACACGAGTTTTCTTACGAAGGCTCGCCAACTTCAAAGAAATGAGAAGAGAACTTGTTGATCTTCTAACATTTGAAGATCGAAAATTACAACTCTTAATAACTCTAGTACTTTGGGAGAGGATGACAATTAAAAGCTTGGTAGAGTATTAATGGTGGAGCTCTTGGTAGTTTGGAAAATTTATGGCAAGAGTTGGTGAAAGCTTCAAGAGAGAGAAGGCTTTCATTTATAGAGAAACCAAGAGTAGGTAGCATTTAATGCTCATGGATACAGCCTGACCGGCATACCGTCGGTATGCACCGGCATACCGTCGGTATACCGGTCGAACAGTAACGGTCATATTAATATCCGTTGGGAGCATTTAATGCTGCCATTAATGCCGTCTAAGCCAATCAAAAATAAAATTTCATAAGCCGGTATACCGTCGGTATGCCGCGGTATACCGTCGGTATGCCGCGGTATACCGTCGGTATACCGATGTGTGTCACAGAACGTTTTTGTAATAAACAAAATGGTATACCGTCGGTACGCCAGAGCATACCGTCGGTATACCGAAGTTTGTCACAGAAAGTTCTATAGCTCACAAAACGGCATACCGTCGGTATGCCGGAGTATACCATCGAGATTCTGACGATTATCACAGAACGTTTTTGAGGCAATCAAAATGGTATACCGTCGGTATGCCGGAGCATACCGTCGGTATGTCGATGTTTGTCACAGAACATTTTGTGGTCAACAAAACGGTATACCGCCGGTATGCCTGAGCATACCTTCGGTATGCCAATATTTCTCACAGAAAGTTTTATGGACAATAAAACGGTATATCGCCGGTATGCCGGAGCATACCGTCGGTATGCCGTTCTATAGGATATTGATTTTTGACTTTAAGAAGTAGAAATCTTTTAGTTTGTCATCCAATCTTAAGTGTTTACAGACAGACCTAGACCTTGTACAGAGTCGAGTTCATGCAGTATAGGAAGCCGTCTATGCAAGGAGCGCCGGTCTTTGCTTCAGTCTTCAAGGCTATGGATGGTAAACTTGAATGGACAGACTTTATGTAGTAGAGCTTCTGAAATGATATCAATATAAAAACAGAGAAAACTAAACTACGAAGATGCTGTTAATATTATCAAAATAAATGTGCCAACAATCTCTCCCATTTTGATAATTGACAAAATAGAGAGAGAGCATTTTCAGGGAGTGACTCCCCCGTAGGTAGACAACTCCCCCTCAAATACGTTTTCTCCCCCTTTGTCACTTAGTCAAAGATGGAAAAAATATTAAAAAAATAGCATAAATATGGAGCACAGTATCATAGACAAAAGCATATATTGATAGATAAAAGTTGGAAATTGAATACATACAGGACACCCATAACATACTTCATAAGACAAATTAAAAACTCTCCTCTACGAGAGTTAGCAAGACAATAAAAAGTAAGATAACAAGTCCCCGTAGGACTGCAAAAAACAAGTAACAACCAAACACTGGTCCCCGAAGGACCTCAAAAGACAGAAACAGAAACAACCACAGACAAACTAAGACAACCATTTATTCGACCCCACCATCAAAAGGAAGGAACCCCTACTCGTCAGCCGGATCATCCCCACCATCCTGAGCCTGGTGGAAAGCACCAAAAGGATCAATGCCGTTCGGGTACATGAAGCCGTAGGCATTGGGATCGAAAAAATGGGAGGCCTGGTACATCGGATCCTGAAGATTCAGATCCAAAAATGCATCCCGGTCCTGAAGGATGCGCTGAATGAAATAGGCCTGGTCATGGAAGCGGGATTGGATCAGAGTGCCAAGACCACGAGTGTTGGCACACATCTGCTCCTCTCCCTGAGCCATACGCAAATCCAAATGCTGCTGAGTCAGCGGCATGTAGTAGCCGGAGGCAGGATAAGTAGAGGCGGGTGCAGCATGAGCAGAAACAGGCGGCTCTTGGGAGGAGGAGGCAAGGGATATGGAGGCACTACCGACAGAGCGAAAAACAACGAGGAAGGATGGGACGCCGTCGGAGTAGCATTGGGAGAGGTCGACTTGCTTGGCTTCCAAGATGAGAGTGATGAAGGAACCATAATAGAGATTCTCCTTCTCCGTGGACAGGACGCCGAAGAAAGCATGGAGAAGAGTCTTGGGGAAGGACCAAGGCTTCCTCAAATACAAGTAGTACGTGCACACCAGGGCGTCACCAGTGATGGCGTCATAGTTGTCGCCCTTGGGATAGAGAGTGTGGCACACGATCCTATGGAGCTCGTAATAGAACGGCTCCAGTTGGACGGAAAGAGCCGAAATATTAGAAGGGTTTGGGCCCTTGCAAATAATAGCACAGAATTCGTCAAAGGAGACCGACGCCGAAGAATGAAGAGCAGCCAAGCCTGGTAGAGCCTCTTCTCTGCCCGGGATGCCAAGAATGCTAGAGAGGTCACGAGCCGTCAGGCGGAAATGACGGTCGTTGACCATCATCTCAATGGCGCCGTTCTCCATGTCCGGGACCATATTATAGTAGAAGAGATGAACGGCGGCGGGGTAGACAGGCACCTGACGTCGAAGAAGAGAAGATAGTCCAGTCACCTCGAAGAGGGAAACATGGCCAGAGAAGAGATTCCAGTTGATGGTGCGGCCTTTGTATACGTTATGATGCACGAAGTGTTGAAACCAAGATTCGACAGCCAAGGAAGAGGTGAAGACCCGCTGATCGTAGCCATGGGAGAGAGCCACCGGGGTGAAGGGATTCAAAGCGATGGAGGAGGAACGAGCACGCTTGGGGGCAGCCATTGGGAGAAGAAGATAGTTGGAGAAGGAAGTAGGGTTTTGAGAGGATGTGAGAAGTGGAGGAGAATGAAGAAGAAAATAGGATTTTTAAGGAAATGTTGGAAGGGGAAAGGGTGGTTAATGGGGAACGGTTATAGAGAGGAAGTGGAGAGGTTTGTGGGTTGGAAATGATGATAATGGAGATAAAGGAGGAGTAAAGGGGAATAGGAAGAGATGTGTAGTTAATGTTGATGGGAAGTTAAGATATGGGGAAGAGGAGAGGAGGAGGCGGGTAATAAAGAGGGAAGTGATGGATATGAAGGGTATTAATGAGGAAAAGAAGGGAATAAAGAGAGAATGGAAGAAAGGTGGGCCCGAGCTGGATTTGACACAGTAGTCCGTCGCGCACCGGTATACCGTCGGTATGCCGACGTATGCCGACGGTATACCAATTTTTGGCACAAAACATAATTCTGAACCAAAATCGGCATACCGTCGATATACCGCAGTATACCGTCGGTGTGCCGGCCGAGAAGAACTTATGAGTCGAAATTTAAAATGTCCAATTCTTGACAAAGAAAAATGAAGCGATCCTCCGGGAGCGGTTTGATGAAAATATCGGCTAATTGATAAGTAGTGTCAATAAATTCAAGACGAATATTCCTCTTTTGTTGATGGTCACGAAGAAAATGGTGTCTAATTTCAATGTGCTTCGTACTTGAGTGACAAATCGGGTTTTCGTGAGATTGATCGAGCTGGTGTTATCACATTTAATAGGGGTGCAAGTATGAGAAATGCCATAATCTATGAGTGTTTGTGACATCCAAAGAATTTGTGCACAACAGCAACCAGCCGTAATATACTCGGCCTCAGTGGTTGAAAGAGCAACATAATTTTGTTTCTTACTAAACTACGATACCAAGGATTTTCCAAGGAATTGGCATGTACCGCTAGTACTTTTTTGGTCAATCTTGCATCCGGCAAAATCTGCATCCGAGAAGTCGTGAAGCTCAAAGAATGAAGATTTCGGATACCAAAGGTCCATGTTCACGGTGCCTTTAAGATATCGAAAAATACGCTTTACGGCATATAAGTGCGATTCCTTTGGATTTGCTTGATATCGTGCACAAAGACAAACTCTAAACATGAAATCAGGACGGCTAGCAGTTAGATAAAGTAAACTACCAATCATACCTCGATACTTACGAATGTCAACCGATGTGCCATCTTCATCATTGTCAAGCTTTGTCGTGGTTGCCATAGGAGTCCTCATTGATTTGGATGAGTCAAGTTCGAAACGCTTGAGAAGATCCTTTGTATATTTTGCTTGATTGATGAAGGTCCCTTTGGGTCCTTGTTTGATTTGTAAGCCCAAAAAAATGATAGTTCACCCATCACGCTCATTTCAAATTCTTCCTGCATAACTTTAGCAAATTCTACATAAAGTGTATTGTTAGTAGAACCAAAAATAATGTCATCGACATAAATTTGAACCAATAAAAGAGTGCCACTATGAGATTTGATAAAAAGTGTTGTGTCGACTTTGCCCTTAGAAAAATTGTGTGAAACAAGCAAGGAGCTAAGGCGCTCATACCAAGCACGGAGAGCTTGTTTGAGGCCATAAAGGGCTTTGTGGAGTTTGAACACGTTTTTAGGAAATTGAAAATCTTCAAAGCTAGGAGGTTATTTTACATAAACTTCCACTTTAATAATACCATAGAAAATCACTCTTAACATCCATTTGAAAGAGTTTAAAATCATTAAAGCAAGCAAAAGCACATAGCATACGAATGGATTCAAGACGAGCAACCGGAGCATAGGTTTCGTCGTAGTCAATGCCTTCCTCTTGGTTATAGCCTTGAGCAACCAATCGGGCTTTGTTACGAGTCACTAACCCATCTTCATTAAGTTTATTTCGAAACACCCATTTAGTTCCAATAATGGGATGATTGCTAGGTTTTGGGACAAGTTCCCAAACCTTGTTTCGCTCAAATTGATTTAGCTCTTCTTGCATCGCTATCATCCAAAATTCATCAAGAAAAGCATCATTAACATTTTTAGGCTCAATTTGAGAGATAAAAGCCACATTTGCACAAAGATCACGAGTGGAGGATCTAGTGCTAACACTGGAGGAAGGATCCCCAATGATAAGTTCCTTATGATGATTGGTGACAAATCTCCATTCTTTTGGGAGATCCTTTTGAGGAGGCTCGAGAGGTGGAGACTCTTTTGTTGGAGGAGTCACAACTTCATTGTTAGATGAAGAATGACGATCTCCAATAGAGAAGTTTTCTAACCCAAACGAGATGTCACCAATATCATCGGAAGAGGAGAATGTAGAAGAGTTAAGTTCATTAAAAGAGACATTGATTGACTCTTCGACAACAAGACTTCTTTTATTAAAAACACGAAAACCTTTACTATGAGTAGATTATCCAAGGAATATTCCTTCATAGGCTTTTTCTTCAAACTTGCCTAGGTTATCCTTGGTATTCAAAATAAAACAATTACAACCAAAAACTTTAAAATATTCAATAGAGGGAATTTTGTCAAACCAAAGCTCATAAGGAGTCTTCTTAGAAATAGGTCTAATCAAGACCCTATTTATAACATGACATGTCGTGTTAACGACTTTCGCCCAAAAATATTGGGAGAGCTTATATTGGTTTAATATAACCCGGGCCATATCGCCAAGGGTTCTATTCTTTCTCTCCACAACACCATTTTGTTGAGGCGTTCGTAGACAAAAAAAATCATGTCCAAAACTATTCTTTCCACAAAAACTTTTGAAATCGGTATTGTCAAATACTCCTCCATGATCACTTCTAATCTTGTTAATAGAAAAACCTTTCTCATTTTGAATACGTTTATAAAAAGCAACAAATTCACGAAAAGTATCACTTTTGCAAGCAAGAAAAATAACCCCAGTAAATCTCGAAAAATCATCAACCAAAACAAAAGCATAAAGCTTGCCTCCAAGACTAGTAACTCTACTAGGACCAAACAGATCCATATGAATAAGTTGAAGAGGTCTAGAGGTACTCATAGAGTTGATAGATTTGAAGGATGACTTGGTCAACTTACTCTTCTCGTATTCTTCACACACCATATCCTTTTTGAACGGGATACTTGGAGTCCTCTTACAAGCTTCTTGGTAGCAAGACGAGAAATGGTATCCATATTGGCGTGTCCGAGCCTCATGTGCCAAAGCCAACTTTCATCATTCTTAGCAACTAAGCACCTGTCATTGTTAGTGTCTTCGACAAGATATAAAACATAGATATTGTTTTCTCTAATGCCTTCATAAAAAATAGTCCACTTGAACTATCGGTAATGAAATATTTGAGCTTAACAAACTTGATATCATAACCATTATCGGTAAGATGACTAATACTAAAAAGATTGTATTTAAGATTAGTAAGAAGACACACATTCTTAATACAAGGATAAGGAGGGGAACCGATATTACCATTTCCTATAATACGACCTTTAAGATTGTTACCAAAGGAGACGTGTCCTTCCTTCTTTATCGATAGCGTTGTAAATAATGAAGCATCCCCGGTCATGTGCCGTGAACAACCGCTATCGAGAATCTACTTGCTTCTAGCATGAGAAGGACTCTTCACCTATAACATAAGTTGAAGATGAACATTTTGGTACCCATGATCGTATGGGTCCTTGAGTGTTAGTCTTAGGAACCCACTTATAAACTTTCTTATCAACTAGTTTCCTAGTATAGCAATAATTGGTCGTATGTCCAAGCAAGCCACAGTAGTTGCAAATCATCGAGGATTTAGAAGAAGACCTGTGAGTGTTATGCATATGTGAATATCTAGTGCGAGGAGTTCTATCATTAGTATTATGATGATGATAATAAAAAGCATGATGCGAAGTGTTTTTCTTAACAAATGGTCCTTTCCTTGTGTTAGAAAGGGACTTGTGTGTAGTGTTCATGTAAGAAGTATGCCTAGCATTGTGATGAGTGTGGGGGTGTCTTGGAGTGTGTATGTGAGTAGTGTTCTTATTACCTAGTTTCTTACTCTGTACAAGAAGATCATTATACTTAATAGAAGTATCATATTCTCTCCTATTAGCATTTTGAACTTTATGCATAGCAAATTCGTAAGCCCTTATCATGGATTGAATCTCATCATCCTTTTTCTTGATGGTGACAAGGGATTCTTGAAACTTGAGTCGCAAAGATTCTATTTCATCCGTGTCAGAAGCAGGAGATTTCCTCTTTACATCAATAATGATGCTTGAGAGTCTCTCTGCTTCAAGTTGAAGAGCATCAACCTCCTTTAGAGATTTCTTGTATTTATTCCTAATACCTTTGTGCTCTTCATATAGTTCAAGGATAGCTTTCTCCAAGTCATCATAAGTAAGAGTATTTAAGGAGAGATCATCAAGTACCTCATCGGTTGCCATGAGACAAACATTGGCATTGTGTTTGCACTCTTTGTCGTTGTCAGAGTCGCTTGCGTCACTCTCACACCAAATACTTGTGTTGGCAAATTTCCTGGAGGACGAACTTTCTTTGCTAGGCTTCTTGTACTTGCTTGAGTCTTTTCTTATCATAGGACAGTCCCTCTTGATGTGTCCGGTTCTTCTGCATTGATAGTACGCCGGATCTTCCTCATTGTTCCGTCTGAAGTGGTTGGCTTTGTTGAATTTGAGGAACTTTCGGAAGTGCTTAGCTGTGAGAGCTATTTCTTCATCATCGTCCGACTCGTTGTCGTCGGAGCTATCCTTGGAGTAGGACTTTGTAACTTTGAAAGAAAGAGACTTCTTCTTCTCTTTGGCCTTCTCCTTCTCCTTCTCTTATACGGAAGATTCCTCTTGATCTTTTATATCGAGTTCATGAGTCATAAGCTTTCCCATGAGGGTCTCAAGGTTCATGACTGTCAGGTCGTTCCCCTCAATGATTGCAGTAGCTTTAGGACTCCATCCTTTTGTTAATCCTCTAAGGATTTTTCTGATCTTTTCGTAAGCAGGATACTCCTTACCAAGAGAAGAAAGAGGATTAATAATATCACCAAAACGAGTAAACATGCAAGTAATAGACTCATCATGTTTCATCTTAAAGGACTCATATTCTTGCGTGAGTCTACTAATCTTGGATTCCTTTACTTGTGATGTACCCTCGTGTGTGACTTCAAGTAACTTCCAAATATCATTGGAAGTCTTACAAGTAGAGATTCTATTGAATTCACTACTATCGAGAGCACAATAAAGAGCGTTCATAGCCTTGGCATCTCGACTAGCAAGCTTCTTCGTGTTTTCAGAAAGTATGTCCCTAAGGGTGTCAGATGCAACATCCTCAATAACTCTGGAAGGAGTAGAAAGACCATTTATCATGCAATCCCATAAATGAAAATTTATGGACTTCAGATAAATGCTCATCCTAATCATCCAGTAGTTATAGTTGGTTCCATCAAATAGGGGAGGCCTATTTGTGGAGTGTCTCTCATTGTGGAAGGTGTTGATACTAGGGTTAGTGGCCATGGATCACTCAAAGGGTATAAATCCAAATCAAGAGAACAAAGCTCTGATACCAATTGTAGAACCCTAGAGGGGGGTGAATAGGGAAATAAAAAATAACTTGATCACAAGAAGCAATATATGAAAAATAAAAAGAGAGAGTAAGAAGATCAAACACAAGATGTATCCTGGTATCCTCGCTTAAGGCAATCCAGTCCCGGAACTCTCTCCGGCTTAAATCTACTATTTAATAAAATAGTACACACGAGTTTGGATCCGAAGAACTCGCCAACTTCAACACGAGTTTGGATCCGAAGAACTCGCCAACTTCAACACATGAGTTTTCTTACGAAGGCTCGCCAACTTCAAAGAAATAAGAAGAGAACTTGTTGATCTTCTAACACTTGAAGATCGAAAATTACAACTCTTAATAACTCTAGCACTTTGGGAGAGGATGACAATTAAAAGCTTGATAGAGTATTAATGGTGGAGCTCTTGGTAATTTGGAAATATTATGGCAAGAGTTGGTGAAAGCTTCAAGAGAGAAAAGGCTTTCATTTATAGAGAAACCAAGAGTAGGTAGCATTTAATGCTCATGGATACAGCCTGACCGGCATACCGTCGGTATGTACCGGCATACCATCGGTATACCTGTCGAACAGTAACGATCATATTAATATCCGTTGGGAGCATTTAATGCTGCCATTAATGGAGTCTAAGCCATTCAAAAATTAAATTTCGTAAGCCGGTATACCGTCGGTATGCCGCGGTATACCGTCGGTATACCGATGTGTGTCACAGAACATTTTTGTAATAAACAAAACTGTATACCGTCGGTATGCCGAAGTTTGTCACAGAAAGTTCTATAGCTCACAAAACGGTATACCGTCGGTATGCCGGAGTATACCGTCGGTATTCCGACGATTATCACAGAACATTTTTGAGACAATCAAAACGGTATACCGTCGGTATGCCGGAGCATACCGTCGGTATGCCGATGTTTGTCGCAGAACGTTTTGTGGTCCATAAAATGGTATACCGTCAGTATGTCGGAGCATACCATCGGTATGCCGACATTTCTCACAGAAAATTTTATGGACAATAAAACGGTATACCGCCGGTATGCCGGAGCATACCGCCGGTATGTCGTTCTATAGGATATTAATTTTTGACTTTAAGAAGTAGAAAGTGTCAACCCCTTGACCAAATTTTTCCTCCTAATATTTTTATTATTTATTTATTATTTATCATTTTCTTTGTTGTCCAATATATAATTGTCAGGATATGTATATATACATATAGTGTATTACTTAATAGATCAATAAAGGGGCCCAGGAGTAAATAGAGACATTACAGGGGCCTTAATGCAAAAGGTCATTATTCACATATTCCCTTTTTCCACCGAAACCTCAACTGTTATATATGATAAATTCATTTTTGAATTCAAAACAACAGATCAATTCAAATCTTCGAGGAGGTCAAATCGAATCTTTTCGATTTTCCTTCGGGATGTCAAACAGGAGTACTTATACGAGGGCTTGTAGCCGACCCCAAACCTCTCTTCAAACCCTAGTAATCTCAAATTCCTCCTTGCCGCAAGAACAAGTCGAGGAAGGAGGCGCAGGAGTAATCAAGTTTGCTTCAAACTCAAGGAAGTAAACCAATCTACCTTGGACTTGTAAATCTCTGTCATTTGTAGGGTACTAGAAATGGTCGATTAGTGTTTGGTGTAATGCTTATGAAGGGAGGGGGAAATCCTGTGCCTTAAGTTCCAACTATATGCAACCATTGTTGGTGTGTGCCAAAATATACGTGTGCCAGAAAACACGATATCTAAATGTCAGGAATAACTATGTTAGTATATGTGTGGGTCTAAAAGGGAGGTATCATGTGTGTGGACGTATCCGTAATGGCGTATCAAATGCGTCGAGTTGGGTATCAGATGTTTCATATGGGTGGCATATGCTCTGTTCTACACACTGTCACCACCCTGTATCAGTTTGCAAACCTTATATCAGTTACACAGATAGATCGACTTCATATCATCTATCAGTTCAAGTGAATAATCTATGGGGAAGAAACGTGGGTTGTGTACTAGTTATGTCAATGGTTGATAATAGGCAACAGAGCGCATAAATATTAGAGGCAGATAAATACCATAAGAGAGTCGTATCCTAAGATATCATCAACTATGGTATGTATCCAAAATCTGTAGAAGAATACACTAATTACTCTAATGTCAATTAGATATACAAATCCCTGTATATGGAAGTCTGAGAATTATTGTGTTAGCCATCTTGTATCCATTTTTCATGCCAAATTACATAATGTATCAGGATGTATCAGAGCTCAAAAGTTATGTTTAGGCTTACACCTCTCTAGTTAGATTCCTTACCATTCCATACGTTAACCTCATTTGTGGATTCGTTCAAGTATGGGATCTACATTAATGTTCAGCCTCTGCCAATGTCTGAGATTGATTGCCAACGATGGAGCAGGGAATCCTTGTTACTCTGTTCCTGTACAGATCTGATATGCAAACTTATACACAAACAAGGATATACTGGCAGCCATATATTCCTGTACCACACCCTTGTCTGCCAGTAGGAGAGATATAGGGGGAGAGTAACTGTTTCTGCCATGCATATACCTATGGGTGCAAAGCAAACAGGGGTGCCATATCTATGGGGGCATACTGCTGTGGGCATAGCAGCGGCACCTACGTGTTCCTTAGGTTAATGTATCATAGACATATGGATAAATTTAAGAGCCTAATTGATAGGGTCGAGTATCAGTACAAAGGAGTACAGGAACATGACTTGAGGCCAGACACGAGAAAGTTCTGTTGGTAATGTCAGTAGATGTGATCCATCCTACCAAGATGGTCACGGGTAAATATGGTATCGAGTACAGAGAATTGGAGGGTGATCCTAAAACCTGGTAGACTTAGACATGGTATCTCATATCCATGTTTCATCTGACCCTTAAATTCAGGACTATCAACTGAGAATTTTTGGGCAGGGAATAAATCCTACACAGGAAATCTGGAAATTCCAATTATTAGGAACCTGTAGCCATTAGGAGACCATATTACATATAGATTGTACTCGAACCTAGCCAACCTCACAGGGTACAGCCCTGTGTTAGCCTGGGATAGCCTTCTACTCGAGTATACTAAAGGAATAAGTATGAAGGGGTAATGGGGTAGAATGTACCATTAGCAAATCCTGAAGGGAGTTCCTATGTTAAGGAAGACAACACATAGGTTCACCCTTAGGGGCAATAAAACAGTTGAGTGTTGGAGTACAGAACAACAGGTCAAGGGTTCCTATCTTACCTCTAGTACCAAAGAGAATTATACCATGGCCTACAAACCATTGTATGGTAGAGTATCAGTCATTATAACCTGCAGGAATGAAGATTTCTAGAGGGCAAGTAGTGTGTGTGTCACCATGGTCAGAGGAGGGTGGCATTCCCTTAAGAATGTGTAACAGGTAGATGCAGTAAGAGGTATTTCGAGTATAGGAATTAGTGTTAGACCCAATTGGGTAGAGACATATACCAGTGTGAATATAGGAACCAGTAAATAGTTAGGTTGGGTGTAGGCTAGTTTGTTAAGGGATAGACTGCCCAATGCCTAAAATTCACTAGAACTATATGGTGTATTAACTAATAGTTAAAGAGATGTACTTGTTTTTAACTTAAACTCATGCATTGTTTATTACAAAATTCATTAACAGGTTACTTGGACTTTGACACGGATTCTGACCCGTGCCAGCAGCGCAGGACCTAAGGCAAGTATACCTTGCCTTTCTACACAGCTTTATTTATATGCACTGTCTTTTATTGTTATCCATATTTTCTCATATTATTGATATGTACCTTTCATATTCTGTTTATATACTTGTATCATTGACTTGTAGACCGTGTTCACCGTAGCCTTGTGTCTTATTGGTCGTGCCTTGATTGAGTCATGCCCCTTTGTCTTGAAATCGTGAAGCTAACCTGCGAGTCCACCTTAGGGACGAGGGTTAGTAGTTATTGGTCCACACCTGCGAGTCCATACCAGGGACGAGGGTGATGCTAGCCTGCGAGTCCACACTAGGGATGAGGGTTAGTAGTAGACGCTAGCCTGCGAGTCCACACTAGGGACGAGGATTAGTAGTATAGGGTTTACGCCTGCGAGTCCACACTAGGGACGAGGGTGATGCTAACCTGCGAGTCCACACTAGGGACGAGGGTTAGTAGTTCAAACCTGCGAGTCCACATTAGGGACGAGGGTTTGAGTATTCGTTTCGGTTATCCATTGACATCTTGATAGGAGTTCTCTAGTCCTTGTTCAGCAGTTTATTTTCGTGTAGACAATGTATAGATTCGTGCTTTATTCATTGCACCATTTTACTTGTTTATTCTGTATTTTCCTCCACGCATAATAAACTGTTAGAAAGACTCATTTTTATGTATCTTGCTAGTTCTCTGAGGACCTGATGATCTCTTCAGGTTAGCCGACTTTGAGACAGGAGCAGACGGGAGGGTTTGAGTTAGCTTCAGGTAGCGGTGCTTTGCAGTCGTGGTTACTTGGTTAGCAGGTTGTACTCAGTTGGTTCATTTCATGTATTTCTCTATTTTTTCGTCTACTGGTAGTGGATTTGTGTCCACCGGACGCGACATTGATTCTTGATATTCAGTTATATTCATTATTATTCAGTTCATGTCTTTTTTATTGATCTTGATTGTGTCATGGTTATTTTTTGGATGAGATATAGTTTACGTGAGTTTCTAGATTGCCGTGACTTGAGTCTAGATAGCGTACTACTGCCGACACTGCGGCGTAGGCTGGGCTTGGACACATTTCGTATCCGAAAAGCTGGTGCGGGTCGTGACAGAAAGCTTTTAGTTTGTCATCCAACCTTAAGTGTTTACAGACAGACCTAGACCATGTACAGACTCGAATTCATGCAGTATAGGAAGCCGTCTATGCAAGGAGCGCCGGTCTTTGCTTCAGTCTTCAAGGCTATGGATGGTAAACTTGAATGGACAGACTTTATGTAGTAGAGCTTCTGAAATAATATCAATATGAAAACAGAGAAAACTAAACTATGAAGATGTTGTTAATATTATCAAAATAAATGTGCCAACACAGAGCGCTTAATAACCTCACTCTCAAGAACAAGTATCCGTTATCGAGGATTGACGACTTGTTCGATCAGTTGAGCGGCGCGAAGGTATTCTCGAAGATAGACTTGAGGTCCAGTTACCATCAGCTAAAGGTGAAGAAGGAGGACATTCCGAAGATGGCTTTTTGGACTCGGTACGGCCTGTACGAGTTCACTATTATGCTATTTGGGTTGACCAATGCTCCAGCGATATTCATAAATTTGATGAACAAGGTATTCCATCAGTACCTTGACAAGTTCGTGATGGTCTTCATAGATGACATCTTGATCTACTCGAAGACACCGGAGGAGCACGAGGAGCATCTGCGGATTGTGCTAGAGACTCTCAGGAAAGAGCAGCTGTATGGAAAGTTGTCAAAGTGCGAGTTCTTCCTGGAGAAGGTAGAGTTCTTGGGTCATGTTGTGACCGAGCATAGGATCTCAGTAGACCCGAAGAAGATTTCAGCAGTTGAGTCTTGGTCCATGTAGGCCTTTAAAAATGACAGTCACGCTGAGTTGATCAGAACAAGTCCAGCAGTCACGCTGAGTTGATCAGGACAGAGTCACGCTCAGTTGATCCAGACAATATTTACAAATCACGCTGGGAGACAGCTCATCATTTGTCAGAGAGTCACTATGACTGAAAGCACGATAGTCGAAGAATGTCTTTTCGTATGCCACGTATGCACAGAACTCGAGAGATCACCGTCGTCTATTGCGTGACTTTCGAAATCTTCTTCAGCAAGACTCAGCCTTCATCGAATTGGCGTACCAAAAAGGGTTTCTTGTCATTTAATGCGACTGATAAAGCAATCACTGTCAGAGATTTTGTGTCAGTCAAGACATGCCAAATCAAGACAGCTGGCAGTCCTATCTCAAGTCTGCGTGTATCTTTGAGTTCTTCACCTCAAGTTTGCGTGGATTCGGAAGTTTTCTTCCTCAAGTCTGCGTGAATTTTGAAGCTTTTTGCTTCGAGTCTGCGTGGATCCTGAAGCTTCTTACCCCAAGTTTGCGTGGATTTTGAAGCTTTCTACACCGAGTTTGCGTGGATTTCGTCTTCAACAAGTCTGCGTGGATTTCATCAAATTGGAGTACGTGGCAGCCATGCCACTGATCTCTCGCCTGCGTGTCCTGTAAGTTGCACACGACTCATGCATGATCGCCATGTGTCCAACAGTTACAGGCCACTTCCAGTAACTGCTCACAACCTTGCGTATGTTAAATCCTGCATGATTTTCAACTAAGCACAGGCTGTGAAGACAGTTATCTTTTCAGTTTTATTTTCGACTCTATAAATAGAGTTCTTTTTCTCATTCATTGTACAGATACACTGATATCTACTGTCAAAATTTTGAGAGCTTTTCTTCTTCGCATAGTCCAAGGGATAAAGCGATCGTCTTCTAGATCGGATTCCCACAGTTGTAATTTTCCCAGAAACACAATAAATAAAGGAATTTATTTATGGAAAACAAATTGGCGACTCTGCTGGGGAAAACCATCTCCTCTTCTGAGATGGCAATAACTCAATGCGACACTTCGTCAATCAGCTCGACGAAGAAGGTGATGACGATCAAATTCGATCAACTTGCCTATGAAGAAATGCAGCGGGCTAAGAGTGGTAAGCCCACTACAGCCTCCATCATCACTGCCAAGATGAAGGGACACTCTGTCTATGTCCCTAAGAATCAGTTGGCAGCCAATGGTGAAGTCTCTGCCACAGTGTCTACTCCTAACACTGGCAAGAACTCTACTGCAAGCACGCACACTCTTGTGCGCTCGAAGATGACAGCAATCAAAAGTCACGCTGACAGTACTGGCTCTTTAGCCAAATCTGTTCCAGTATGCAATCTCACATCCAAAAATCACGCTGACAGTACTGGCTCTTTAGCCAAATCTGTTCCAGTGTGTGTTTCTAAAATTAAAAGTCACGTTGACAGTACTGGCTCTTTAGCTAAATCTGTTCCAGCGTGTATTTCCAAAGTTAAAAGTCACGCTGACAGCACTGGTTCCTTAGCCAAGTCTGTTCCAGCGTGTACTTCCAAAGTCAAAAGTCACGCTAACAGCATTGGTTCTTTAACCAAGCCTGTTTCAGCGTGTATTTCATCTAAGAAGAATAGCTCTTTAGCTATCTATTCTTCTTTGCCAAGTTCTCTTAGAACTGGGGGTGGTCTTCCACACAAAGTTCCTTCGAAAAGGAATAACTCTTTAGTTGTTTCTTCTGCTCCTGTAGTTTTTACTTCAGGAACAGCTTTGACTGACACTTTTGTTAGTCAAAGGAAAGGAGATGGTCTTTTGACTACTCTTCCTTCTGGACATTCTGTCTCAAAACTTGAATGAGTCTAAGAAGAAACATTCCTTAATGTCTTCTTCTATGACTTCTTCAAATTGGGCACAGAATCTGTCTAGAAAAGAAGGTCTGTTACCAACTCCTAATCAAAGGGATGGTTCAACTCTTCCTTCTCTGCAAATATCCAGATCAATGGAAGGAAAACTCCATGTTTCCAAAACCAATGTGTCACCTTCCACTGATCTAAGAACAAAACTTAGCACTTCTGGTGATAAGAAACTATACCAGCTGGAAACAAGGATAAGAGATCCAGATGCAGAGTATGCAAGAAACTATGTAGCTCATATTAATCACTCTCTGTATAATCAAGAGCCATCAAGACCCAAGAATAGGAAATATACTCCTCAATCTTCATAAACAGATTTACGAGAACATCTTCAACAGAAGAGAAGAAGTGATTCTGTGTCAAAGGACCATGCTGAATGTGACTTCTATCCAAGAGTCATAATTCAGTGCAGATGTCAATCAATGGTTCAAAACATGGTGATCATGAGTGTGACTTCCAGCCAAGAGTCACAATGCAATACAGATGTCAAACTAAATGACAATCTGTTTTCAATGGGATTCAGTATGAACCTATGCCTGATGAAGATGAGCCTTTGTTTGCTTCTGTCAACATGACCTCTCGGGATGCTGGGGGTAGAGCTGATAGTCCAGATGGAGTATATAGAAACACCAGAGCAAGAGTCCTGGCTTCTAGTCAAAGAAACTTGATCTCTGAAGATGATTCTGAATTTCTAGGAGAATCTAACTTCCCACCTCTTCCTACTGGGGGTAGTTCTCCTCTAAATGACTTTGATGCACGAAGCAGTGATTCAGAGCATAATACAACATCCACTAATTCATCAATAATCCCTCGTACAGTCACTACATATATGGTGGATGGGAATACTGAATTGAACAATGAACCTTCCTCTTCGGTGACTCCCCAAGATCAAAGGATTGCTTCTTTGGAACAGCAAATGAAGTCTATAGCTGATACTATGAAGTCGATGTATGAACTCATGACAGCTCAGTTGCAGAATCGACAGACTGTATCAGATGCCATACCAACTGACACTGATATAAGTCCAGTACAAGTTCCTCCAGCAGTACAATCCAATACTCCTGGACCAGCTCAACCAAATCCTAGTCTCTCTGGAGCTGGGGGTAGTGCTTACAATGCTGTTCCTCCTCCTAACTATTCTCTACAAGCTACAACTCCACAATCCTCCAGAGTTGTTAATGAAGAATTGTGGAATCTTAAAACTCAATTCGAGGCATTCAAACAGAAAGATGGTTTACAAAGGTTAGGCATCAAGCAACCTTACCCGATAGAATGAAAGCAAGTATTATATCCTCCTAAATACAAGCCTCCTACTATCTCATTCTATGATGGAACCACTTCTCCAAGTCAGTTTATTAATCACTTTGAAGTGATGACTGACCAGTTGCAACCAAGTGATGCTCTCCTTACTCGGGTATTTATTGGATGTCTCAAGGGAACTGCTTATGAATGGTATAGAAGTCTCCCAGATGGGTGCATTACCTCATTTGCTAGTTTCAAACAGATGTTTCTTAAACGGTTCTATGAAGGGCTCAATGACATGACTATGTCTGCCCTTATCAGAATCAAGCAGAAAAATAATGAAACTACAGAAGAGTACATTGAACGGTTTCGAAGAGAAGCTCTAAAGATGCCTCTTGGAACTCCTGATGCTGTTACCATCGACACATGCAAATCAAACTTGTTACCTATCATCAGCATGTGGACAGGATCCACCCAATTCCAAGACTGGCCTTCTTTCATATTTAGTGCCAAGGCTGCAGAAATTAGTGCTGAAACCTTCAAAGGTTTAGGAGTGCAGATGACTCCCAAAGAAACAGGTCAAGGTACTAACAATAAAAACAATGTTCGCAAAGGAAAAGAAACTCTTGAAGTTAATCTTCAGAGCAAAGATGCATCAACTGTTCAAATATCTCCTACCTCTACAACTCAACAACCAAGAACACCTCACCCCAAAAAAGAATACTCTTTCGATGATGACGATGTCCTTGGTATCTTTGAATGTCTGCTGAAAGGTAATAAAATACAATTACCTGAAATCAAGAAACCTGATGAAGCTGGTAAGACAGATCATCCCAAATACTGTCCATACCACAGAATGCTGGGTCATACAATTCGTACATGTTATGTACTGAAAGGAAAGATCCAAGAAATAATTAAATCTGGATCTATCTCCCTTACTCCAAAAGAGAAGACCGTCACCTCCAATGTCGTCTCTATACAATTTGGAAACTTCCCTCCTCAACTCCTTGAAAGTGGGATTGTTCCTATTCCTAAGGCAACTCTTGAAATAGTGAATATTCCTCCTCCACATTCTGAAGGATTAGTGCCAATCACTTTAGAAACTGGAGAAATTATGTGGATTCGTCCTGACCTAGTGGCAGATTTTGAATCACCCTCTCCTCAAAAGACTACTTCTCAAAAGTCCAAGAAAGCTGGAAAGATTAAGTCATGTCATATGACGTCTCTTGGATCTACTTCCGACACAGAGCCAAAAGATAAAGAAGAAGCACTTGTTAGTGCTACTCGAACGGGGAAACCTTATCTAAAGGATTATTCCAAGAATCCTCAGGATACTCCTGATATCCCTCCAGCTGATAGAGATGCTCCTAATGCTCCTCCTGAAGAAGAATCATCTACTGCACCTGTTCCTTCAACTACACCGGTTGAACTTGTTCCTCCCAAGCCTACAGCTCTGGAGAAAGGCAAACAACAGGCTCGGTTTGATAAACCAATCAAGAAGTCTCCTCTTCTTGGGCTTCAGAAGCCTTACAATTTTGACATTCTAGCTCAACTTGCTAATACTCCAGCTAGAATGTCCCTCTTTGAGCTTTTACGTCTTTCTAAAGAGACTCGGAAGACGTTAAGTGAGGCACTTCTTCAAGCTGACTCTTGTCTTGCTCAATTAAAGAAGCCAGATGCAGAACCTGCCACTTGCTTATATTGCAACAGTGTACTGAAGATTATCCCAAATATCACCTTTACACAAGATGACATGCTACTGGAGGATAATCGACATGATCGACCTCTCTACTACACCGGTTATATCGATACGATGAAGATAGATCGTATCCTTATTGATCCAGGGTCTGCTATAAGCATAATGCCAAAGTGCCTATTGGATGAACTAAAAATCTCTCTTCACAAACTCTCCAAGACGGTTACTACTATCTTGGGATTCAATCAAAGCCGAAGCGAGCCTTTGGGAAAGATTCATCTGAAGCTTCAGATAGGTGATTTCAGATCCAAAGTCACTTTCTATGTGATCGAGATCGTAGGATCCTATAATCTTCTTCTTGGGAGGCCCTTTCTTCATGAAAATAATGTGATGCCTTCTACTCTTCATCAGTGTTTTAAGTACATTGATAGCAATGGAAGAGTACAAAAAAAGTTGCTGATATAAATCCCTTCCATGGGGTTGAAGCTTATTTCAATGATTCCCGAATGTACAAAGAAGAGTATACAAGGATCATACAAGCCATGGAGAAAGAGGATTCACAAAGTGAGACCTTAATAATTCCTGTTAAAGGTCGAACTACTCAACAACAATCTCCCAAACTCTCTGGAAAAGGTTCTTTAATCATTCCAGTAAGTGGACGGATCTCTCCACTATCTCAGTCATCTACTCAAGATACTCTGATCATTCCTGTTGGAGGACGGACTACTCTTCCATCTCAAGTTTCAAGGGAGCTCACCTCTTCTGAGCCATTTGTTATCGATCTTAATCGAAACAAATCTTCTTCTTCTTCTTCTTCTCCCCCTTTAGTCATTGACTTGGCTAAGATCTCTAAGGCTCAGCCTTCTTCCAATGTAAATACTGCTGCTTTTATATTTAATAAAAAGTCTCCATCTTTGTAGTACGCTGATGTATGCAATTATGTTCATAGTTATTTACATCTGTTAGATGACTTGAGCACAATAACCATAGAAGTTGTACAGACTGTTCATACAGATGTATCCCTAGAACCTGTACAATCTTCATACTTTCTAGTTCCCAGCAGAAAGCCAGGAGACATTCCAATATTCTTCTACAAAGGGCCTCAAAGTCCTTCTGATTTAGAAGATGATGACAAAAATGATGATATTGGAAGATTACAACTACGTCGTTATAGTCAGCAATCTAAAGACATCATCAAAAATATGGGCTATGACTTCAGGACTGGCCTCAATAGTGGAAAAGGAAGAAAAATGTCTATTCGTATTCCTCCTCTGAAATATGGGAGGACGAAATGCGGATTAGGCTATATTACTCCTACTCCTTTCATCAATATTATCCATGAAGATCCTGAATCTGACGAAGATAAGAGATCTGATTCTTCTAGTACTACTTCTTGGGATTCCGATACAAGTATCAGGGACTTCTACTGCAACATTCTGTCTTCCAACATAGTTTCTATTGATCATTCTGAAGAAAGTGATGAAGACGAAGAAGAATTTGAAATCTCACCTGAATCAGAACAATGGGCTCAAAGGTTAGATAATCAATGGGAGTTCCGATTTGAGCAAAAAGAACCTCCGACTGAAGATAAACTTGTTCAAATAGATGTTGGTGAAGAGGGATCTCCCAAACCAATATTCATCAGTGAAAGTCTTTCAGAAACTGATAAGCAAGACATGATCAAATTTATTCGTGATTACATCGACGTCTTCGCTTGGAGTTATGAAGATATGCCAGGGCTTGATCCCCAAATTGCAACTCACAAGCTCAATATCTTGCCGAATGCTAAACCGGTCAAACAACAACAACGACAATTTCGTCCAGACATTATGGATGCAATTGAAGCTGAAGTTAATAAACTCATAGCCTCCGGATTTATTAGAGAGGAACAACATCCCGATTGGGTGGCTAACATAGTTCCTGTCCTTAAAAAGACTGGCAAGATCAGAGTATGCATAGACTTCCGCGATCTCAATGCGGTATGTCCTAAAGATGAATTCCCTCTACCAATCACTGATGTCATGATCGATAATACCTGTGGATTTGAACGAATGTCATTCATGGACGGGTATTCTGGGTACAATCAGATTAAAATGTTTCCAGACGACGAGAAGCACACTTCTTTCAGAACGCCGATTGGTACATACTGTTATACAGTTATGCCATTCGGTCTCAAGAATGCAGGAGCAACTTATCAACGATCCATGAGCACTATATTCCGTGAACATCTGCGGAAAACAGTCGAATGCTACGTTGATGATATTGCAGTCAAAAGTCGACAAAAGGAGGATCATATCCAAGATTTGAAAACTATTTTTGATCTAATGCGTAAGCATCAATTAAAGATGAACCCTACTAAGTCCTTCTTAGGCGTCTCTAGTGGTAAATTTCTCGGCTTCGTCATTACCTCTAAAGGTATACACGTGGATCCCGAGAAGATCAAAGCCATCCAAGAGATGCGTCCTCCACGCACCTTAAAAGAGCTACGAGGATTTCAAGGAAGGATCGCTTATATCAGGAGATTCATCTCTAATTTGTCAGGACGCTGCAGACCATTCAACAAACTTATGAAGAAAGGTGTTTCTTTTGTCTGGAATGATGAATGTCAGAAAGCATTCGATGATATAAAATAATATCTGATGAGCCCTCCAGTATTGGTACCTCCCATTTCAGGAATTCTATTTCTCCTATATATTCGAGCAATGAGTCATTCATTGGGTGCATTACTTGCTCAAAAGAATCAAAATGGCCATGAACAAGCCATTTATTATCTCAGTCGTACTATGACCGGAGCTGAACCTCGTTATTCACCGGTCGAAAAAGAATGTCTAGCCTTGATGTTCGCTGTTCAAAAGACACGACATTATATCATTGGCCAGACTATTCATGTCATCTCCAGGATTAATCATATACGGATCATGATGAAGAAACCCAGTGTTTTGAATTCTCGACTGGCTAATTGGGGAATCCTACTTGCTCAGTATGACATGCATTATGTTCCTCAGAAGTCAGTCAAAGGACAAGCTTTAGCTGATTTTCTAGCTGCTCATTCAATTCCAGAAGATTCAAAACTCTATGACGAAATCCCAGATGAAGTCCTAGATTCAAATCAAATTGCTGAAGAAGATCCTACCTGGCGTCTATTCTTTGATGGAGCTTCAAGGATAGGTCCTAATGGTGATATTGTCGCTGGAGTTGGAATCGTTCTTGTATCGCCAGAAGGTCTTTCTATCCAAAGAGCTTATTCTCTCGATCAACCATGTTCAAACAATGTAGCTGAGTACAATGCATTACTCATTGGTCTTCAACTCGCCAAACATCTGAATATTCAATATTTGGAGGCGTATGGAGATTCTAAACTCATTGTCAATCAGATAAGGGGTACTTATGAAGTTCGCCATCAAGATCTGGTTCCTTATCATAGATCAGCTATATCTATGGCTTCTTCGTTTGAAGAATTCTTCATTGAACATGTTAGGCGAGCATGTAACACAGAAGCTGATGCTCTAGCTAATCTTGCAGCGGTGTTGGCTATTCCGATCAGACGACAACAAATGATTATTGTTCGTAATCGAGAATTATTTCATCTTGAAAATAACCTAACTCTAGGGCATCCAGTTGACATTGAAGAATCAACATCTCATGACGTCAACACAACAAGAGGATTTGGATTCAGTCGTAAATCGATGTCATCTTCATCTGATTCCAGCATGGAATTTATCTTCAGTAACTCGGCCGAGAATCAAAATACGGATAAAGATTGGAGACTTCCTTTCTTGGATTTTGTATTGTATGATATTCTTCCGGATGATCCGAGTGAGACAGCATCTATCAGACGACGATCACTCAAATTCTATTACAATTATACAACAAAAACCTTACATCGTCGAGCTTATGATGGTTTACTTTTTCGATGTGTTGCTGGTGACGAGGCTCAACAAATCATTCGTGAAGCATATGATGGAATTTGTGGTGCACATCAGCCTGGACCAAAACTTTAAGACCGTATTCGACGTATGGGTTATTATTGGCCCACTATGGTATCTGATGCCATCGAATACGCCAAGAAGTGTAAAGCCTGTCAAATCCATGCGGATTTTATTCATCAACCTTCGAAATTTCTACATCCGACGACAGCATCATGGCCCTTCGAAGCTTGGGGCATGGACATTATCGGCCCGATCAATCCGCCGTCATCCAAGGGTCATCGGTTTATTCTCGCAATAACCGATTAATTTTCCAAATGGGCTGAAGCCATTCCTTTATCTAAAGTTAAGACGTCCAATGTCATCTACAGATTTGGTGTTCCTCGACGCATTATTCATGATAACGGACCACAGTTCGTCAGTCAGAAGTTTACTCGATTCTGTGATGATCACCGGATCAATAATGTGGCTTCTACCGCGTATAATCCGGCAGCTAACGGATTAGCAGAAGCTTTCAACAAGACCATCATTAAACTCCTAAAGAAGTTTGTCTCTACTAACAAACGTAATTGGAGTGAGAAGCTCGGTAAATGTTTGTGGGCTTATCGCACTACAGTTCGTTATGCTACTAAATGTACACCCTTTTCTCTGGTGTATGGTTGCGAAGCTGTTCTTCCATTAGAGATTTAAATTCCTTTTTTAAGGATAGCAATCGCTAATGAACTCACTACTGAAAATAATGATCGTCTTCGACTTCAGGAATTAGAAGCTCTGGATGAAAAACGATTATCTGCTCAACAGAATATTGAATTCTATCAAGCTAAGATCTCAAGAGCTTTTAATAAGAAAGTCAGAGTTCGAGCATATCAAAAAGGAGAACTTGTTCTAACAGTCAGACATCCTATGACTATGACTCATATAAGCAAGGGCAAATTTGACGCAAAGTGGGAAGGTCCCTATATTGTGAGCAAAGTTTTCTCAAATGGAGCTTATCAACTCTCAGAATTAGATGGTCGAAAAGTCTTGATGCCTATTAATGGCAAATTCCTTAAAAAGTACTATGTAAAAATGCTTGTAATTATCAGACAGTTTCATGTTTAAAATTAAATTTTTTAATCATGAATGATGATACATGATATTAAGGAAGATCACTATCATCCTTTTCTACATTTGGACGTGGGCCACTACCATCCTTCTCGAAGACGTGATCAGCAAAAGAGCTGAGGATCTCCTTGCTGGAACCCACAAGAAACTTGCAAGCTGCCATCCTCATGGCTTCTTCTCCTTCAGTCCTTCCTGGTTCGAGCAGGAAGTCCAGAATGTCCCTTGGTGGCTTGGGTGCAGACGAACCTTCGCCTGCTTCCACCTTTTTCGATTGAATTGGATCAGCAGGGTGTTCTTCAGTGCCTTTCTGAACCTTCATGGCGATTTCAGCCTTCTGGGATGCTTCTTCAGACGACATTTTTATGTTTGAAAGAAGAAGCGTTCGTTCTTGTCAGATTTTTGCTATATTTATAGGCAGAAGTTCCTCAAATAATGAAGCGTCATATTCATCCGACGATTCATACATTCATTAATACTTGACGGTTCATCCGTTCATTTATTACATTCATTCGACAGTTCATCCGTTCATCATTTCCTAAACGGTTCGTCCGTTCATAATCTTCTATCAATTTATTAAGTGGGGGTTCGTTATTGATCACGTTTTCATAACCTCTGAATCAATTCCGAATCTACTTGCTCATTTGTCATTTTTGACCTCTGCATAGAAATCAATCTATTTTCTTTTGAGTTCCTACATATTATCATGTCCATAACACCTCTGATAATATCATATACTCTAAAACAGAAAAGAAGATTTCATTATCTATCATGTCCATAATTAATCCACAAATACAAATTTTTGAGCATAGAAGAATTATCATTTCCATTCTCATTTCACCATAAAAAGTCTATTACATTTTCTTAGACTTTCATACAAATCATAATGGAAATCTATTAAAAATCTTGGATTTTCATTCTACACCACAACAATAACCTAATAGAGATCTATCTTCTTCTTTGGATCTTCTCCGTCGGACCTTCTCCGTCAGATTTGTTGTTGGTGGCAGTTCCTGACTGTCTGGGTCCCAGTCACGACCAGATCAGCAGGAATCAAACTCTGGTCTTCTCTCTCAGACGAGAGAAGAACCACAGAGTATGGCAGCCCGAAGTCGTGGTGCTGCCAATACAATTGGTGGATTGGGAGCGGCCTTTCAGAGGAGACAGGAATGTATCCAAACCTTGGGATACAATTCCTAGTTCTGCCGTGAAAGGAACTCTACTACCCGATTTCTCGGGGTAGAGTTGACTCCACCATCCAACTCTCGTGTATAAAGGCTCTTCCTACCATCTGAGGAAGACCCTTCTATCCCACGAAGAGTTCTGAGTTGTCTGATGTACACGTCAAAAGCGTATGAGCTCCCTGATGTAGGTGTCAGCAGGATATTCTCCAATGCCAGTTCTGAAGAAAATTTTCAATCGAGCTTCTGCAGAGAACAGCAAGGAAAAAGAGAATTAATCAACAGAAATGTCATTTGACACGCACTGACTTGTCAAGCGTGCATTGTTCAATCAGAAACAGAAAGCCTATCTTCAACAGCAAAAATAGTACGCGTACTATACTGGACTTACCTTCAAGTTTGGTGCTAAGGATTGGCAAACTCATGTTTGATATAGTATGCAGAAATCGAACATTAGAAGGCATTGCTTTCCTGTTTGAGAATGAAATCTCTCAAAAATTTCGTTCTCAGAGAAGAAGAAGAAGAATGAGACTCAGCTGCCTATTTAAAGGACAAAGTACAAGTCTATTCTTGGAAAAGATCCGCATAAATAGCGCTCGTAAACCATGGAATGAATGACACGTGTGCTTTGGAAGACAGCGCAACATTGGAAACAGTCAAAGAGTGCTAATTAACATTCTTCATTAATGCACGCTGTTCAATGCAAAAGTTGTACTACATTCTTCAAGACAGGCACTGATGGCCTTACAAAAGACAAGACAAAAAGAATGCAATAAGAGCATGAAAAACATGCTCTATTTTCCAGAACGGCTGAGCTTGGTGCCCAGTTCTTCTACGCTCTTGACCCCCATGCGGTGCAACAGAGCCTTAAACATTTCACGCTGCTCTATGAGGCTGCGCCCATCAGAAGAGGACGAGCCATCCAACCCAAAATAGCTCAAGAAATTCTTGGCTAGTTACAAGGGATCATCTTTGAGCTCGAAGACAAGGGGCTCTGGCTCTTTACCCCCAAAAGTGGGGTCACCATGGGAACAAAAGCCCAACCTGCGTGCTTCTTCCTCAGCTTCTTCCTTTGGTGTCATGGTAACGTAAGATGAAGATTAAAAATGAATCTTCTTCCTGCTTATATAACAGAGTTCGTCGGTGGTTCATATTCCACTATAAATTGGATGCAATCAGTCTCGAAAAATAAAGAGTCATCATGACATTTAAAGAACTTTGAAGTCTTTTCGACTTCCAAAAAATTTAAAAGACATCTCAGCGTGATTAAATTCAAAGTATTTCGAAAATTTTGAAGTCTTTTCAATTTTCGAAAACTTTGAAGGAGGTTTTGTAGGCCTTTAAAAATGACAGTCACGCTGAGTTGATCAGAACAAGTCCAGCAGTCACGCTGAGTTGATCAGGACAGAGTCACGCTCAGTTGATCCAGACAATATTTACAAATCACGCTGGGAGACAGCTCATCATTTGTCAGAGAGTCATTATGACTGACAGCACGACAGTCGAAGAATGTCTCTTCGTATGCCACGTATGCACAGAACTCGAGAGATCACCGCCGTCTATTGCGTGACTTTCAAAATCTTCTTCAGCAAGACTCAGCCTTCATCGAGTTGGCGTACCAAAAAGGGTTTCTTGTCATTTAATGCGACTGACAAAGCAATCACTGTCAGAGATTTTGTGTCAGTCAAGACACGCCAAATCAAGACAGCTGGCAGTCCTATCTCAAGTCTGCGTGTATCTTTGAGTTCTTCATCTCAAGTTTGCATGGATTCGGAAGTTTTCTTCCTCAAGTCTGCGTAGATTTTGAAGCTTTTTGCTTCGAGTCTGCATGGATCCTGAAGCTTTTTGCCCCAAGTTTGCATGGATTTTGAAGCTTTCTACACCGAGTTTGCGTGGATTTCGTCTTCAACAAGTCTGCGTGGATTTTATCAAATTGGAGTACGTGGCAGCCATGCCACTGATCTCTCGCCTGCGTGTCCTGTAACTTGTACACGACTCATGCATGATCGCCATGTGTCCAACAGTTACAGGTCACGTCCAGTAACTGCTCACAACCTTGTGTATGTTAAATCCTGCATGATTTTCAACTAAGCACAGGCTGTGAAGACATTTATCTTCAGTTTTATTTTCGACTCTATAAATAGAGTTTTTTTTCTTATTCATTGTACAGATACACTGATATCTACTGTCAAAATTTTGGGAGCTTTTCTTCTTCGCATAGTCCAAGGGATAAAGCGATCGTCTTCTAGATCGGATTTCCACAGTTGTAATTTTCCCAGAAACACAATAAATAAAGGAATTTATTTATGGAAAACAGTCCACACCGAGCTCAGTTGTAGAGATTCGGAGGTTTCTGGGCCTAGCAGGCTATTATCGGAAGTTCGTCTAGGACTTCTCTCAAATTGCAGAGTCGATGACTAGACTCACCAAGAAAGAGGTAGAGTTCATCTGGACCGAGGAGTGTTAGACTGTCATTGATGAGCTGAAGAAGAGGTTGACCACAACTCCTATCTTGACATTGCCATCAGGGACGTATGGTTTCACTCTCTACGGTGATGCACCTGGGAAGGGCTTGGGTTGCGTTCTTCAGCTGCACGGAAAGGTGATTGCCTGTGCATCCAAGTAGTTACGTCATCATGAGAAGAACTACCCAACACATGATCAGGAGTTGGCAGCTGTTATCTTTGCTTTGAAGCTGTGGAAGCACTACCTGTACGAAGAGCGAGTTGAGATCTTTACGGATCACAAGAGCTTGAAGTACGTGTTCACCCAGAAGGAATTGAATATGAGGCAGAGATGGTGGCTATAACTGATGAAAGACTTCGATATCTCTTTACAATACCATCCAGGAAAGGCCAACGTAGTTGCAGATGCCTTGAGAAGGTATCCAATTGCTATGTATTTGACGGCAGATCATCATCTATTGGCCGATCTCAATAATTTGGGTATCGAGGTGATCGTTCCAGGCATGGAGGTTCAGATATGGGGTTTACAGATTCAGTCTGTGTTTATGGACAGAGTCAGCTTAGCACAGTTTGATAACGTGACCCTCAGGAGTATCAGGGAGCATGTGCATGCAGGATTACTAGATGATTTCTTTATAGCCGAAGATGGGTCGCTGAGGCAAGGTACTAGATTATGCATTTCGAGTGGAGAGCTTCGGAAGGAGATTCTGCAGGAAGCACATCGTTCTCAGTACTCTATGCATCCTGGAGCCAACAAGATGTACAGAGACCTGAGGGAGCACGTATGGTAATATGGCATGAAGCGAGAGGTAAATCAGTTTGCATCTTGATGCTTGGTGTGCCAGCAGGTAAAAACAAAAAGACAGAGGCCAGGTGGTCTGCTTCAGCCACTACCCATTCCAGAGTGGAAGTGAGAGCACATCACTATGGACTTTGTGTCTGGACTTCTACGATCTCCAGGTAGAAAATATGCGATTTGGGACATCGTTGATAGATTGACCAAATCGGCCCACTTTTTGTCTTTTAAGGTGGGACTGTCTACGGAGAAGATGGCAGAGATGTTCATACGTTAGATAATCAAATTATACAGATTTTCGGTGAGCATAGTCTCGGATCGGGATAGTCGTTTCACTTCCCACTTCTGGAGGAGTTTGCATACTAGATTGGGCACCCAGCTCAAGTTCAGTACCGCATATCACCCCAGACAGACAGACAGTTAGAGATGACCATCCAAACACTCGAAGATATGCTTTATACTTGTGTTTTAGATTTTGGGGTTCTTGGGAGGACCATCTCTACCTAGTAGAGTTTGCTTACAACAACATCTATCAGTCCAGTATAGAGATGTCGCCATTTGAGGCTCTAAACGAATGGAGATGTCACACTCCTTTGTCATGGGACGATGTCGGTGAAGGAGTTTTTCTTGGCCCAGAGATGGTGGTGGATGCAGTAGAGAAGGTTAGGTTGATCAGGGATAGACTTCGGGTGGCTCAGGATAGACAGCGACATTGGGGCGATAACTACCGGATACCGTTAGAGTTCGAGGTTAGTATAAGTTTTTCTGTTTGTGCTTGCTTGTGATTGTTTGCTTTAGGGTCTTGTATTGAGACTCATATTGTGTCTTGGTTGGCGATATGGTGTTCCTGAGGATTTTTTCGACATGGGACATGATTCGTTTTGGCTGAGACGGGAAGCTTACTCCGCGCTTTATCGGACCTTTCACTATTCTTGAAAGGATCGGTACAGTGGCCTATCGACTAGACTTGCCGTCTACGCTCGAGAAAGTTCATAACGTGTTCTATGTGTCGCAGCTGAGGCGGTACATGGTAGATCCTAGCCATGTATTGGATCATTCTGCGATAGAGGTGGGGCCTACTCTTAACTATACAGAGTAGCCTGTGGAGATTCTGGATCGTCGAGAGAAGGTGCTCTGGAACCAGATTATACCCTTGGTTCGTGTCACATGGAGGCATCACTCTCCAGGTGAGTCTACCTGGGAGAGAGAGGACGAGATGCGGGAGCGTTACCCTTATCTCTTCGAGCCTTGAGGTATTATTCTCTTTGTTTTTGCTTGTGTTTCTTATGCTAGTTTGCTCTAATTTTGAGGACGAAATTTTTTTAGGAGGGTAGATTTGTCACCCTCACTATCCTATATAGGAGTATTATGGTCATTTACATTATATTATTACTTAAATACTTAATTAGGTTATTATTATTAGTGTATTTACCTTAGTGATTAAATAATTATTTTTTTAGATAAATATTTATTCAATAGAGTTTTATTACAAAACTTTAATAGATTTAATCAATAAAGGATACAAAATATTTTGTTTTATTTTAGAAATAATTTTAAAATTTTTTTGGTATTTATTTTTGTTTAAAATATATATATATATATATATATATATATATATATATATATATATATATGTGTGTGTGTGTGTGTGTGTGTGTGTGTGTGTGTGTGTGTGTGTGTGTGTGTGTGTGTGTGTGTGTGTGTAAGTGGGAGGTAAGAAAAAAGTCTACTGAGGCGGTCAGGTGGTGATCCTCATGGTATGAGATATCGAACGATAGTTTCAGTAGATCCTTTGCCTCTGCTACCAGATTTGGCCAAACAAAACCAATGAGGTCAACTTAGATAGCAAGTGCATTTTTTTACATCCAACTGTTTGACCTCCAACTCCATGCTAACTGCGAGTAATAAAACAAATTGGATAGATGTCATCTTGACCACTGGCGAGAATATTTCTTCGAACTCATTGCCCTTCTTCTATTCGAAGCCTTTCACAACCAACCTCGCCGAGTAACGTGCTTGTGAGATTTTGCTTTGACCCTGCTTCATCTTGAACACCCATTTGTTATTCTAAGACTTTTTTCCTACGGGTAACTAGACCAACTCAAAAGTGTGGTTCTTGTGCAAGGATTGTATATGTTCTCGTATAGCTTCCCACCAGCGATTATTGTCCATACATTATTGGGCTTCTTAGAAACTCTTTGGCTCGCCTGCTTTAGAAGGAATAACATACTCATTTATAAAGTGTATTGTCGATGATTGACATTTCCATGTTGACCCCCTTAGTGTTGGAACTTTAGGTGACTGGATTGGAGTTGGCCCCTCCTTTCTTGGTCTTCCTAACCAATATCTACCTCGTCATCACCGATCTTGGGTGCATCATCTCCCCGATCATCATGCACCTCGAAAGGAGGTAATAGGTCCATATCTTTGAATAATACTTCTGAAAATGGTTGTGACAGTGAGGCTCACCTCACATTACCAGTATTCATATACGGATATGCTTGTATTTACCATTTATCGTATTTTGTGATTTTTGTAACTTTGGTATCGTGATCAGGGATAATAGATCCATGATACGAGTCATTGATTGTCAAATACTATGCTAATATGGAATTGATGAATTGAGTGGATTTTAAAATTTTCCTTGTTTTGTGTGAATCAAGGATCCAAGGGGCAATCTCGTACGACCTCCAAGGGCCCACGGAGTAGGAGGGTCCAAAAAAATTAGTTTAAACATAAATATATTAATAATCTTGTACCTAAAATGGAACTAATTTGCCTTCCTTCATGGTTATTTGGACGAAGAGAATTACATGGTGCAACCTGAAGGTTTCATGATTAGAGCCAAGGAGAATCTGGTTTGTTGTCATGAGACAAGTTTCTTGATAGTGGTACAATAAGCTAGTTTGACTCTGTAATGCCCATATCATGTATTAGGTATTTGGAATACGTGTACGTATTTTTGACCCGTATTGCATGTCTTCCTGCTTAATTTATTTTGGCATTTCATTGATTGGTTTATTCTTGAGTTGGTTCGGCTCGGCTTGGTTTGCTTTGGTTCATCATGAACCAAAGGTGAACCCTCCTACCTACCACCACCTTCCTTATTTATAACCTCTTCCCTTTCTCTTTCCTCTTTACTTCCTTCCTTCTTCATTTACTCTCCACCACCAACCAAGAGAACCCTAGCCTAGGCAAGTGCAACTTGCTTCATGAATGAACCCACAATTTTTATTATTCTAAACTCTTCTATGCAACTTTCTAATCCACCTTAGTTCTTGTCATTTTACATTTTCTTGTATATTTTCTTGTAGATCTAGGTTTTAGCTATTTTTAGATTTTTATGGTTTTGATCTATCAAACCTTCTTGTTTTTAAGTTTTGATGGTTCCATGTTGTAGAAAATTTGATTCTACCCAATTTAGACTATTAGAAGTCCTGATTTTGACTTATTTTGAGTAATTTATGGTCTTTTTGGTTCATAGGTTTTCATGGCCATTAGAGGCTGATTGGAGAAGATGAGCAGTGCTGTTTTCCTGGCACATGCTGTTTGCTGGCAAAAAGCTGTTGCCATACTGTTTGCTGGCGCATGTTGTCCTGGCGCATGCTGTTTCCCGGCGCATGCTGTCCTGGCGCATGCTATTTGCTGGCACATGCTATTTGCTGGCGCATACTTTCCTGGCGCATGCTGTTTCCTGGCGCTTGTTGTTTTCCTGGCACATGTCGCTTCCTGGCGCATGCTATTTTGCTGGCGTATGCTGTTTCCTGGCGTATGTTGTTTCCTGGCGCATGCTGTTTTCTGGTGTATGCTGTTTGCTGGCACATGCTGTTTTGCTGGCACATGCTGTTTTGCTGGCGTATGCTGTTTTGCTGGCGCATGCTGTTTGTTGGCGCATGCTGTTTGCTGGTGCATGCTGTCCCTGGCACCCCTTTTATCTCTTGTACCATATGTTGCCATGACAAATCTTGTTACCTTATCCGTGTTGTTTCTCTTGATCCTTAGTGTAATATGGGATAATTCTGACATGAATACGATATGATACATGAACCTGGCATGATACATGGGCACAACATGATAATGCATGATAGTGGCCCGCCGTGGCGCACTCCTAACAATAAAACCTGATATACTGTTACGACGGTTAACCTGGCATGACATGACATGACAAGTATGAATAACCTGGACACCGTGGGCGATTGTGCTTGTACAATTAAACCAGTCTGGTCTTGCATCATGTTTAGGATGGGTCTCCTGAGTACCACGGTCAGGGGTACCCACTGAAAGGGACTAAGGTTAATAACTAGAATAACAAGTAGTCATGAAGAGATTTCCTAGCTACAGCCAATCCCGTTATCTGGGCGCTCTTGGGATCTGTAGCCTGCCGTCGAGTAGGGCCCATTTCCAGCACACTGTCATGTGTTGCACTCTCTAAGTCACCTAAGGGTACATACGTTTCCTGGACGATGTACCCACTTGAATTCAACCCCTAATATTCGACCTGGGTAACCTGGATGGTCTGCAGGGCTTGTGGCTGTAGAATAATCTTATTGCATCTTGCTATTAACTAGGCCTGTGATAACCCTAGTTAGTTAAAGTATCAAGCCGTACTTATTGCTTGGCCGTGATTGTTGAATGGGGAATAATCAGTCTAGTCTTGTCTTGATCCTGTATAAGATTGTTACATGTCCTGATTTTTTTTTCTATTATCTTGTTGATAAATGGGAGAAACCAAGTTCGGTTCAGATGAAGGGTTACAATCCCGGTCCTTGTTTGGTTTACGGGTTGTAACCTGGTTATCTGAATAGTCCCATGGTTCTCTCGTCCTATATCTTCCTGATATGTTTTTCTTATTTCCAGTTCTTACTATTTATTTTACTCTTGTGCTTATTGCTGGTTTTAGTTCCTAAGTGAAGCTTCCTTTGTGGCACATGCTCTTTCTGGGATCTGACCCAGCTGGTTTTGTATGGCCAGATTCAGGAGCAGCTCCAGAGGATCTACCGACCTTCCAGCCCAATGGTGACCACTAGACGGAATCCTGGCAACGAGTGGGTTATTTTTGGCTCTCTCACTCTATTGTAAAATTATTCTTTTGAGGCGTTTAGCCGACGAGCACGTGTTAGCTCGGTTGCACCTTTATTTATTGTCTGCCTACGGGCTGTAACATGATTGGTAACCTGGGGTTGATCATGTATGACTAAAACTCTTGCTAGTTCTCACATTTTGTAACGACTAGCTTCATGATCAGCTGAATATGTAATGTTTGGGACGCCTTACTATTGTATATTTGGTGATCTTACATCTTGTAACACTTACTTACTTGCTTGTGATTGTCACTACCACATTTCTATTGTGAGGGTATTTTTGATATTTTTGGGGTAATTTAAATTTATTAGAAATTATTTGAATTTATGGGAATTTTTAGGAATTATTTTGAGAATTGTTTGGACTAGATTGATTTTGACTAGTTTTGACCCTTGTAGACCAACCTAGAAGCTAACCCTAGTTAGTATTGACTTGGTTAGGTTATATGACTCTAGTCTAACCTAGCCTAATCCTTGGTTTGGTCATTAGACTCTAGTTAGCAATAGGAATTAGAAAGTCATAAGTCATGGCTTATGATTTAGAGCCTTTGATAAATCATTCTAACTCATAGCCTTGTAGGTTGGCCCAAAGCCCAAGACAATTACCAAAACCTAACCCTAGACTAAGTGGCCGGCCACCCCTATCAACATTGGGAACATCACCCTATAAATACTCTCCTAATTTTAGGGTTGCCTCTTTCTTAGGAAAGCTCAAAGTTTAAGAAAGGTTTGTTTTCTATTTCATTTAATCCCTAGATTTCCATTCCATTTCCTTTTTCATTCAAATCTCCTCCATTAGGTTTTAATATACCTATTCTTGCTGTCATTGAAGTTTCATTTCAGTTTCTTGTGATTTGAGTGGATTTGGACATCAAGGAGAAGAGCTATTGAAAGGGGATTTTTTTTTGAAAGTTCAAGTATAGGTAACTTCCTCATTTCTCCATGAAATTTTGATTTCTTTTCATATTTAGGAAGCCCTAGGAGTCCCCTAAGTGTCTGTATTGGTTTCGTGTCGGGTTACATAAATTTTATGTCCGTTTGGACACGTATCAGAGACTGTCCCTAGGTGTTTGTCGAAATGCCTCAAAGGGCATTTCGATTTCATTTGTGCAATATTTTTGAATGAAAATGTTTGTTTATATGTCGTTTATGGGATTCTTCTTGACTGAGGTGATTATAGTGTCTGGTTGTGTCGGATTCATGGCTTAGACACGCGCTGTTGACATACGCGCGCGTTCGGGTTCTGTCCCCTGATACTCGGGGGCTCTGGAGGACACGACACGCGTTATTATGACACGAGACTCGACACACGCGATGAGGCTATGACTGACATGCCACATGTCAAGTCTCACGTGTCCACGTGGCATATCGAGAGTGATATCAGTGTCGCACTGATTTCACACTGTGCAGTGCACACATGAAATAGTGCACTGATACGGCTCTGTATCTCAGGACACGACACTCTAAGACGCAGTACAGGTGCTTGGACACTTAGCTAGACCCTGGGCGAACCTAGGGTTGCGAGCATGAGGCCTAGTTTGGCCTGTGTCATGTGCACGACACGGGTGCACGTGTGCACGAGACAGTGCACTGGACAGTGCACTGTTGTACTCGATTTGGGTTTTCTCTTGTTTGGACACGTTTGTGTCATCGTGCTTGGACACAATGACACCGATGGACACGTACACTATGGGTATATACACTATCAACCTCTGTTTTAGTATTTTGGATTGTTTTGATTCATCAAATCTCGATTTCCCCGTTATTCTAAAAACTGTGTATCAGTCCTAATCCTGATTTTACCAGATTTTTGATATTAAGTTTTGATATCGAACTACCTAATTAAACACTGTTAATTACATGATATCAGAGCCCTAATATATTCTCCTATATGTTATCTTGTGTGTGTCGAAATTTTGGGTTTAATTGGTTGTGTTTTGTTCATGAGGACTGAGATTAAATGCTAGACCATTAAACTGGAAATGTGAACTATTTTCTTTGGGTTTTATTATGAAGCTATGATGATTTCCAATATTGTATTAACCTGAGAATGTTAGATATGTAGACTGAACCTGGGGTTTTGTTCTATGACTGAAAATTGAAACCATAACTGTTGAGAATTGATTGTTGTGTTTTGTTATGAAGCTAAGGTTGATTTCTAATGTTGAATAACCTAGGAAGGAACTGAACTTGAGTACTATGATTTTGGGAATCTGAGATTGAAGCTTTAAATTTAAAACTGGAAATTTGGACTGACCCTTACTGTTTTTTTTTCCTGTGCATGGTTTCATTTCCCTTTTCAGTCCAGACTTGATACATATGTTTGCTCACCCACACACACACAAAGCCTCACACACATTTGTTCCTTCACTCTTTAACACACACACTTATTTCCCATTGACACATGCCCTCTCACAATTCCATGATACACACATCTCTCTACACACTTTGTTAACACACACATACACACTATCACACACACATGAGCCCTTTATGCATATGTATGTATTTCTATGTATTAGCTTAATATTGTATGGGTTACACATTAGCCTATGGTTATATATGATATATATAATGTATATGTATAGTGTAGTTAATAGATATATATAATGTGATGTTCCTAATAGTTGCACTATAACCTATGTATTGTGCACATATAGGTAATATGTAGGAATGCCAACTAACATGTGTAGTTGGTCTAGATAGCCTAGTAGAGTCGTGTACTAGCTATTGTAGGTTGAGTGGCCTAGTATAGCCTTGTTAGACTAGTATAGACTAGTTTGACCTATTTTAGACTTGGTTAACCTAGTTTGACTTCTAGGGTTGACCAGAGTTGACCAAGAGTTGACTTTGGCCTAGATTGACCTAGAATCATGTAGAATGCATAGTAGGACTTTATTATACCATTTTAGACTTGTTGTGACTTGTGCTGTTCTGATTAGTAGCCAGACACCACTCCTCGGACAGTACTTTCATATTGGACACTCAGATACCAGGCGAGTACATTCTCTGATCATTTCATATCCTGCTTAGAATTATTTCCTGCATTTAATTACTTTACTTGTGCTGTCACGACATTATCACGGATTGGTACTATATGGATCTCTTCATGCGATGTTATCCCCCTCGGGAGCATCGGGTACATTATGTCATGTGCGTTTCACTTTCATCATGTACTCCTGTGCTTTCACCATACATGTACACTCTTGTGAATTATGTACTCTCATGTTCACAGAGCCCTCATGTATACTATCATGTACACCCTTTCATGGGCCCCCATGTGATATCATGTATAATAACATAACCTGCTTAGATCCTTGTGTATTGATTGGGGAAACGGGGGAGTGCTAGTAGTCATGTGAACAATTCCATAGTAGTGTAGATCATGTGAAACTCCTTAGTGTAGATCATGTACAAATCTGTTCTATTCACATGTGCTATCCTGTACTCTGACTCACTAGCCACTGTTAGTTCCTTACTTATAGTAGATATTTCTATTACAGTTCTCTCTCTCTCTCTCTGTTTACATACTGTATTCTTCAGCACCTGTATCTTACTTTACTGCATGATTATATTTTCTAACCTGCTATGAACTGTTGAGATGTACTGTACTCGCTCCTGTCCTGACTGGACCTGTTGAAATATTACAGAGGACGAGGAGGAGGCATGTCTGGATACTTACTACGGGGCAGCCTTAGATGACACTTGCGAGCTGGACCCTCAGGAGGACCCAGCTCTAGCTGAGGACATCACCCCCATTGCCTAGACTAGATTAGTTAGGCTTATCTTATTTTTATGTAGTCTTGAGACATGTTTAGCTAGACATTATTCTGAATTCTGAGTTGTATATATTCTTTCATTCTGTATCTGAGACCATGTACTTCTGGATATTTGCTGGGATTATCTTAGACTACTTTATCATCTATCTGTTTCCTTGAGTTCTATTTCATATCGTGCTATCTCTTCCTTAGTTGTGATTGAGTTTATTTACTGCTATGTCACCCCCATTCGGGGAGTATAAACTGTTCAGATATATATTGTTAGATGTATATTGACCTAGGACATCGTTCTACCGCCGACACTGCGGCGTAGGCTGGACGTACCCATATCTCGTGCCCTTACTCTAGGGTGCGGGTCGTGACACATTTTTAGTGGTGGCCCATGCAGGTCTGACTAGAAGTGTAGTGGTATTCGAAATTAGAGTATCACTACAGCCTGCAGTAGGATATAGGACATTAATTTTAAGGTACTCAATCACTTTAGGAAAATTCTTTTATTTGCCATCTAATTCTTATTGTCAGCTGATCCTTTGAATTTTAACTGTCCGCCTTTGTTATTTCGCTTCTTTCTCAGAAATTGATACTCTTGTTTGTCTATCTTCAGGATGGTAGAGACTCGATCGCAGCATACCATCCATGGGGATGCTATAGAGGGGACTGCTACCTCCCAGCCAGTACAGCGAGGCCAGGGGACTGCAGCTCCTGTCACCTCTGCTCGTATTGAGACCTCGACAGTAGCAGCAGGGGGTATGCCTCCACCGGCTCGGAGGCAGGACCCAGTCATCGCAGAGGAGCCCTTCCAGCAGCCACCACCTCCAGGATACGTGGACGCAGCGCAGATGTTCGCGTACTTCCAGCAGTTCATGGACCGGCAGCAGGCTCGACAGGACAGGGGCATAGAGCTGGCCCTTACGACGGGTGCAGCTCGACCAGTGGTCCATCAGCCGAGGACACAGGGGATCGAGCAGTTTCAGAAGATGTGCCCCAGGGACTTTCTGGGGAAAGAGGGGATCCTATATGCCGATGAGTGGATCGAGCATATAGAGGAGATATTCCGCTTGGCCAGGATACCAGCAGATCTTCAGATCGAGGCCGCAGCTAGCCGGATGCGAGATCTTACTCGCACCTGATATCAGTCAGACCCCATGATGGGGGTACCTGGGCAGACTTGGAAGCAGTTCAAGGGCTTCTTTAAGAAGAAGTTCTTCCCAGATTCAGCACTCAGAGCCTTGGAGTCGCAGTTCGAGAGCCTAGTACAGGGGAGCCTTTCAGTGGAGGAGTACGCCGGGGAGTTTGGCCGCCTCGACAGGTTTGTAGAGGGCTTGAGCAAGACGGCGAAGGCCCAAAGGTTTCGGAAGGGTCTAGTCAAGGAGGTCAAGTCCTTGACCAAGGGCAGCCGGGTTGCTACGTTCGAGGAGATCTTGACGGGAGCCTTGCTAGCAGAGGATGATCTTGAGCTCAGGCTCAAGAGGGGGCGAGACCCAGTTGGGGGCAGTAGCAGCGGAGGCCAGGCCAAGAGGCCCCACTTCCAGCATCTGCAGCTGAGGCAGTTCCAGCCGCAGCCGATCCAGCAGAGGCCAGTTCACCAGCAGCAGTTTCAGCATCAGGCACCCAGACAGCAGACATTCAGTTGCACCTTCTGTAAGAAGCCAGGGCATGGATGGAACAAGTACAGGAAGAGGCTCGGTAAGTGCCTTCTTTGCGGAGCAGCAGATCACCAGCTAAGGGATTGTGCTAGGTTTGGGGGACGAGCAGCCCAGGGAGGAGGAGCCAGGGCTCCAGCAGGCCAACAGAGGGGACCAGCCCTGCAGACGCAGCAGCAGAGGTTCGTCCAGCACCAGCAGCAGGCCAGGGGAGGCCAGCAGGGGCAAGGATTCTCCATGGCAGCAGAGGATGTGGAGGCCATCGGAGAGCTGATTGCAGGTTCGATCCTTCTCGACTCCAGTCCAGCTTTTGCATTATTCGATTTCGGTGCTTCGTATAGCTTCATATCAGTATCTTTTACGATTAGACACGGTATCATAGCTGAATCGTTGCCTAGGACTTACAAGATCACGATCGGGGATGGCATTATCCTCGTGAGTGATGTTTGTAAGGGTCGAAAAGTAGTTTTAGGAGGCCGTGAGTTAGAGGTGAGCCTGCTCGTAATGCTATTGCCGAACTACGATATAGTACCAGGCATAGATTAGTTGAGCAGGTACCATGCCAGCATTAATTACAGAGGGGGTAGAGTTCTCTTCAGAGTACCGGGGGAGCCAGAGTTCCAGTACTCCAGACGTCAGACAGAACAGAGCAGCGGAGTCTTCTGTGGAGTCTCGGTCGAGGAGCAGTCGATTCCACACCCCTTGATAGCAGAGTATGTGGATGTTTTCCCAGAGGAGTTGCCGGGATTGCCACCAGACAGAGACATAGAGTTCTCGATAGACTTGGTTCCAGGAGCGAAACCCATCTCTCAGTATGTCTATCGGGTGAACAACAGCGAGCTGGTGGAGCTGAAGAAGCAGGTGGATGAGCTACAGGACAAGGGCTTCATCCGCTCAAGTTCGTCGCCATGGGGTGCACCAGTGTTGTTCGTACCGAAGAATGATGGGTCAGTACGTATGTGTATTGACTATAGGGCACTCAACAACCTCACGATCAAGAACAAATACCCACTGCCACGGATCGACGATCTATTTGATCAGTTGAGCGGAGCTCGAGTATTTTCCAAGATTGATCTGAGGTCGGGATATCACCAGGTGAAGGTGAAGGGGGAGGATATTCCCAAGACCGCCTTCAGGATGCGGTACGGGCAGTTTGAGTTTTTGGTTATGCCATTTGGGCTAACCAATGCACCAGCAGTGTTTATGAACCTTATGAACAAGGTGTTCCACCAGTATCTAGATCAATTCGTGGTGGTGTTCATTGACGACATCTTGGTATATTCCAAGACTGAGAAGGAGTACGAGGAGCATTTGAGGATCGTGCTGGAGACTCTCAGGAAGGAGCAGCTTTACGGAAAGCTCTCCAAGTGTGAGTTCTTCTTGGACCGGGTGGACTTCTTGGGGCAAGTGGTGACTGGAGATGGTATCTCAGTTGACCCCAAGAAGATTGTAGCAGTTGAGGCATGGGCAGCACCGACTTCAGTTGCAGAGATCAGGAGTTTTCTGGGGCTGACATGATATTATCGGAGATTTGTGCAGGATTTCTCTCGGGTTGCAGAGCCGTTGACTCGGTTGACCCGGAAGGATGCTGAGTTCGTTTGGTCAGAGGAGTGTCAGGCAGCTTTTGATGAGTTGAAGAAGCGGCTTACGACAGCTCCGATTCTGACATTGCCTTCAGGATCAGGTGATTTTACTATTTATAGTGATGCTTCAGGGAAGGAGCTGGGTTGCGTCTTGCAGCAGCATGGGAAGGTGATTGCCTATGCTTCCAGGCAATTGTGTCCCCATGAAAAGAACTGCCCTACCCACGACCTGGAGCTGGCAGCAGTGATATTTGCTCTGAAGCTGTGGAAGCATTATCTGTATGGTAAGAGGGTGGAGATCTTCACAGATCATAAGAGCTTAAAGTATGTGTTCACTCAGAAGGAGTTGAACATGAGACAGCGCAGATGGCTAGAGTTGATGAAGGATTTTGACATCCTACTTCAGTATCACCCAGGGAAGGCCAACGTGGTTGCCGATGCCTTGAGTAGGTATCCGACAGCCATGTGTTTGACCATGGATCGGCATTTGCTTACAGACTTGGAGAGCCTTGAGATTGAGATGATCGTGCCCGGGGTACAGATGTAGTTATGGGGGATGCAGATTCAGTCAGACTTGGTGGAGAGGATCAAGTCGGCACAGTTTGAGGACGTTGTTCTGCGGTGTCTCCGAGAGCAGGTTCGAGCAGGATTGCTGGAGGACGAGTTTTCTCTTGCAGAGGATGGTGCCTTGAGGCACGGTTCCAGGTTATGTGTGCCCAGCGGAGAGCTCAGGGAGCAGGTTATGCAGGAGGCCCACAGATCTCAGTACTCTATACACCCGGGTGCCAACAAGATGTACCGTGATCTGAGGGAGCATGTTTGGTGGTCAGGGATGAAGTGGGAGGTGGCTTGCTTCGTGGCTAGGTGCTTGGTCTGTCAGCAGGTCAAGGCAGAGAGGCAGAGGCCCGGTGGATTGTTGCAGCCACTGCCCATTTCTGAGTAGAAATGGAAGCATATCACTATGAACTTCGTATCAGGATTGCCGTGCACACCAGGAGGAAAAGACGCGATTTGGGTCATCGTTCACAGGTTGACCAAATCGGCCCACTTCTTGCCATTAAAAGTGGGTACGTCTACAGAGAGGCTGGCGGAGATGTATATGCGGCAGATGGTCAGGATTCACGAAATTCCAGTCAGCATCATCTCAGATCGGGATAGCCGTTTTACTTTCCATTTTTAGAGGAGTCTGCAGACCAGCTTGGGCACTCAGCTCAAGTTTAGTACTGCATACCACCCCCAGACGGACGGACAGTCAGAGCGGACTATTCAGACACTTGAGGATATGCTGCGGACGTACGTCCTGGACTTTAGAGGTTCCTGGGAGGATCATCTTCATTTGGTGGAGTTTGCTTACAATAATAGTTTCCAGGCCAGCATTGAGATGTCACCTTTCGAGGCTCTGTACGGGCGTAGGTGTCGTACACCCTTATCTTGGGATGATGTTGGTGAGCGAGCTTTACTGGGGCCAGAGATGGTTATTGATACAGCCAAGAAGGTGAAGCTCATCAGGGACAGACTTCGCGTGGCATAGGACAGACATCGGTACTGGACCGATAGCCACCGGAGGCCGTTGGAGTTTAAGGTACAGATTAGAGTAGGAGTAGATTTAGGTTTGTTTGTTTGTGATTTTTGATCATGTTGATTATTATAATTAATTAAGACCTTGCTTGTGATTAGGTCAGAGACCAGGTTTTCTTGAGGATATCTCCGACTCGTGGTACGATACGTTTTAGTGGAGGCGGGAAGCTTAGCCCGTACTTCATCGGCCCTTTCGTTATCAACGGGAGAGTCGGTGACGTTGCATACAGGCTAGACTTACCGCCTGTGCTAGTGGGGGTCCACAACGTATTCCATGTATCACAGTTGAGATGGTACTTGGCTGACCCTAGCTATGTGCTCAATCATTCAGAGATTAGGTTGGGCCTTCTCTCAGCTATCCAGAGCAGCCAGTGGAGATTCTGGATCGACGGAAGAAGGTTCTGAAGAACCAGGTGATACCTTTGGTATGCGTCGCATGGAGGCATTATTCTTCAGGAGATTCTACCTGGGAGCGGGAGGATGAGATGCGCGAGCGCTACCCTTATCTTTTTGGACCGTGAGGTATACTTTCTATCCTTCTTATCAGTTGTATTTCGCCTTTCAATTTCGAAGACAAAATTCTTTTAAGGAGGGTAGATTTGTCACTACCACATTTCTAGTGTGAGGGTATTTTTGATATTTTTGGGGTAATTTAAATTTATTAGAATTTATTTGAATTTATGGGAATTTTTAGGAATTATTTTGCGAATTGTTTGGACTAGATTGATTTTGACTAGTTTTGACCCTTGTAGACCAACCTAGAAGCTAACCCTAGTTAGTATGGACTTGGTTAGGTTATATGACTCTAGTCTAACCTAGCCTAATCCTTGGTTTGGTCATTAGACTCTAGTTAACAATAGGAATTAGAAAGTCATAAGTCATGGCTTATGATTTAGAGCCTTTGATAAATCATTCTAACTCATAGCCTTGTAGGATGGCCCAAAGCCCAAAACAGTTACCAAAACCTAACCCTAGACTAAGTGGCCGGCCACCCCTATCAACATTGGGAACATTACCCTATAAATACTCTCCTAATTTTAGGGTTGCCTCTTTCTTAGGAAAGGTCAAAGTTTAAGAAAGGTTTGTTTCCTATTTCATTTAATCCCTAGATTTCCATTCCATTTCCTTTTTCATTCATATCTCCTCCATTAGGTTTTAATATACCTATTCTTATTGTCATTAAAGTTTCATTTCAGTTTGTTGTGATTTGAGTGGATTGGGACATCAAGGAAAAAAGCTATTGAAGGGGGATTTTTCTTGAAAGTTCAAGTATAGGTAACTTTCTCATTTCTCCATGAAATTTCGATTTCTTTTCATATTTAGGAATCCCTAGGAGTCCCCTAAGTGTCTGCATTGGTTTCGTGTCGGGTTACATAAGTTTCGTGTCCGTTTGGACACGTATCAGAGACTGTCCCTAGGTGTTTGTCGAAATGCCTCAAAGGGCATTTCGATTTCATTTGTGCAATATTTTTGAATGAAAATATTTGTTTATATGTAATTTATGGGATTCTTCTTGACTGAGGTGATTATAGTGTCTGGTTGTGTCGGATTCATGACTTGGACACGCGCTGTTGACACGCGCGTGCGCTCGGGTTCTGTCCCCTGCTACTCGGGGGCTCTGGAGGACACGACACGCGTTATTATGACATGAGACTTGACACACGCCATGAGGCTATGACTGACACACCACGTGTCAAGTCTCACGTGTCCACGTAGCGTGTCGAGAGTGATATCAGTGTCGTACTGATTTCACACTGTGCAGTGCACACGTGAAATAGTGCACTGATACGGCTCTGTATCTCAGGACACGACACTCTAAGATGTAGTGCAGGTGCTTGGACACTTAGCTAGACCCTGGGCGAACCTAGGGTTGCGAGCACGAGGTCTAGTTTGGTCTGTGTCATGTGCACGAGATAGTGCACTGGACAGTGCACTGTTGTACCCGATTTGGGTTTTTTCTTGTTTGGACACGTTTGTGTCCTCGTGCTTGGACCCAATGACACTGATGGACATGTACACTATGGGTATATAGACTACCAACCTCTGTTTTAGTATTTTGGATTGTTTTGATTCATCAAATCTTGATTTCTCCTTTATTCTAAAAACTGTGTATCAGTCCTAATCCTGATTTTACCAGATTTTTGATATTAAGTTTTGATATCGAACTACCTAATTAAACACTGTTAATTACATGATATTAGAGCCCTAATATATTCTCCTATATGTTATCTTGTGTGTGTCGAAATTTTGGGTTTAATTGGTTGTGTTTTGTTCATGAGGACTGAGATTAAATGCTAGACCATTAAACTGGAATTGTGAACTGTTTTCTTTGGGTTTTATTATGAAGCTATGATGATTTCCAATATTGTATTAACTTGAGAATGTTAGATATGTAGACTGAACCTGGGGTTTTGTTCTATGACTGAAAATTGAAACCATAACTGTTGAGAATTGATTATTGTGTTTTGTTATGAAGCTAAGGTTGATTTCTAATGTTGAATAACCTAGGAAGGAACTGAACTTGAGTACTATGATTTTGGGAATCTCAGAATGAAGCTTTGAGTTTAAAACTGGAAATTTGGACTGACCCTTACTGTTTTTTTCCTGTGCATGGTTTCATTTCCCTTTTCAGTCCAGACTTGATACATATGTTTGCTCACCCACACACACACAAAGCCTCACACACATTTGTTCCTTCACTCTTTAACACACACACTTATTTTCCATTGACACATGCCCTCTCACAATTCCATGATACACACATCTCTCTACACAATTTGTTAACACACACATACACACTATCACACACACATGAGCCCTTTATGCATATGTATGTATTTCTATGTATTAGCTTAATATTGTATGGGTTACACATTAGCCTATGGTTATATATGATATATATAATGTATATGTACAATGTAGTGAATATATATATAATGTGATGTTCATAATAGTTGCACTATAACCTATGTATTGTGCACATATAGGTAATATGTAGGAATGCCAACTAGCATGTGTAGTTGGTCTAGATAGCCTAGTAGAGTCGTGTACTAGCTAGTGTAGGTTGAGTGGCCTAGTATAGCCTTGTTAGACTAGTATAGACTAGTATAGACTAGTTTGACCTATTTTGGACTTGGTTGACCTAGTTTGACTTCTAGGGTTGACCAAGAGTTGACTTTGGCCTAGATTGACCTAGAATCATGTAGAATGCATAGTAGGACTTCATTATACCATTTTGGACTTGTTGTGACTTGTGTTGTTCTGATTAGGAGTTAGACACCACTCCTCGGACAGTACTTTCACATTGGACACTCAGATACCAGGCGAGTACATTCTCTGATTATTTCATATCCTGCTTAGAATTATTTCTTGCATTAAATTACTTTACTTATGCTGTCACGACATTATCATGGATTGGTACTATATGGATCTCTTCATGCGATGTTATCTCCCTCGGGAGCATCGGGTACATTGTGTCATGTACGTTTCACTTTCATCATGTACTCCTGTGCTTTCACCATACATGTACACTCTTGTGAATCATGTACTCTCATGTTCACAGAGCCCTCATGTATAATATCATGTACACCCTTTTATGGGCTCCTATGTGATATCATGTATAATAACATAACCTGCTTAGGTCCTTGTGTATTGATTGGGGAAACGGAGGAGTGCTAGTAGTCATGTGAACAATTCCATAGTAGTGTAGATCATGTGAAACTCCTTAGTGTAGATCATGTATAAATCTGTTCTGTTTACATGTGTTATCCTGTACTCTGACTCACTAGCCACTGTTAGTTCCTTACTTATAGTAGATATTTCTATTACAGTTCTCTCTCTCTGTTTATATACTGTATTCTTCAGCACCTGTATCTTACTTTACTGCATGATTATATTTTCTAACCTGCTATGAACTGTTGAGATGTACTGTACTCGCTCCTGTCCTGACTGGACCTGTTGAAATATTACAGAGGACGAGGAGGAGGCCTGTCTGGATACTTACTACGGGGCAGCCTTAGATGACACTTGCGAGCTGGACCCTCAGGAGGACCCAGCTCTAGCTGAGGACATCACCCCCATTGCCTAGATTAGATTAGTTAAGCTTATCTTATTTTTATGTAGTCTTGAGACATGTTTAGCTAGACATTATTCTGAATTCTGAGTTGTATATATTATTTCATTCTGTATCTGAGACCATGTACTTCTGGATATTTGCTGGAATTATCTTAGACTACTTTATCATCTATCTATTTTCTTGAGTTCTATTTCATATCGTGCTATCTCTTCCTTAGTTGTGATTGAGCTTATTTACTGCTATGTCACCCCCATTCGGGGAGTATAAACTGTTCAGATATATATTGTTAGATGTTTGTTGACCTAGGACAGCGTTCTACCGCCGACACTGCGGTGTAGGCTGGACGTACCCACGTCTCGTGCCCTTACTCTAGGGTGCGGGTCGTGACAGTGATTAAGACACTAGGCTTGTTCATGACCATAAGAGACTGTTGGCTTGTAGATAAATCCTCATATATCTAAACAGCCGTGACCGTATAGTTTAGTGGATCCCATTTCACTATACGTAGCTGGCTATGTCTGCCCCCGCTCTCCAGTGTTCTGGTTCTGGGGCGTGACAGACTCGTTTATGGTTGAACATGTGTACAATCAAACTGCCTATGATTATTGTATTTTTGTTAAGAGATTATCAAGGGATGATTTAATCAAATTATTGTTGTATGTTGACGACATGCTTACCGTCAACAATGATGCTAACATGATTGGTAGGTTGAAGACTGTCATGTCCCAGTACCGAAATAAGGAGACGGACTAGGCCAGCTATCCCGTATAAGGTACAAAAATATCATACAGTAATTATGGCTGTCAAGAGATTAGGCTGTACATGCTACAATCAGGTCTCCTATGGTATCAAAAAGCATCTATGTCTCAATCAATCAAAGTGAGAAACAGCAAATAATGATCATATAAGACAAAGCAGTAAGGCTTCTTCGATGCTTCATCAAAATTATTCATGAGACTAGTTACAGAAAAATGATGAGCTAGTACCGAGAGTCAATAGTATATAACCATAGTCAGTTGGAGTCTGATTTAGTTACAATTATGTAAATGGAACCTAGTGTCTAGAACAGCCGGCTAACAGGTGTCAATGGCTAAATGCCAAGTACAAAATAGAAAATATCGTAGCCGTAAAGAAGAAATCCATTCATGGTCCCTAGCGCCTAAGCTATGGGATGCGCCATTGTTCGGGTAGAAGGCTGGATCCTCAGGCTCTGCTACGAAATCTGGCCAAAAAAAACCAGTGGGGTCAGGCCCCGAATAACAAGCACCACAAGGGAGCACATAATGAATAAGATAAAACCCAATGAGTAAATTAAGACCTGGTTCATGAGTTATAGGCTTGTTCCATATCATTGAGACAATATGGCACCCTTACAACCAAACAAGGACAAAGGGTGCCAATATCGCGCTGAGATAAGATACATGCTATAACCTTGATCAAGTTAATGGCTTCTGGTCAAACTTCGGTCCATAGCCTATCGCAGCACAATAGTCCAACCCAACAACCAAACAAGGACAGGAGTTGGACTACGCACCACGATAGTCCACGTTCCTTAGTTACTAAAAGAAGAAACATATCACAAGCAAGTCAGTTTACAAGCGACCAATCAACCCTACGACTTTCTATTATTTGCCTGGATTATTTCGGTAATGCAAATATGTAGGAATCCTCAGATCGTATCGTATCCAAGCAGGACTAGCCAATCCATTATTAACGCATAGCACATTGATTATGCACCGGTCCCCCAAAAGGCTACCGTGCGGAATATATAACACATAGCACATAGGAGCTGTATATTGTCATCCACTATAGGCAGATTAAACAATATCCATGGCGGCTAACTCGATACGTCAGGACATGGCCTAGGGTGGCTGGTAACGTACGATCTCGAGATTCTGTTCCCTCCCAATTCTTCTACTAATTTAAGTTGCTTAGATTAACCCTATCTTGATCTTGGAATCATATGCCATGGTCGCATGATCATCCTCCTAAATGTCATACCATAGTACATATACCCTAATCATAATTCTAAATTTGGCTCAAAGAGTCCCAAATCTAGATCCATGCATACTGTAATGCATCAAGCAAACATTCAATACACTATGTCAATATTACTGACCAATTACCATGACTGTGCTGGAGAGGATGCATGTGTTGACATATAACACGAAGGATCACTTAGCACGAAGAGTCAGTGCACTCATTAATAGCACCGCAGTGTACACTAATATTGTATCTCAATACACACTTAGAAAAGGTATCAGCACGTATACAGGTAATCAAGTCAGAAACACCGTCAAGTCAAGAACACGGTAAAGTTAGAAAGTCACATGGACCCCTCGTGACACAGAAGTCACATAGGACACGGTCTGGGTCTTCTCAGGAAATAAAAGTCAAATCAATAAATTCATCAAAAATAGATAAAATATTAAATCATAAAATCGGGCGCATGGGACAAGACATGTACATGACAGAGAAATTAAAAAGTGTATAGTCCAACAAATATACGCATAAGTCACATGGTCTTATGTGCCATAGGTAGAACGGGTCAGGCTAAGCAAAAAAGGTGCATGGGCACATAAAAAATCATGTGCCGGGACAATTTGGTGCACGGTGCGTGTTGTACGGGCCGACGGCCCGTAGAGAACGGGCGCACATTGTGCGGGGAACGAGCACGGGAGCATGGGCACAAAACTGGCCCACGGTGCGCGGGGAACGGGTACACGGTGAGCGGGCACGCGAGGGCACGGTGCACACAGAAAAAACTGTACACGGTGTGTGAGCGTACGACAAACAAATCGCACAGACATACGAAACATGCAGTACACAAATGCACGGCGCATAGGGCACGGATGCATGGCGTGCAGGCGTACGACAAACGAATCGAGCAGGCGTGCGGCACGTAAAACGCGCAGCGCACGGATGCACGGCACGTGAGTGCACGAAAAATGAATCACGCAGGCGTATGATGCACGAAACCCGTAGCACGCAGGCATGCGACAAACGAATCGCACAGGCTCACGACGCGCAAAATGCTTAGCACACTGATGCACGACGCGTTAGCGCACGACAAACGAATCGTGCAGGCACGCGGCTCGAAAAAAATGCAGTGCACGGATGTATGGCGTACGGGGTGTCACTCCCCGTTCCCGGAATGCGTATTTTTATACATGTACAACTCGTATATATTTATTTAGTATTTATCATGTATCATCCTGTATTTAAATTTCTTTAATTTCATGTTAATTAATTATCTACATTTTATTTCCTGCAATTTTATTCCTGTATTTTATTTCTGTATTTTATTCTCTGCTTTAGTCTTATGTGGTTCGGCCTAGGTTGGTTTTCTCGGGTTCATGGTGGTTCAATGAACCGAACCCCACCTACCACCACCCTTCCTATTTAAAGCTCCCATCTCCTTCTCTCTCTTCATAACTCTCCTTCACCATTACTTTTTCTTCTTCTTCTCTTCTTCCTCACCACTCTCTCCACCAACCAACAGCAGGCAAGTACATCTTGCTTCTTGCTTCCCGCTTGGAGAACCATTTTTATGGTTCATTTGTCTTCCTCTCATGATCCTGAGAGAGTTTAGTACTTAGCATTTTTGATTTCTTCGGCTTGTTTCTTCTAGATCTAAGTTGTTGTATTCTCGATTGTTCATGGGTTTTGATCTCCCAACCTGGCATGTATTCTCGGTTGTCCATGGGTTCTGAACCATGGAAACTTTATTTTTGGCTTGGAACGAAGGTTCAGTCACGCACACGTCTTTACGAGCGTGCGTGAATTTTCAGTCACGCTCACGTTCTTACGTGCCAGCGTGAATTTTTAGTCACGCACACGTTCTTACGTGTCTGTGTGAATTTTCAGTCACGCACACGTCTTTACGTGTCTGCGTGAATTTTGAGTCACGCTCACGTTCTTACATGAGTGCGTGAATTTTTAGTCACGCACATGTTCTTACGTGCGTGCGTGAATTTTTAGTCACGTACATGTTCTTGCGTGTCAGCGTGACATTTTAGTTACGCACACATCTTTGCGTGCGTGCGTGAATTTCTTATCATTTTCTATGCTCACTTTTCACGCTCACGCTGTGCGTGCGTGAATTTCCCTTCACGCTCACGCTGTGAGTGCCAACGTGAACCATTTTTCACGCTCACGCTGTTTATACGCTCACTCTTGCTAGACTTAGCATAGACTTGTTGGCGTGACTTGTTGGCCTTAGCATAGATTTGTTGGCGTGACTTGTTGGCCTTAGCATAGACTTGTTGGCGTGACTTCCTGACTGGGTGTTTCTATTTGTTCTATAACTTATTCATTTAATGGTGGCATGATAGTTCTCCTATTATATCCTTATGCCTTTTGCATGAACTCAATAATCTTAGCATGTTAATGTTTTTGATACATATGGTTGTGTAGTGCCTTGTGTCTTGATTGGTTTATGGATACCCAGTAAGACTGGAACTTAACCTTGAGAGTTATAGACTCGACCCCATTTAATACTAATTGACTTTCATGCCTTGTCACCATTGATAATAATGGTTATCTTGACTAAAATTGATCATGCGTTCCTAGTTGGAACTAAGAGACTGGCTAGTCGTCTTATTGAATTGAATGAATGAGACACGTTCATATAATGAACTATTGAAATCGACTGGCTGATCTCGAATATTGACGTACAGGTACATGCAGGCTTCAAATTATTTATTTATTTATTTTACAAAAGTAGCATGTGTACTTTATGGTCAAGGCATGATTACTCCGTGGTTAGATTTGATTGTTGTATTACGCTATGTAAGACCTACAACCTAGCCGCACGGGTATCGTTGTAGAGTTGCGCATATCGTACCCCGTACGAAAGTACTCATTTGAATGACCATGATCCACGGCATAGGATTTCACCCAACGTAGAGACTATTAAGTTAAATAAAATAATGATTGCATGGAGAGAATGGATCCCTGAGTTCTTACATGGCAGCCCTCTTGGGACTAGCAGTGCCCGACAGGCCGACTGGTTCCTACAGATACTGTAAACCTGCCACACGGGCAGGAAGCGGTATCTGCTTATATTATTATTGTATATCGTATATTGATGACGGGCGTCCCGCTGGGACTCGTCTAATTCATGATTGGCACAATTGATTGACTGGATAGACTAGCCTTGCTCGCACATAGTAAGAACTGAGGAATCCCTAATTGCATAAGTCCAGGATAACTTGGAACTCACAATAGCAAGCCGTAGGAGTTGATTAGCCGTTCAAGATGATTTATTTGTGTACTGTACCTACTCTGTTGCCTAACTGAGATGATCAGAATGTCAGTACATGACGGGCCAACTTCTGTCCTTGTTTGGTTTGGAGGTTGGTTCGAAGTGTCGTGGTGTTATGTGAATCCTAGTAGAAAGCAGAGATCTATTATTATATCCTCTTACTTACTGGTTTAATCCTTCATATCGTGCTTCCTTGTGGTACTTGATATTAGAGGTCTAACCTCTCTAGTTTTGCATGGCCAGATTTAGAGCCGGTTTCCGAGGACTCGGCTTACTTCTACCTCCAAGATGGTCAATACTAGGGGAATGATCGCAGGAGGACTCGAGTGGGTTCCTTACTTCACCGCTCGTTTTGTTATTTACTTCTTACTTAGCCGTTTGGCACCGACATGTTAGTTGGATTGTCTTACACTTACTTTTACATAATTGTAATTAAGTCAGACTGCAGCTGATAATAATTGTGTATATGTTACTATACCATCTGGCTATGTTTTGTAAAGCCAGATCTCAAAAACATTTTGACTAAGCGTTTGGGACGCATTACTGCTTTATCTTACATGTTCTCTATTCTTGCTTCTTGTTTGAATGATTGAGACAATAGAGGTGAAATGACCATAGTGAGACTTTCATGTAGTATGCACCCTTTCGTCTGGTTAGACAGCATTGATCATATTATACGGTATTCATCTACCCGTAATACGTAGCTGGCTGAGTCATTCCCCCGCTCTCCAGTATTCTGGTTCTGGGGCGTGACAAGATTTTAGTGGTGGCCCATGCAGGTCTGATTTCAGACTTGTGGGGTGTTTTGATTTATAGGATGTCTCAATCACACGTATTCCTCCTTGATCTCATGATTCGTTATTCTCAATCCTTGCTTGACATTCCGATATCCTTTGACTTCATTGATCCTTCATGTCCAGTTGTTTGATTGTTCTCTTGTTCCTTTTCTTAGGGGCACTTCATCCGCATTGGTCAGAGCTGGACAACAACAAGGGCAACATGGGCAACATGACCAGGTTGGTCAGCAACAAGGGCCAGTCTCACCTCAGGAGGCTATTCAAGAAGAAGTGATAGTGGAAGTAGCAGCTGGATCGCAGTATCCGGATGTTCCACCACCAACCACAGTTCCACCTACCCAAGTGGACACACCAGCCCTTCTGGAGATCATGAGAGGAATGATGGCTACTCAGCAACATCAGATGTTGGCCCAGCAGCGCATGCACACTCAGCTATAAGAGCAGAAGGTGTTGCTCAACCAAGGGTTGCAGACGGCTTTGGAAAGAGGAGTAAGGACTGATTCAGGAGCATCAGCCAGGTTTTGCAAGTACAACCCCCGCCATTTCGAGGGCACGGAGGATGCCATCTCAGCAGATGCATGGCTTAAGGATATTGAGGCTATTCTGACAGCAGCTAAGGTACCGGCAGAAGAACGTGTGGATCTAGTAAAGTTGTTACTTCAAGATCTCGCACGTGATTGGTGGGAATCAGAGGAAGTAGGCATCAGACGTCCTGTGGCTTGGGACGATTTCACTGCAAGGTTCAAGACCAAGTACTATGGAGTTGTGGCACGGTTTGAGCTACAACAGAAGTTTATCAACCTCAGGCAGGCCGGCAAGACTGTAGATGCTTATGCAGCGGAGTTCTGCAGATTGAGTAGATTCGCCCCAGAGATGGTAGCAACAGAGAGCCAGAGGGCCATGAGGTTTCAGCAAGGGTTTCATCTTGAACTCTTGTAATTGATAGAGGGGCACAATTATCAAACTTTTGACGAAGTATTGACGGCAACTCGAAGGCATGAGATCACCATTCAGAGGCTTGCGACAAGGACTGGGGGTCAGAAGAGATCCCACAGTCAGATTGAAGGAGGAGGGGGAGCAGCACCCCGAACAACAGCACCATCCACTGGCATTCGCATCCACGATGTGGCGATACGAGGACCAACACCACCACCCAGGCAGCAGCAACAACAACAGAGGAAGAACCAGCAACCCCCGACGGGCTACACTTATTGTGGAAAGATGGGGCACACTAGAGATGTGTGTCGGACATTGAATGGACTGTGTCTGATATGTGGAAATCCAGACCATCGGGTTACCACATGTCCCATGAATTCGAGGTCAGGAGGACCAGAGCAGCAGTTTCCTGCTCTGCCAGCACCAGGGACAGGCCAGTATCGAGGACCAGCGGTGGCAGTAAGGCCGTTGGCACAACGTCCGTTAATGCCGCAGGCTCATATGTTTCGGCAGCAGGGACCGCCGATGCAGCAGCACCAGCATAGACCACCCCAGCATCATCAAGGAAGGGGCCAGCAACAGCATCAGACTAGGCCGCAGCATGGAAACCAGCAAGGAGGTCGAGGGCAAGCATTCACTCTGTCCTTGGAGGAGGCATTGGCATCGGGAGATGTTATGGCAGGTAACATTCTCGTCGCCTCATATCCCGCAGTAGCATTGTTTGATTCGGGAGCATCTCATTCATTTATATCTGCACGATTTGCGACACGACTAGGAATGGAGTTCGAGGTATTGCCAGGGAGGTTGAATATACTCACTGGTAATGGGCTCGTAGGAGTTAGTAGAGTTATTTTAGCATGTAGCGTTGTAGTTTGCGGGCATTCCTTACCCGCCCGGTTGATAGAATTTCCTGTTAGAAATTTCGACGTTATCTTAGGCATGGACTGGCTGAAAGACAGTCATGCGACAATAGATTGTCGTAGAGGGAGTGTATCTTTTGATATTCCAGGCATGAAGAGATTCACCTTAGTCAGATCAGAGGCAACTCAACAAGAGCAGGGAGTAATAACGGCAATGGAAGAAGTTCAGATTCCGAAGGTAGTTGAAGAGTTTCTAGACGTATTTCCTGAAGAACTTCCAGGTCTACCACCGGTTAGGGATATTGAGTTCAGTATAGAATTGGCACCAGGAACTAAATCGATATCAGATCGAGTTTACAGAATGGCGGATTCAGAGCAGGCCAAGGTATAACAGCATATAGAGGAACTGAAGGAGAAGAAGTTCATCCAAGCTAGCATATCGCCATGGGCAGCACCAGTGGTACTTGTGGGAAAGAAGGATGGGTCATCCAGATTGTACATTGACTACAGGAAGCTTAACGCGGCAACAGTGAAGAACAAGTACCCATTACCCAGGATCGACGACTTATTTGATCAGTTGAGCAAAGCTAGAGTTTTCTCCAAGATAGATCTTCGTTCAGGGTACCATCAGGTGAGGGTTCGGAAGGAAGATATTCCCAAGACAGCATTCAGGTCGAAGTATGGGCATTATGAATTCTTAGTAATGCCGTTTGGTTTGACCAATGCTCCAGCAATATTCATGGATTTGATGAATCGCATCTTTATGCCATACTTAGACCAATTTGTCATTGTGTTTCTTGACGACATTCTCGTATACTCTGTTAGTAAAGAGAAGCATGAAGACCACCTCAGGAAAGTGTTACAGGTTCTGAGAGAGAACCAGTTGTATGCCAAGCTCAACAAGTGTGAGTTTTGGTCGGATCACATTTCATTTTTGGGTCATATCATATCAGGAGCTGGAGTAGCAGTAGATCCCAAGAAGATAGAAGCAGTAGAAAGTTGGCCAGTACCCAAGACCGTAGCAGATGTGCAGAGTTTTTTGGGATTGGCAGGATATTACAGAAGGTTTGTGTCAGACTTTGCAAGGCTTTCAGCACCCATGATCCGCTTGACCCGGAAGGATGTACCATTCGTTTGGTCGGCAGAATGTCAGGCATTATTCGAGACTTTGAAGCAGAAGTTGATATCAGCACCTATTCTTACATTGCCTGTGGGACCCGGAGGTTTTACAGTATATTGTGATGCGTCAGGTAAAGGACTTGGATGTGTCCTTATGCAACATGGGAAGGTGATAGCATATGCATCTAGGCAGCTTCGGGACCACGAGAAGAATTATCCAACTCATGATTTGGAGTTAGCGGCAGTAGTGTTTGCTCTGAAGCTATGGAGGCATTACTTATATGGTGACCGAGTGGACATGTACACAGACCATAAAAGTCTGAAGTACATCTTTACTCAGAAGGAACTAAACATGAGGCAGAGAAGATGGCTGGAGTTGATTAAAGATTATGACGTAGAGCTTCAGTATCGCCCAGGCAAGGCTAATGTAGTAGCAGACACTCTTAGCAGGAGAGGCGGCACATTTATGTTGACAACACAGAGACATATCTTAGAAGACCTTCAGGAGATGGGCATCGAAGTTATATTTCCTAGTGATGTAGGAGTTCTAACAAGTCTGCAAGTTCAATCCGACTTGGTAGGCAGGATCAAGGCAGCTCAGGACAAGACCCAAGGATTCAGAAGCTTAGGGCAGAATGTGAGTCAGGACTCAGGAAGGAGATGAGAATTCATGAAGATGGTATACTTAGGTTTGGATCACGTCTATGTGTGTCTAGTGGAGATATCAGACATGAGGTTATGGCAGAAGCTCAGAGTTCTCAGTATTCTATACACCCTGGAGGGACCAAGATGTACCAAGATGTAATACCCAGATCTCGTATTACGTATTTGGAATACGTATACGTAATTTGACCCGTATTGCATGTTTTCCCTGCTTGAATTTTTTTAGCATTTTATTGATTGGTTTATTCTTGGGTTGGTTCGGCTTGGCTTGGTTTGCTTTGGTTCATCATGAACCAAGGGTGAACCCTCCTACCTACCACCACCCTCTTTACTTATAACCCCTCCTCTTTCTCTCTCTTCATTATTCTTCTCTCCACCATTACTTCTACACCTACCAGGAAGGAGAGAGAGAGAGAGCTTAGGCAAGTGCAAACTTGCTTCATGATGGATCTCATGTTTTATTGTTCCATTCTCTTCCTTACTAGATTCTAAGCCTCTTTAGAACTGGAAGTTTTCAGTTTTGATGGTTATATTTTTGTAGATCTAAGTTTTAAGTTCCTTCTTGTTTAGTTTTCTTGGTTTTGATCTCTAAAAACTTGGTATTTCCAAAAACTAGTGGTTCCATGTTGTAGAGAATTTGATTTCATGCAGTTTTGGCTTTTGTTTCGCTTGATTTCGACTCCGGATGAGTAAGTTATGGTCATTACAAGTTTTCGGAACTTTCATGGCTGAACTTGCTGTTTGGGGACGAGGAACCTCATGCGCCCGGGAGGCCATGCGCCGGGAGGCCATGCGCCGTGAAGTCCCGGCAACGCATTCCTTAACTCCGAGCGTGTCATGCGCGTAGGTTTCTTACGCGCATGTATTGAAGACGCAACGTGAGTTTCTCATGCGCCGATTCGTGCAGGAATCTCATGCGCCGATTGCGCAGGAATCTCATGCGCCGATTCGTGCAGGAATCTCATGCGCCGATTCGTGCAGGAATCTCATGCGCCGATTCGTGCATGAATCTCATGCGCCGATTTGTGCAGGAATCTCATGCGTCGATTCGTGCAGGAATCTCATGCGCCGATTGCGCAGGAATCTCATGCGCCGATTGCGCAGGAATCTCATGCGCCGATTTGTGCAGGAATCTCATGCGCCGATTTCGCAGGAATCTCATGCGCCGATTGTGCAGGAATCCCATGCGCCGGAATTGTTCTATTTTGCTGTTTTGCCTGTTTAAGTTGTTTTGTAGCTAGAATCTTGAAAAACTCAAAACATGAAAGTTGTAGATCTTTTTCTTGGCTCCAAGAACATGTCACTAGTTATTTTATGCAAGTTTCACTCGTTCATGATAATGTAAGGATAGAACACGATAGTGGCCTGTTAAGGCGCACTCTTGATAAGTACCAAGTGGACATGACATGACCAGATAGTGACCCGCCGTGGTGCACTCCTGACATGATAACTTGACCTGACAATTTGACATGATAACTTGACATGGTAATTCTTGATAGTGGCCCGCCGTGGCGCACTCTTGACAAATAAACCTGACATGATATTTCTCGAACTGCTGTTAAGACGGCTAGCATGATATGACTTGATAAGTATGAATAACCTGGACACCGTGGACGATTGTGCTTGTGCATTAAACCAGTCTTGTCTTGCATCATGCTTAGGATGGGACCCCTGAGTTCCACGGTCAGGAGTACCTACTGAAATGGACTAAGGCTAATAACTAGATTAACACAGTAGTCATGAAGAGATTTTCCTGCTACAGGCAATCCCGTTATCTGGGCGCTCTAGGACTTGTAGCCTGCCGACGAGTAGGGCACATTTCCAGCACACTGCCACGTGTTGCACCCCTTGACATGATATTTCGACCTGGATAACCTGGATGGTCTGCAGGGCTTGTGGCTGTGGAATAATCTCATTGCATCTTGCTAGTAACTAGGCCTGTGATAACCCTAGTTAGTTAAAGTATCAAGCCGTACTTATTGCTTGGCCGTGAATGATTGAATGGAGTCTAACCCTGTCTATTCTTGCCTCGATCCTGTACAAGATTGTTACATGACATGATTACTTGTGCTTGTTTTTTTTAACAATAAAGATCAGGGGATCAGTTCTGTTCAGGCGAAGGGTTACAACCCCGGTCCTTGTTTGGTTTACGGGTTGTAACCTGGCTCCCGGAGCAGTTCTGTGTTCTCTCTTCGTTTATTGTCTTGTTATACCCCATGACATGCTCGACATGCTTTACCTTACTTCGAGATCGTGATTATTTGCACTGGCCTTATTGATAAATGGTGGGGATACCAAGTTCCGTTCAGATGAAGAGTTACAACCCCGGTCCTTGTTTGGTTTACGGGTTGTAACTTGGTTATCTGAATAGTCCCATGGTTATCACATCGTATATCACCGGTCATACTTTTTCCTTAATTACTGTCTTTTATTATGTAATTATATTCTTGTGCTAATTGCTGGTTTTAGTTCCTAAGTGAAGCCTCTTTTGTGGCACTTGCTCTTTCTGGGGTCTGACCCAGCTGGTTTTGTATGGCCAGATACCAGAGCAGCTCCAGAGGATCTACCGGTTTTTCCAGCCCGATGGTGAACACTAGGGGTAACCAGGGCAACGAGTGGGTTATTTTTGGCTCTCCCACTTTATTGTAAAAATATTCTTTTGAGGCGTTTAGCCGACGAGCACCTGTTTAGCTCGTATTGCACCTTACTTACTGTCTGCCTACGGGCTGTAACATGGTTGGCAACCTAGGGTTGATCATATATGACCAAACTCTTGCTAGTCCTCACATTTTGTAACGACTAGCTTCATGATCAGCTGAATATGTAATGTTTGGGACGCCTTACTATTGTATATTTGGTGATCTTACATCTTGTAACATTTACTTACTTGTTTGTGATTGAGACACTAGGCTTGTTCTTGACCTTAAGAGACTGTTGGCTTGTAGATAAACCCTCATATATCTAGACAGCCGTGACCGTATGGTGAGATGGATTCCATTTCATTATACGTAGCTGGCTATGTCTGCCCCCGCTCTCCAGTATTCTGGTTCTGGGGCGTGACACAAGATATCAAGCAGCATTTCTGGTGGAACGGGATGAGGAGGGAGATAGCTAGATTTGTTTTCCGTTGCTTGGTATGTCAGCAAGTGAAGGCAGAACAGCAGAGGCCAGCTGGGTTATTGTAACTGCTTCCTATTCCGGAATGGAAATGGGAGCATATCACAATGGACTTTGTGACCGATTTACCGAGATCACCAAGTGGTAAGGACGGTATTTGGGTAATAGTGGACCGACTTACGAAGGTAGCACATTTTCTTCCTTTCAGAGTAGGGCAATCTACAAAAAAGTTGACAGAGTTGTATATGCAACAGATAGTCAGGCAGCATAGAGTCCCTGTCAGTATTGTGTCGGATCGAGATACCGGTTTTATATCACATTTCTGGAAGAGCTTACATCATAGTCTGGGTACCAAGTTAAGATTTAGCACGGCTTACCATCCGCAGACGGATGGGCAATCAGAAAGAACGATTCAGACTTTAGAAGACATGTTGCGAGCTTGCACTCTAGATTTTGGAGGGTCTTGGGAGAGTCACCTGCACTTAGTCGAGTTCTCATACAACAATAGTTATCAAGCCAATATCCAGATGGCGCCATTCGAAGCACTATATAGTAAGAAGTGTAGGTCACCGCTTGCATGGGATGATATCGGGGAGAGGAAGATGTTAGGCCCAGAAATGATTGTTCAGACAGTTGAAGTGGTTAAGGGAATTAGAGAGCGACTTCGAGTTGCACAGGACCGGCATCGTCATTGGACGGACCAGCATCGTAGGCCGTTAGAGTTCTCTGTTGGGGACCACGTATTCTTGCGGATCTCACCTACTCGTGGGGTCATTAGATTTGGCGTTCACGGAAAATTGAGTCCGCGGTACGTGGGCCCATTTGTTATCCTTGATCGGATAGGCGATGTTGCTTATCGTTTATCCCTCCTACCTTCGTTACGAGAGGTGCATGACGTGTTTCATGTATCTCAATTACGTAGGTATGTATCGGACCCAAGCCATATCCTCGATCATTCTGAGCTGGTTGTTGGTACCAACATGTCTTACGAGGAACAGCCTGTGTCCATTTTGGATCGAAGAGAGAAGATACTCAAGAACCGAACAATTAGTCTTGTCCGTGTTGCTTGGGGTCATCACTCCTTGGGAGAGTCAACGTGGGAACGTGAGGATGATATCCGATCACGGTATCCACACCTATTTGACTCACAAGGTATATCTCTTTCTGTATACCTTGATTGTCCTGATTCTTCATGCTTATCACCTTATGGGTAGAGCTACTTGATATCGCAGAATGATGAATTTACATATATAGTACTTGCTTTTGTTATGGTAAAAATGATTGCTTGCTCACTAGAATTGCTTGTACTTGGATTAGTTTAGCTCTGATATTTCTATCCTGCTTGGATTTGAAATTTCGAGGACAAAATTTTTCTAAGGTGGGTAGAGATGTCACTCCCCGTTCCCGGAATGCGTATTTTTATACATGTAAAACTCATATATATTTATTTAGTATTTATCATGTATCACCCTATATTTAAATTCTTTTAATTTCATGTTAATTAATTATCTATATTTTATTTACTGTAATTTTATTCCTGTATTTTATTTCTGTATTTTATTCTCTGCTTTAGTGTTATGTGGTTCGGCCTAGGTTGGTTTTCTCGGGTTCATGGTGGTTCAATGAACCGAACTCCACCTACCACCACCCTTCCTATTTAAAGCCCCCATCTCCTTCTCTCTCCTCATAACTTTCCTTCAATCTCCTCATAACTTTCCTTCACCATTACTTCTTCTTCTTCTTCTCTTCTTCCTCACCACTCTCTCCACCAACCAACAGCAGGCAAGTACATCTTGCTTCTTGCTTCCTGCTTGGAGAACCATTTTTATGGTTCATTTGTCTTTCTCTCATGATCCTGAGAGAGTTTAGTACTTAGCATTTTTGATTTCTTCGGCTTGTTTCTTCTAGATCTAAGTTGTTGTATTCTCGGTTGTTCATGGGTTTTGATCTCCCAACCTGGCGTGTATTCTCGGTTGTCCATGGGTTCTGAACCATGGGAACTTTATTTTTGGCTTGGAACGAAGGTTCAGTCACGCACACGTCTTTACGAGCGTGCGTGAATTTTCAGTCACGCTAACGTTCTTACATGCCAGCGTGAATTTTTAGTCACGCACACGTTCTTACGTGTCTGCATGAATTTTCAGTCACGCACACGTCTTTACGTGTCTGCGTGAATTTTGAGTCACGTTCACGTTCTTACATGAGTGCGTAAATTTTTAGTCACGCACACGTTCTTACGTGCGTGCGTGAATTTTTAGTCACACACACGTTCTTGCGTGTCAGCGTGACATTTTAGTTACGCACACATCTTTGCGTGCGTGTGTGAATTTCTTATCATTTTCCATGCTCACTTTTTACGCTCACGCTGTACGTGCGTGAATTTCCCTTCACGCTCACGCTGTGCGTGCCAATGTGAACCACTTTTTACGCTCATGCTGTTTATACGCTCACTCTTGCTAGACTTAGCATAGACTTGTTGGCGTGACTTGTTGGCCTTAGCATAGATTTATTGGCATAACTTGTTGGCCTTAGCATAGACTTGTTGGCGTGACTTCCTGACTGGGTGTTTCTATTTGTTCTATAACTTATTCATTTAATGGTGGCATGATAGTTCTCCTATTATATCCTTATGCTTTTTGCATGAACTCGACAATCTTAGCATGTTAATGTTTTTGATACATATGGTTGTGTAGAACGTGCCTTGTGTCTTGATTGGTTTATGGATACCCAGTAAGACTGGAACTTAACCTTGAGAGTTATAGACTCGACCCCATTTAATACTAATTGACTTTCATGTCTTGTCACCATTGATAATAATGGTTATCTTGACTAAAATTGATCATGCGTTCCTAGATGGAACTAAGAGACTGGCTAGTCATCTTATTGAATTGAATGAATGAGACACGTTCATATAATGAACTATTAAAATCGACTGGCTGATCTCGAATATTGACGTACAGGCACATGCAGGCTTCAAATTATTTTTTTATTTATTTATTTATTTTACAAAAGCAGTATGTGTATTTTATGGTCAAGGCATGATTACTCCGTGGTTAGATTTGATTGTTGCATTATGCTATGTAAGACCTACAACCTAGCCGCACGGGTATCGTTGTAGAGTTGCGCATATCGTACCCCGTACGAAAGTACTCATTTGAATGACCATGATCCACGGCATGGGATTTCACCCAACGTAGAGACTATTAAGTTAAATAAAATAATGTTTGCATGGAGAGAATGGATCTCCGAGTTCTTACATGGCAGCCCTTTTGGGACTAGTAGTGCCCGACAGGCCGGCTGGTTTCCACAGATACTGTAAACCTGCCACACGGGCAGGGAGCGGTATCTGCTTATATTATTATTGTATATCATATATTGATGACGGACGTCCCGCTGGGACTCGTCTAATTCATGATTGGCGCAATTGATTGACTGGATAGACTAGCCTTGCTCGCACATAGTAAGAACTGAGAAATCCCTAATTGCATAAGTCCAGGATAACTTGAGACTCACAATAGCAAGCCGTAGGAGTTGATTGGCCGTTCAAGATGATTTGTTTGTGTAATGTACCTACTCTGTTGCCTAACTGAGATGATCAGAATGTCAGGACATGACGGGCCAACTTCTGTCCTTGTTTGGTTGGAAGATTTGTTCGAAGTGTTGTGGTGTTATGTGAATCCTAGTGGAAAGCAGAGATCTATTATTATATCCTCTTACTTACTGGTTTAATCCTTCATATCGTGCTTCCTTGTGGTACTTGCTATTAGAGGTCTAACCTCTCTGGTTTTGCATGGCCAGATTTAGAGCCGGTTCCCGAGGACTCAGCTTACTTCTACCTCCAAGATGGTCAATACTAGGGGAATGATCGCAGGAGGACTCGAGTGGGTTCCTTACTTCACCGCTCGTTTTGTTATTTACTTCTTACTTAGCCGTTTGGCACCGACATGTTAGTCGGATTGTCTTGCACTTACTTTTACATAATTGTAATTAAGTCAGATTGCAGCTGATAACAATTGTGTATATGTTACTATACCATCTGGCTATGTTTTGTAAAGCCAGATCTCAAGAACATTTTGACTAAGCGTTTGGAACGCCTTACTGCTTTATCTTACATGTTCTCTATTCTTGCTTCTTGTTTGAATGATTGAGACAATAGAGGTGAAATGACCATAGTGAGACTTTCATGTAGTATGCACCCCCTCGTCTGGTTAGACAGCATTGATCGTATTATACGGTATTCATCTACCCGTAATACGTAGCTGGCTAAGTCATTCCCCCGCTCTCCAGTATTCTGGTTCTGAGGCGTGACACGGGGCATGGATGCACGACGTGCGGGCGCGTGAGCGCGTACAGAAGGGTCATCGTTCCAGGCAGCAAGCTTTTGGCCATAGAGTTCTCAAAACTTCTAATATCCATAACTTGAACTATAGGACTCGAAATCACGCGAAATAGAAGCCAAAATTGAATGAAATCAAATTCTCTACAATATGGAACAACTAATTTTCGAAAACAACCAAGTTTGATAGATCAAAACCATAAAAATCCATAAAATCCTAGTTTTAGAAACTTGGATCTGCACAAAACTAGCCATTAAAATCAAAAACTCTAAGAAAACTTGTAGAGGATAAAGAGATGAACAATCTAGACTAATAATATCAAAAAAATAACAAGAAATATAAAATGCAAGTGGTCTCTCATTTGTGTAAGATGTACTTGCCTAAGTGTGTTGGTTAAGGAAAATGAATTAAAGAGTGAATGAGAAGAGAGAGTGTGGAATAGATTATTTATAGTGGTTGAGGGTTGGATCCACTAAACCCTAATCCCTAACATGACCTAGCCATATGACTAATGACATGTTAAAAGCTACATGATACAACTAATCAAATTAATTAATTAAATAAAACCCTAACCACAACACGGTCCAGAAATTCTGTCATCGAAGCATTGAACCATGCCTAAAACCAAACAAGGACAATGGGTGGAACACTAATCCGCGATGAGATATTGTTCCATGTCATGGCCCGGTGCAAATACTGGTTACATGCAATCAAGATACATGTGCCAGATACCATATACAGAAAAAAATTAAAAAAATATTTTACGTATTTCGGGAACGGAAAGTGACACAGACTAAGCTTATAAGTGCTTTGCAATGAAATACTTGAATCCAATGAAGCAAATCTTGGTGATGAAGATATTTAATGATAAGAGTGCCAATAAGTGGCTATCACAAAAAAAATATTAAAAAGATGCTGGAAAAGTTCAGGATGGACAAAGAAAAGCCAGTTTCTACCCTCTTGCATATCACTTCAAGCTCGTCTCACGATAAAGCCCTTCGACTGAGTAGGAGAAGGAAGAGATGAAGATAATTCCTTATTCATCTACAAGTAGAAGTTTGATATAGGCCTTGGTATGCACGAGGCTTGACATTGCGTGCACATTTTGTGTTGTTAGTCGATTCATTTTGAATCCATGTAAGGAGTATTTGGTGGTCGTCAAATGGATACTTCGCTATCTCTGAGGCACTTGTTTTGTTGGTGATAAGCTAGTACTAGAGGATATACTAATGCCGATATGGTGGGCGACGTCAACTATAGAATGTCGACTTCATAATATTTGTTAAATTTTATTGGGGAAGTTGTGTCATGGTAGTACAAGTTGCAGAAGCATGTTACCATGTCCACTACTGAGACAGTACATAGTAGCAACCGAGGAATACAAAGAGTTGCTATGGATGAAGATGTTTTTGAAGGAGCTAGCCATTGAACAAAGAGAGTTTGTTCTTCATCATGATAGTCAAAGTGACATCCATCTAGCAAACAACTCGAGTTCCCAATCAAAGTCTAAGGACATTGTTGTTCGCTATCGCTCGATTCAAAATGAGATTAAGAAGAATATGCATAACCAACCCCCACCCCCATTTTTCTTTTGATTAATTACTAAGCAATTTTACTATTGCTGAATTTTGATACTTATAATAAGTTTTATCAATGGAAATTCCTATTTCCATTTTTATTAGATAATTTTCCTATAGAAATTAAGATAAATTCCTCTTATTATTTATCAATTTCTTAACTACTAAACTCCCTAATATTCCTAATCCCTAAACTAATTACATTTACTAAATCCTAATTGCTAATAAGATTTTTCATAATAACCATTACTATATCCCTAAACTAATTACCTCCCTAAACTTCTTCAGCCAAGAACTTATCCAGCCTATCTCCTATGTGAACCCAACAACTAACAAACAATATACTAATACTCTCTCTCTCTCTTTCTCTCTCTCTCTCTCTCTCTCTCTCTCTCTCTCTCATCCCACCTTTGATCTCGAATTCGATTCTTCCACTGCGTAGCTGGTATATAACTCTCTACATATGTTACTTTTCGACCGTTGAATGTGTCGTTTAATCGATCAAAAATCAACCCCAAAGTCGAATGTTTATTTTTTATTGCAGTTTTGAAAACTGATCTTCGTGAAGCCCTAACTCTCTCGTCGCAGCTCTGATTGATGAACCGCCTTCATCCCCCATTTTCGGTATACTCCTCTAAATCCCATAAAATTTTCTACTTTAACTATGTTATTTGATAGATCAAACCCGATCCCAAAGTCGGGCACAAAAAACTCATATTTTGTATTTGGAACTCTTAAAACGAACGTTAATCTGGCCACCAGATTCCAAACTCGACTTTACCAATTAACTTGTCTCTCCTTTTAGCTTAGTTTGACATAAAACTTACTATTTGGACACATCGAATTTGGATTCATTTTTTGGGTACTTTGTGGGTCCGCTTGCCAATCTCGCTTGACCCTCAAATGGTGTTTTACTCTTATGCGCCAACATGAGAATTAATAGATTTTTTTTCTCATCGTTGATGCTATATGGGACTCATGGACATATCTACTGCAAAGTTCGTAGTCAATTATTCATTTTTAACACATGTGATTTTTCGTATCTGACATCTTTGTACCTCATACGTCGACCCTTCAACGAACGTAGACGACTCAAATATTGCCAATTGTATTTCGATTGTTATTATAGCTTCTTTAGTATAGTATATATGTGTTGTTAGTCATTGATTGATATTGAGTATTCGAGTCATACTTGAGTCTAATTTGTACTTGTAGCTTTGGCAATTAGTGGTACTTGATGATTCATGTATCCCTGGATACGATCAAAACCATATGACACATTTATTACCTCACATTCATGTTTAGCACGCTTCCATGTATCTAACACGCTGTTCGGATGGTCAAAACATGTATCAATTCTATGATCATCTGAGATGGATTCATACTTCTGTGATTTACTTATGGACTCATGGACCATGATAGATAGGTAGTTTTTTAGGATTCCATTGTAGGCGTCATGGTTGCAAACTCATGCAATATCATTGGGTGGAGAGGACATTTACTAGGCATCTGAGTTTCTTTGCACGTCTTCATAATTGCTCATATTATAATTTGTATTCTACGCCTATCGCTAGTGTCTATGCAGAGTGCCACATAGATGATAGTATATGTGTACGAACATTGTCATCGACTTGCATTTCGCTTAGTTTGTTACTACTATTTGTACTCCCGGTTCTAAGAATTTTGTCATATTATACTTTTACTTTCGGCATGTTATTTGTATCTTGCCCATTCATCTGAGGACTCGATTTTCTTCCATGTTTTGGCGAGGATAGCTACCCGGAGGAGTATGGACTAAAAGTCTATACAGAAGTTGTTCTAGCTGATGATATCGTGGTTTGTCCAGAGGAGTACTCCTGATCAACAGTAGTGTCTCGACCTTGGAATCTGAGTAACATTATCTAGTTAGCATATATTTGGATTTGGTTATCTTCATACACTTTCATTTCAATCAAATTCTTGTATTAACGAGTTTATTCCCGTAAGACTACCAGGCATGTATTATGACGTGTTTCATTAATGTTTTCATTTACACACATATGTAAAGTTGCTATTACCCTGTGTGCTTATTTTCTTGTATTTTTTAGATTAGATTAGTATACCTGTTGTGATATAGTATTGTGGACTGTAGTTCACATTTATACAACAAAGTGCGCTTCGGTAGGATCAATAAAGTTGGATCATTTCGCAAGATGTATTAGTTGGTGAGTGCCATGTAGCTTGGTCCCGCATATTTTTGGAAGTGGAATGTGACAATATGTTGGAGCTACGGAAGATCTATACTAACAAGAATGGTTCAGATATGATGACAAAATCAATGTCCAAAGACAATCTGTCGACTAGTTGCAGGCATGGTCTCCTCATAAATCGTAAGGGGGAGATTTTTTTCCTGAGAATCTACTTCTTATCAGTGAATGTGGTCAAGCCCAATAATGTTGAATTTGAAGACGAAAAGTCTTCTTCGAAAATGAACAACCTTCTAGAAAGAAGAAAAAGTCATGTCCACAATCATTGTTCCTTGGAAAGACCTTGTCCAAAGACAATCTGTCGACTGGTTGCAAGCATGGTCTCCTCATAAATCGTAAGGGGGAGATTTTTTTTCCTAGGAATCTACTCCTTATCAGTGAATGTGGTCAAGCCCAATGATGCTGAATTTGAAGACGAAAAGTCATCTTCGAAAATGAACAACCTTCTAGAAAGAAGAAAAGTCATGTCCATAATCATTGTTCCTTGGAAAGACCTATGGATTGCCTATAAGGAGCTCCTTGGCTCACACCCTTAATGTACCATCCACCACACCAAATAACAATCTATTTGAAGTCAATCCTAAGTTAAGCTATTCACTCAATACTAGGGGTGAGCAACGGTTCAGTTCGGTCCAAACTGATTATACAAAAATCGAAATAACCGAAAATCGAACCGTATTCAAAATAACCGAACCAAATTAAAATGGTTCGGTTTTCGACCGGTTGGGTTCATTGGCCCAAATGGGCCGGGCCATAAAAAATTTATATCCAAAAATAACAGTAAATTTTTTAACATACCAACAATTAATTTTTAACATAGAAACAACAAATATAGTTACAGACTGGCCCATACAAACAACCAGTACACCAGTGCATGTACTGACCAAAAGTTTTAACATACAAACATAAGAAATTAGGAAAACATACAAAGATCCAATTCCAGCAAATATACAAACATTACAACAATTGCAAATATACAAACAAAAAATACATGAATTTTTTTGGATTTTGGATATTCAAACATTACAACAGTTCCAACAAATATAACTTTCAATTGTCCTACCATCAGCCCAAATTCCCTTAACTAGATGAATCCAAAATCCTTTTTGATAGCCCATTTATATATTTCAATTGTCCTAAACCAAAGAGAAACCAAGAAAAAAAGAACAACAATTCTAAAAAAAGATTAATAATAACAATAAAAAAATTAGAAGTACTTACAATAAATAAAATTAAATTGTATTATCGAAACAAAAAGAGACGAGAACCAAAAGTTCTGCAAGAAACAAAATGGTTAGTTAATATAAAAAATTGAGAATAAAAAAAAATTAGTGTTCTAACCTCATGTGTGTCGAGTCGAGAATGTCGGATAACAAGGGTTCTCGTCCAAACCCTTCATAGAACTAGGTTTAGATCTAGAGAGAAAGAACCCTTCATAGAACCAGACTTATATCTAGAGAGAGGGAGGGATCTGGAGAGGTCGAGAGAGTCAGACTCAGAGAGAGAGAGAGAGAGAGAGAGAGAGAGAGAGGGCTAAGCTGCTGAAGGAGAGAGGATCCAGAGGAGAGTTATGGAACCTAGAGAGAGAGCGGCGAATGGAAAAAATAGGAAGAGAGAGAATAGTTAGGGTTTACATTTTTGTGTATATAAAAGGGTAAACTTGTAACTGTACATAAAACTTTTTGGTTTTGGGTTCGGGTCCATAACTGATACCCAAATCCGACAACCAAACCACAAAACTGATATTTCTAAAACTTAAAACCGAACTCCGACCCGATATTTTCCAAACCAACTCGAACTGTTAATTTAGATCGGTTCATGTCGGTTTCGGTTCCGAAATTGATATTTGCTCACCCCTACTCAAGGCAACGGGTGAAGGATCGAGGTGTCGAAGAATTTCCATCAATGTACATCAACCGAAGTCGGTCGGTTGAATAGGTCACGAGTTTGTTCCTATTGTAATCCACTCTTAAAGTGAAGAACTATATGTTGGTGATCCTCTAGTGTACTAGAGAATAAGCTTCTTGTAATTTTATAATTCTTTACAGTGGATGATAAATTTTTTGAACTAGGTCCCATAGCTTTTTCCTCTCATATAGAGTAATTTTTTACGTAAAAATTTTGTGTGTTTCCGTGTGCTAATATTTGCTCTCTTTTTTTATAATAGGGCCTGTTACGTTCCGATTCGACAAACCGTTCATTCTCGCATCGATTATACTAAATCGATCGTCCTCGTGAAGACATGATGTCGTACGAGTCTGGAGTTACATTTGTACAAGGCAAGAATATTACATTTGATACATCTTTTGAAACATCAAGTTGAAACTTCACAAATTGCCAAATTGCAGAGAATTGAACACGCAGTTTAGGAAGATAGAAATGTGCTTTTCATTGATAGCTTGCAACGAAGTGCAAATCGTGCAACATTGGATATGTCGTTGCGGATTCTATTGAATGAAACAAAAAAAATACTCGACAAGCTGCCTGAACTAATACTTGTCGTTCTATACATTCACACCCTTTTATACATTTAAAAGCCTTCGATGAATTGGATTCAAAATACTTCAAAATAGACAGAGCTTCAAAACGCCTCTTCGAACTTCATCTTTGGCTCAGCACCGTGTACCCCCAGAGTTCTCGTCACCTGTGGGGTTGGAGGATTAGTACACTTGGGAATGCACTAGTGAGTGGGATGAGCCTACTCATCTAAACCGACTCTGATTATTAAGGTAGGCATGTATTAGAGTTTTCTTTCTATTTAGAATTAAATAAGTTCAGTTCATATTGATAGCCTTCTTCTGAAACCGTAAAAACATACAGTAAAAATATAACAATTTATAATTACCACATGCATAAGATAATAGGTGAGCATGCTACTATCTTACATGTGGTCATTAGTGTTACACACCACTTTAGCATACGACGCTACCCTTTCAATCTAGGTTGCAAGCCTTTCTGAAGGTCCCACATACCTCGTGCCAAAGCACGATAACCATTCCCCATAGGTCGATTCGGTTCTAGGGCCCCGAATACCATTTCGAGGAAAACAAACTTGTGCACAAGTTATCCATGACCATGCCAATGCGTTAACAGTTTAATATGTTAAATAGATTGCATAACGTGGACAGTATTGTTCACCATTATCATTTTTCCCAACTCATGCAACGAATCATTTTTCCTAAAGCCGTACTTTAGATTTGGTGTCCCGTAGGCACCAAATTTCTCGAGGCACCATATGTCGCAACCAACGTTTCATTTCATTTTGCAGATCATGAAATAGTCTCTCTTTTCTAGAACCTTGTAAATTACTCTAAATCGATATAGTTATCCCGAGTCTTGATTTTAGTGATTTGGTATGCATTTAACTTGGCATCGTCGATTTGAATAAGTTCGAGGCAAACTGAATTTCATTTGCGGGAAGGATTAGAAAAGCAGGGGCTGAACCACTTACCAAGTATTTGATCGTGCCGAGAGTCGGAGCGCTTCACAACGTTCAAGCTTCAGTTATGCGAGCTCCTGCAATGGTACCAACATTTTATCAGAATCCCTTATTTAATCCTTCGTTTCAAAATTCTTAGAATGAATGTAGAAATCGACGCAAAAATACATTTATCAAAACCAAGCAGCAAAAGCTTCAAGAAAACCATACAGCAGTCCGGTCCTGTCGAAGGGACTCTTTGTAGCTCCCCTTCCCAGAAATTTTTGAAATATTTTTTATTATTTATTTAATTTAAATGGTAAATTTTAGATTTTTATAAATAGTTATTTAGTTAATTATTACAGTAGATGACTTTAGCCATGGTGGAATTTTGAAGTACAAGACGGCTAGGAATCATGGCACGGATAGTGCAGTGGCGTACTTTGACTAGTATTTTAGCCAAGGTAAGAGAGACCTGTCCATAAGTGTGTTCTAATTAAGAAAACCAGGCCAAGTTGTGACTTAACCTCCACCGGTAATTTATTTATTTATTAATTAGAATATTGACTTTTAGGTGACCCGGTGTCACGACCCGCACCCTAGAATTAGGGCACGAGAACGTAACAACGCCCAGCCTACGCCGCAGTGTCGGCGGTAGAACGCTGTCCTAGGTCTCAATGCATCTAATAGTATAAGACTAACAGTTTATACTCCCCAAATGGGGGTGACATAGCAGATACATACTCAATCACATCTAGGGTAGAGCATAAAGGAAGATAGATAAAACATGAAATCCAAAAGAGGTACAACAGAGAGAAATCTAAGTGTCTAAGATACAAACTCCGAATACATCTCAAAACTGAAATACAGTAATCCATAAAATAATACATCTCCAGACAACTAAGAAAAACTATCTAAACAACCTCTAATGGTCTCCTCTAGGCTAGCAGGCAATCCCAAGCATCTGTAAAATTTGTCAACGTATCCTGTCAGGAAAATGAGCAAGTACAAAACACCAACAGCAGTTCCATGTGAATTGAGAAATACTATAAGAGACAGTAATAATGAAATACAAGACAAAGAGTAAAGGCGACTTGGGAACCATTCGAAAGCCGAGTTACAACCCTTAAACCAAACAAGGACCGGGGTTGTAACCCTTCTTCCGAACAGAACCTAGTCCCATAATCAAGTACAGTATGAAAGCAGGTAGAGCATATGAGAAATGAATCATAGCAGGGTGAAAGTACAGTAAGTAAAGCTGAAGCTGGAATATAAGACATGACAAATAAAGTAAAAGTGGTTTGAATTATTAGAGTGATATGTGATCGGCTAATAGGTAGTAGGGCCAAGTTATCCACTTGGCACGGCAATCCGCGGTGAACGTCAACGGAGAATCATGCCGCCCAACCTGGATAACCGGTGGTGAGGTATCTGCGACACCCTACGTGGAGTGAGGGTGACGCTAGCAAAATATAGTTACATGAGGATTTGATCACATACACCCAATAATTCCCCCATTTTTCCCCGAATAGTATAAATGGATCTGGTCATGGCACGTCATGACGCGGGATTCCCTAAGAGGGGAGCTAATCCTCTTATGGAATCGGCGTCAATACAGTACAAGAATCAAGACCAAGCAAGTACCAATATCCCAAGAGATCCAGGAATGACATCTCATGACCAGAATCCGTTAATACTAGTCCGTGAACTATCGTGTCGAGAATCAAGTAAGACACTACGACTGAATCGGATATAGTAGATATCAAGACAATGAAAACTATCAGTGAATGTACTCGCCTGTGGTCCTGAGCTGATAAGTATAGAGGGTCCAACTGAAGCCACAGAGTCCTATTTAAAGCAACACAGGTTACAAAGTGTTCAAGTTATATTAAATGAATTTCTACAAGAAATCTATATTATTCTAGGTTCTTCTAAGTTAAATTAACTCTAGGTCAACTCCGGTCAATAATTTAGTCAAACTAGGTCAAGCGTTGACTCACAGTTGACTTTGGGTCAACTGATCAACTTTGGTCAAACAGGGTCAATCTAGTCTAATTATTGAAAATATAAAGTGTACTTCGTTATTCGTACGTCGAAACTTACGACACGTAAATCGAGATAGGAATATCAATGGTAAGGTTGATAATCTTATTACAGTGATCCACGTGCCCATCTTGTCAATTTCAGCGATGTGAGATCACTGGAATTGACTGAGCTCAGTTTCGTTGTACTAATCTCGAAATACAAACATTACATGAATTAATTATTAATTAATTATTAGAAAGGTTAAACTCAGAGAAACTATCAACAAACATTGTCGGACGATGAAATGAACATCGCCAACGTGTCCAGAATGGTCAAATTAGCTAGGATAGCCTACCCAACGGTCCAATTTGGACACAAGGGCAAAAAGGTAATTTTGGGTCAAAACGGTGTCCGTGTCGGAGCCGTTTTGCACCGAAATACGTGCAAAAAAACAAGTCTACAAAATATAACAAATTATATGTCCACGCAACCAGAATGTCGATACGAACCCAACGGTATCTCCAGAACTGGATTCCGTTGACCCGATCTCAATTTGGCCCGTTGACCAGAACTTGGAAATTCCGGTTTGCACGGAAATGCGTGCCGGAGCCAAAGTCCTCAAAACTCAGCAAACTACCTGTCAACGAGTCCAGAATGACGATACGAGCTCAACGGTATTTCCGGAATTGGATTCCGATGAGCCGATCTCAAAATGACTCGTTGGCCCGGACATTGGTATCCAACTTGCACCGAAATACGTGCCAGACCCAATGTCCACCAAAACCTAGCAAATTATATGTCAACGAGTCCAGAATGACGATACGAACTCAACGGTATATCCGGAATTGGATTCCGATGAGCCGGCGTCAAAAAGTTCCGTTGACCCAGAAAGTGGGACCCGCTTTGCACCGAAATGCGTGTCCGGGCCCACGTTCTCCAAATCTAACAAATTTTATATGAAAATATGCCAGAACGACGCCACAAGTCTAATGGTGGTGTCAGAAATGAAATCTGGAGTCCCGTGTTCAAAAATGGAATTTTACAAGTTGGAAATTACGAATTCGGACGGCCAACTTTGGCGTCGAATTCAACCAATCAAACAAGCTCAAACTGAAATGAAATCTAAAGGGGGCAGCAAGAGGGTTATACCAGCTTCGCACCGGAACTGGTAGCACGCCAAACGGAGCTGCGCTGGAGGACATACAAGCTGACGAAGTTGGCCCCGCGAAACTGTCCAAATTTAATACAATTTAAACGGTCAACTTGGTGGCCGGTTTTCATGTATCAAACGATAAAATTAACGGACGAAACTTGACATGAGCGAAGGTGGATATACCGAGATTGCGACGGAGTGAAGAAATCGCCAATCCAACGGTCGGATCTCCGGGAAAACGCGCGCGAAGTTGCTGCGACGGAGCGCCAAAACAGACTTGATTTCGCGCGCGTCACGGCGGGAATTCGTGCGAAACGCACGAATCGCCTATACGTCGCGCTGGAGGAGGAGAAGGCGGACCCAGGGGGGTCGCCGGAGTTCGCCCGTCATGGGGGAGCACGGCCACGGCGGCCACGTCGCCGGCGGCGGCGGCGTCCATGCCCGCACGCGCGCGGAGTTGCTCGGAATCGCGCACTGCTTGTGCGCATACGCTGCTGTGCAGCACTGCGCGGCTACGCGGCCTGCCTGGCCCGGCGGAGGGGCAACCAGGCGTGGCCACGGCGAGGTCACGGCGGCCTGCACAGTGGTGGTGGCGCGGCAGTGCCGCTCGCGCACAGGCGATGGTGGCGCACTCGTGCGCTGCTGTGCGAGAGCCGCCCTGGCTGGGCACGGCGACGTTGACGGCAGGGCGTGGTCGGCCGGCGAGGGGGCGGCGACCACGCGACGGGGTGTCGGCGGAGGAGGAGGTGGCTGTCACGGTGGAGGCTCGGTTGGATGAATGGAGTGGAGATGGTGATGGCCGTTCGAGTTGATGGTGGAGGTGGTGGTGTTCGAAAATGGAGGAGGAGAGGAAGGAGGAGGAGAAGGCCGAGGTGGGGGAGTAGGCCGGGGTGTGGCCGGCGGCGCTCGGCCGAGGAGGTGGTCGAGCATGGCTGCCACCACATGCTACTGTTGTTGTTGTTGTTTGTAAAAAAAAGAAAGGATAAGAGAGAGAGAGAGAAAGATATTAAATGAGAGGGAAGAGAGAGAAAAGATTCTTCCTACAAGAAAGTTAGGGCCGGCCACTAGTCTGTAGGGTGTTGGGGAAAAATTGATGGATGAGATTTAATTAGGAGGATGAAGGGCTAGGAATAAATTAGAGGGAAAAGGACCATTCCAATGGGAATTGAACAATGAAAAATTCTCATAAATCATTAAAAATGGGAAGAAAGAATATTAATATTTTTGGGCAAGAAAATATGGGGGTGTCCCGATGGAGAAAACCATGGAGCTGGAATGGACTCGGTGGAGCCGGATTGGACGAAAATCGGACATTGTGCAAAAATCCAATTAAAATTAGGAAACGATAATCATGGGCAAATAAGTAGCACATGGAGATTCCAATAAATGGGACACAAGTGGCGGACGGATAATAGGCTCAAAGTGGGCCATGTCCATAGTTGGGGCTGACAGGTTTTGGTCGACAGGGGACCCACAAATCAAGTTGGAAAATGAATGTGACGCCGTGGCCTGAAATAAAATCGGGTCACGCGTCGGGAAAGTTGTGCGAATCAAATGGAGCTCAAAATGACATGAATGAGTGGGAAACAAGGGTAAAATGACTGGTCTGGCGCTCCCAATTTAAATGTCATGGTAACGCGCTGAAAATGATCAAGGAAAAAAGTGGGAAAATAAATATCAATCAAATGGTCAAAACCGACCCGAAGTTCAGCGAAGCAGAAAGAGCACAAGAGAACAAGTTTGGATGGGACACTATATACCGTCATGAAGGTAATCGTGTCCACTCCAAAACTCGTGAAGAGGATTTCCAGAATTGAACATCCCTGATACTCCAAATATCAATGGCATGGAAAAGTACACTTAAGAAAAATAATTCAATAAATTATTTAATGAAACCAATAAATCAGAAAATAAAATAAAATGAAAAAAATTAACCCGAAATTCAGGGTGCTCACACCCGGTTGTTCTAATTTGTTTCGAACTGGGCCCGAACCGAATCCAAGCCTATGTAGGCATATAGTGAGACCAAGGACGGCCATGTAGACATATTTTATGGGTGTACAAATATTTCTTATTTATTTTAGGAATTGACGACTAATTTCTAAATATTTATTATATGTAAATTATAGGTATTATTAATAGTGTTTTAGAATATTGTACGATTTTCTGGAGCCAAATAAGGAGTGCGTAGGTTAGGTTCACCAAAAACTACTATTGGGATATTTTGATTGTTATTAGGATTATTATTATCATTAATGTTATTGTTGTTGTTATTAAATAAAGATATTTATTATTATTGGTGGTTATTTTTATCCCAGTGTCATATATATATATATATATATATATATATATATATATATATATATATATATATATATATATATATGTGCATGTTCTATAAATAGGCCATCCCCTAGGAATAGATAGAATTGAGATTTTATTTAGATAATTTAGAGTATTAAACGTATATATATAAGTTATGTGTATATATAGATATATATAGGATAATATATATGTATTAAATAGAAATAGAAAATAGAAATAGAATGAAGGAGGCAGCCCAGCCTAATAAGAAAACCCACACATAAGTCCCCAGGCCTAGCCCGAGAGCAGATGTTATATATATATATATATATATATATATATATATATATATATATATATATATATATAGCCCGAGAGCAGATGTTATATATATATATATATATATATATATATATATATATATATATATATATAGTAGAGAAATGCGAGAGAGAGGGAGAGAATTGATCGAGAGCCCTAACCCTAGACTGCGCCATCACCCCCTAGCACCTGGGCGACCGTCCCCTGGCCTCCGTGCGCCACCCAGCCTCACTTGAGCGCCGTCGGAGCCGCCGTACGCACGGCCAGAAGGCAGCAGCCGCAACAGTGGTGGCAGCAGCCAACCCCAAGGTACCCGAATTCACCCCTATGTTTCTTCTCCCTCGTGTAATCAATTTTCGATCTATAAAATCCTACATGCAGCCTATACGAACTACTTAAAACCCTAGTAATTAGATATACAGATAGGTAACCAAGTTGTCCAGTAAATCGACATAAAGTTGAGAAGAAAACTGTCCAAAAATAGGACATACTAACAGTCCCCCACCCTAAATTGGAAGACAAATTGCCGCCAATCCAAAGCAAAATTTCAAAATCAAATTTAACAGACCTGTAGACAACCTATACGAGATTGAACTCCTTTTTGTAGAATTATTTTTAAGGTATTATACAGAAAGTTATTCATGGTTAAAAATTAAGAAAAATCTGTTTTGAAAATCATGAAAACCTTCGATACGACGTGCGTCCCGCCAATCTGGGCGACGTAATCGCAAACCAAAAGCATCGAAAGGTGCGTATCGACTTCGTGGACGTGTGGGCTTTGAAGAAATTCAAATTGGTTGCGTGTGCACGACGATTTTGATGCGTATCCGTCGAAATTTATCGTATCGGCCTCTTTGTAAATTCTCTAATTACTTTGTGCACATTCGTCAAATCGAGACGAAACTTGTGCCAACAAGACCGTATCATTTTTTTTGGTCCTGTATGCCAAGTTTGGTCTAATTCTGAGACAGTTGATCGGATTGCCATTTTGCGGGCCCCACGATCTGATTCAACGGACGATTTTGTGCACGGCCTGTCGGAATCCAACTTTGGACATACGGTTGGATTTGTATCATCAAAATAAATCCGTAGATATATAGTTTGATGACTTTAGAGACCATTGACTCTGGCATGCTTTTCGGTGCAAAGCGGGTCCAACGACGGACACCGTTTTGACCCAAAATTACCGTTTTGCCCCTGTGTCCAGAATTGGACTTAAGGACAGGCTATCCTAGCTAATTTGACTAATCTGGAAACATTGGTAACATCTATTACAGCTTCTGGAGGCAGTTGTGATACTTGGACTTTCTGACTGGTTGATTTGCGATATATTGTTGGTTCTCCGTGCAACCCTCAGGCAAGTATACCTTGTCGAACCTATGCAGTATTTATATTATTTTTTCTATTTTACTTCTTTTATATGGTTACCTGTTTTCTATATTGTGATTGGTTTGTCATCGACTGTTTTACTTGTTTCTAGATTTATGTGCACGTATATGATATTCGACATTGCTTGATTATTGGTCTTTTCGTGTTACCTTGTCTCGTGATTGAGTTGTCAGTTTTTGTATCTTGTTCTTGACTTGACCATTCTTGACTGGAAGTATCTTGCATTGTACTACATTTGAGATATACTATAGATTGGGAGTATCTTACATTGTACTACGACCTATAGCCGATTCTTTTATCTTGATATTGCTTGATTGACTTGACTTGAGACATACTATAGATTGGGAGTATCTTGCATTGTACTATGACCTATAGCATATATTGATTGATCGATTGACTTGATTTACGACACTATGAATTGTGAGTATCTTGCATTGTACTACGATTTATAGGAGTCTACTTGACCTTGTATCCTTTAAGAGTGGAGATCGATACTAGAATTGGCTAATCTCGACTGAGAGTATCCTGCTTTGTACGTCAATTAAAACACTATAAATTGGGAGTATCTTGCATTGTACTACAAGCTATAGGAGTTCTGATTGATAGTTAGCCAAGTCTAGTATTACATTTCCACACGACTCGTCGTCCTTAGATGTTCTTCTTGCAGTGTTCTTATCCTCCATACGTGTTATTTACTGTCATATTAGTAGGCATATTTTATGTATCTTGCTAGTCCTCTGAGGACCTCATGATTAGGGGTGAGCATATAACGGTTGAAAACCGAAAATCGAATCGAACCGAACCGAAATATGACAAGCGGTTCAGTTTTTCGGTTATCGATTCGATTTACGGTTTAAAATTTTGAAAATTTGAAATAGCGGTTCGGTTCTTCATCAGAAAAACCGAACCGAACCGAAAATCGATTTAGATTTAGTAATTTATCAAACTATCCATAATATACATATACTAATGTTTATTAACCCCTAACTGAGTGCACTCTCTTCTCCTATTCTATGTCGGTGCTTCTTTGAGCACTCTCTCTATCTACCATCAATCTATATATACTAATATCTTTCACTCTATGTAATATAACAATTCATAAATACAAATAATGTCATATATTTTTTAAAAATTTGTTATTTAAATAGGCTCATTTTGCTAAAAACTTGAAGGCCATGCACATTGGCCCATGAAACCGAACGGACCGAAAACCGAACCGAATTAATTCGGTTCGGTTTTGTTCGATTTTTATAAAAACGGTTCGGTTTTCGATTTTGAGAAATACGGTTTACGGTTATTTCGGTTTTCACATATTTGGTTCGGTTTGAACCGAACTGAACCGATGCTCACCCCTACTCATGATCTCTTCAGGTAGCTGATTGCACGGAGTTAGTTAGCTGAGCATGTGGTAGTTGACTTCAATCGCATAATTCAAGTATTTTGTTAGTGTTATTGATTTACTATCTTTCTCGTGCTTTTATGATATATCCTGCTTATCAGTGCTTAGCTTTATAGATTCATATTAGTCTTGGAGTCTAATCGGACATATATGCTAGTGGGCTGCAGACTACGACCCATACTTGTTCATTCTTGTCTTATATATTCTTGTGGATTGAGATACACTGTAGATTACCATATTAGCCATGATACCATGATCTTGACAGCTTATACGTACTCGAGTCGGACTGGAGTCCGCTTGATACGTAGCTGGCTTGCTCACGCAGTTGCATCCCGAAAAGCGGGTGCGGGTCGTGACACTCTTATATAGAGCTCACTCGTCGAGACGCAGTCTGCTGCATCTAGGACTTATTCCAACAGAAGTCGTTCCAGTAGTTGGATCGATTCTCGTAATATTCGTCCAAATCGATTTATTCGATGCCACAAAGTGCTATCGTAAGCCAAGCACAGCGATCAAGTCAGACTAGCCATCTAAGTTTCTGACCGAGTCTGACTTGCGGCAAACATATTACATAGTCCACCGCCTATCGGGATAGGGCACTACAAGGCCAACCCTGGGTTCATAAGGCTAGGCAAACTTTCAAAATTGGACCCCTTTATATAATGTATAAAAATAACTGAAATAAAAATAAATTAAAAAAATGTTGCCATAAAGAATTGAACTAAGGATCTCAAGTGTGCAAATATAAAATAATAACCACTACACTACACTTGTTTTATGCTAAGAAAAGTCCCATGGTACATACTAGTTCTAATTTAGATACAAGATTATTAATATATATGTTTAAATTAATTTATTTTGGAACCTCCAGGTCCGTGGGCCCGGCCCTGCTTAACAAATCTAACAATTGTAACATTAACTACTTCGACAGCTTAATACCAAATGAAGAGAGTAATAATTTTTGATGATTTTGTAGCCATAGAAGCATCCATCAATCCATGGTGTACATGTTGGCAATCGAAGAGAAAATATATATATGGTGGGTGAATCATATGCAGGAGCGAAGCCCACTCCCTAACAAAATTCTTCTTTTTTTTCATATGATTTTTTGATTTTTGATTCCTTTAGAAGTTAGTCCACACATAGTCCATTCGAATCCACTCTAGTCTACACCCAATTTATATTTCTGGATCCGTCCCTGATCATATGATGGGCGCCGCCTCCAAATGGTTCCTTTAGAGCATCATTAGTAAGGCCCAACCCATTTTCTAGATTCTATATTTAGAATGTTGGAGCACATTTTGTAGAATAGTAAGACCCATCCTAGGTTTTAATTTCTAGATTTTCGGGTCCAACCCACCCACATGAGCTATAGGTTGGGCCTGAGAATTTCTAGATTCAGAATCTGGAAAATTATTTTGTAGAATAGTAAGTCCCAATTTGGAGTCCAATTCTAGATTTATATTATTTTTTTCTCACTTTAATTTTTGACCACACAATCTTGGGGACCAAAGTTCATTTTATCATTTTCTACTATTCTCATACAAGTCCAACTCATTCTATATTTACTTCTTTTTTTCAAAATATTGGATCTCGAGATAAAATTTTGAGCACCATTCACTAGTGATGCTCTTAGATGAAGCACATGCCCATAACCAAAGAAAGTGTGCAAGTGAAGGAACAAGTATGTTGGGCAAGTCCACTATGGCCATCCCTGGCGAGAACGTTTCGAGAGATTGACATAATATATCAACATGAAGATGAGGTGAAGAAGATGATGAGGATGAGTATGAGTGGGACATGATATATCAATATGAAGATAAACTTGTCTAGATCAAAACTCATGAAGAACGTTTCGAGAGATTGACATCCCTGGCGCTCCAAAAATTAAAGTCACAAAAAAGTATATTTAATGATCAAACTAATTATAATAAAAATATTTATTGAAAATAATTCCTTTAATAAAATTTAAAATAATCTCTAAAATTCAGGGAGCTTACACTATATGTTGGTGATCCTCTAGTGTACTAGAGAATAAGCTTCTTGTAATTCCATAATTCTTATAGTGGATGATAAATTTTCTGAACTAGGTCCCATAGCTTTTTCCTCTCATATAGAGTAATTTGTTTACGTAAAAACTCTGTGTGTTTCCGTGTGCTCATGTTTGCTCTCTTTCTTATCAACGGGGCCGACCCTAGGTTCATGGGGGCCTTAAGCAAACTTTCAAAATGGGAGCCCCTTTACATAATGTAAAATAAAGGAAATAAAAGTAAATTAAAAAAATGTTGCCACTAAGAATTGAACTAAGGGCCTCAAGCGTGCAATTCTAAAATAATAACCACTACACTACAATTATTTTATGTTAAAAAAGGCTCATGATACATACTAGTTTTAATTTATATATATATATATATATATATATATATATATATATATATATATATATAGCAAATAACCTCTAGACTAGTGGTTAAGAGAGATGCATGCGGCCCAAGTAGTAGGGAGTTCGAGCCCCAGTGGAGGCGAGTTCGCCACAATTGCCCATTGCTTCAATATATATATATATATATATATATATATATATATATATATATATATATATATATAAAAAAAAAAAAAAAAAAAAAAAAAATATATATATATATATATATATATATATATATATATATATATATATATATTTGGAACCTCCTGCTCTAAACCTCCTGCTCTATGGGCCCGGGTCAATCGTCCTGACTGCCCTTATCAAGTCTATCAATTGTAACATTAACTACTTCGATAGCTTAATACCAAATGAAGAGAGTAAGAATTTTTGATGATTTTGTAGCCATAGAAGCATCCATCAATCTATGGTGTATATGTTGGCAATTAAAGAGAAAAATATATATGGTGGGTGAATCATATGCAGGAGCGAAGCCCACTCCCAAAAAAAAAAATCTTTTCTTTTTTCATATAAATTTTTTTTTTTTAGTAGTTAGTCCACATCTAGCCCATCCGAATCCACTTTAGTTCACATCCAGTTTATATTTCGTTCCTGGACATATGATCATATGATGGGCTCCAAATGGTTCCTTTGGATCAAGCACATGCCCATAACCAAAGAAAGAAAGTGTGCAAGTGAAGGAACAAGTATGTTGGGCGAGGAAGAATCCACCATGACCACGACCACTTCATAGTTTCATCCTTCTTTCTCAACCAGTGTCCTTTGCGTGGGGGGAAATTAAATTAGATAGATAGAGAGGTAGGACAGTCCCTCCCATCTTCTTCTTGGGGGTGATGAAGAGCCTAAAGGAAGAAGACCCACATGGGATTGCTCTAATCGAACATGGAACGGATGGTGCTGGGTGGTGTTTGCAACCAACACGCATTGTTCCACTTCGAGTTTAGGTGGAGGCTACTGCTACAATGTTTCTTGGAAACGAATTTTTGTTCCTGCAAACTGTTCCGTCAATCGACAGTCGACAGTTTATAGGCCAGAATTATCATCGTGCTGAAAACTTTGGCACGTACCTAACTCTCTCAACGATCTTCACCTTGACTTATGTTTATCATCCGCTCCAAGAACAATAGTTTTTTATCTTTCTGATCTCTCGACCACCTCATCTCATTGATCTCTGGTGTAACGGCCAGCTAAATATTCAGAAAAACAATAGCCTCTGCCCAACCGATGCTTGGTAATTGTAGGAGTCCCAGTTATGAGATGTTTTTTAAGTACCAATTATGAGCAGTTACGATTTTTGGTAGTTTCAAGTATCGGCTTTTAAACCAGTGTAACCGATGCTTGGTAAGTCATAACGAGCAGTTCTGAAAATTGTTTACACGAATAAAATGATTTATATGTCCATATATAAAAAAAACAATCCTGAGCGCGGAAAATGCCACCCAGTCCACGTCTCGATCAGGAGGTATAAGTATATATTTGAGCAATAAAAACACATAAAATAATAGAAACATCTGGTTGAAAGAAGTAGAGAAAGGTTTTAAAAACTTACCGGAAAGATGAGAAAAAAAAAAGGACATGGTGTTTGTAGTTTTAATTGTATATTTTTTTGTAAGGATATAAATGGAATAAAATAATAAAATCTTTCAAAACTCATCGATTTGGGGTGTTTATAAAGCCGTCCAAAATTATATTACATCGATTTTGAAAGATTTTTTAGCCGACCAAAACCAGTGTATCAAAGAAATTAACAAGCAGAAATTTTCATAAATGGTGAGTTCAAAAACACTCCAAAATCGATAAAAACACCGTTACTAAGCAGACCCTAAAGGGATCAAAGCGACCTGGTTTATGTGGGTGGCTTCCATACCAATGCTTAGCAGATTAATACATACATCTACCGGTACTGTTGTCAATGCTTCGATGGAAAGGGAGTCTGGCTTGTGGTGTTCCTACCACTTTACAGCTCTGAGCTCCCTGTTAAGAAATCTAATGTTGGCAAGAGACGTTCCTAGACCAGAAGAACAGACAACAGTGTGACAACCCACCCCATGTACACTAATTATCCCTCTCTCCCCCCTCCATTAGCAAGTACCATGTGCTCCCGCACCACTAGGGGGGCTAATTATCTACTAATTCATCATACATTAGTTAATTAGAATAGAATAACTCATAAGAATCTTCCTATAGGCTTCCAAAGTTCTCCCCTTAGCTTTTCATAATTTCGTGCGACTCTCTTGACTTTTCAAATCATACAAATAGTTCGTCACAAGTAAAAAAAAATTCGAAAAGTGTTTTTAAACCCGAGCCTTGGATATCATCATGACTGACCTCCGCTTTTGTTAAGCATCATGACTGCAGTATTTTTCTGTCTGTTGATTCAGATTAGGTGATTAGTTTACCTAAAAAAGCTAGCATGCTAACAAAGTCATGTACTTCAAAGCTAGTCATCACTGACCATGAGAGAGAAATAAGCTTGATTATAAAGTGCATCTGTGATGAAAGCTATTAGTATACACTATTAAGCAGAAAGAAAGATAAAAAAAAACATATATATATTAGCTATTATAAACTATTAAGCAGTTGTTACTTTGTGGTCATCCACCTTAATTATAGATGCAAAGAAATTTTAAATAAGACTAAGCGAGCAACCTGCAAGATGAACTTATATGCCCTTTGCTTTGTTTAGAGGGTCAAATTAGCTTTCATCACAGATGGTTCCTAGAAACTAGGGGTGAGCATTATTCGGTTTTGAACCGAAAATCGAACCGAACCGAATAAAAGATTCGGTTCGATTTTTTAAAAAATCGGTTCGGTTTCGGTTTTAAAAATACTAAATTTTCTTATTCGATTTCGGTTTCGGTTTTGGGTTTCGGTTTCGGTCCAAAACAAGAAATTTTAGTTTATATATATATATATATATATATATATATATATATATATATATATATATAAACAAAAAAAACACAAATAAACCCAAAAACCGAATAAACCGAAAACCGAACCGATTTAATTCGGTTCGGTTCGGTTCGGTTATTGACCAATTCGGTTCGGTTTTGCTTATTCGGTTTCGGTCCAATTCGGTTTTCGGTTATTGGTTCGGTTGGAACCGAATAAACCGAATACTCACCCCTACTAGAAACTGTGCTGAACTGCGGTCGAACGGAACTATGTCCGAGCAAATACTGCAATGTACCAACCATGGAATTTTTTTTGTTTATTCTCCGAAAAACATATTTTTATTATACTTTCGTTTTGTCTGGAATTGAGAATATTCGACAAATATAATTTTTTTCCGAGAATTTGATTTTCAAAAATATAAAAATTTTGAATATATATATATATATATATATATATATATATATATATATATATATAATTTCGCGTATCAAACACGTCCTCGGACAATATGGAAAGACGAGAATCTTGTGGAAGAGCCGTAGATCGTCGGTCGTGTCTTGGGTTCGAGTCGCTTTCGCGTTAGGAAGGTCACTACTGGCCCAGCCATGCTGCATTGACCATTCTTGTTGCCATCAGGAGCACCCACATGTGATTTGATCCCAGGACCACTACTAGCCTACTAGGAAAGTGAGAGAGATCAGAGCTCTCTTTAACCAACCCAACTCTTGAAGAATCTCTCAAGTGTTTATGACACAAACTGCCACCTTTCCTAACAGCGAAGTGGGGTCCTACAACTGTCATCAGAAAGGAAGAGAGCAATTTCGTGTGCCAACTTCCTCTGCAGACGGACAGCTCTCCTATAAGAAGCCATAGAGAATCATCATCGGAGGCCTATGGAAGATCGATTTGCGAGAGCGCCTCCTTCTTCTTCTTCTTCTTCATCCACCACTCCCTCCTCCGTTCCCGACTTGATCATCGGTGAAGCAGTTGCTCCACCAATGCCATTGTTCCCTGAGCTGCAGCCCGTCGTCGCAGAATTCCCCGAACGGCTGCAGCTCAGCAATCATCTTAAACTGGCGAAGAATCTGCGCACCCTGCCCGCAGCAATGGAGCTTCTTCAGGGAGGGCGGCCTCAGTATAAGCAGCAGCAGCCGATGAAGCTCTACAGAGGGGTGAGGCAGAGGCACTGGGGGAAGTGGGTTGCGGAGATCAGGCTGCCTAGGAACCGGACGAGGGTCTGGCTCGGGACCTTCAACACGGCAGAGGACGCAGCCACGGCGTACGACCTGGCGGCCTACAGGCTGAGGGGGGAGTTTGCGCACCTCAACTTCCCCCACCTCAAGCACCAGCTGCTCGAGTCCGGATCCCCCGCCATAATCTCCCTGCTGGAAGCGAAGCTCAAGGCCTTCCACGACCCCTCGTCGACGTCGAGCAACCCGAAACCGGAGGAGGAGGACTTGCTTCAAATGGTCGGCCAGGACTGCGCGCCTGCGGCTAAGAGGCAAAGGAAGGCAGAGACGCAGACAGAGATTTGCAGGTCGGGAGAAGTAGTCAAGAAAGAAGTGCTGCAGCCTGCTGTGGGCATTGACGAGGTTCTCCTCAGCAGAATCCCTTCTCTCGATATGGATATCATATGGGATTCCCTCCCTATTGCATCAGCAGAAACTTGATTTTGAAATCTAAAATCTGACATTCTCGTTTTGAATATTCCCAGCTTGTGGTCATTTTGCTAGGTTTCAATGACTTTCTAACCCCTAACATCTGGGTTTTAGAACTATCAGAAAATCCCAGTATCATCCAATAAGAACTTTCACCTATCAATGACTGGAATTCTCATTAGTTGATACCCCTTTATTCGAAGGTATTGATAACGCGAGGAACCCCACTTTTAGACTAATTACACGGACCATTCTCATATTTTATATTTATTACACATAACACTCCTATATTAAGATAAAAATTAAAAGTTATAACACTAATTAACCCTATTTTTATTTTTATTTTTTTCTAAAGGAAGGGATGATCATTGTAATTAGTTTTAAACGTAGGGGTACCACATGATATAGATACAAAATTTAGGAATAGTTAGTGTAAATGACCCTAATAAATTAATAATAAGTTTTATCTACAAGAGAGGATCTCTCTCTCATGGAAGATGATCTTTGTATCCTCGACATCAAAGATACAAAATTGATTAGTGTTTCGATCGAACTAGTAATGCACAAAAATATTTGCAGCAGATTATCGTCTGTTCATCACTCCAATCCTGTCACTGAAATGAACCTATAAAACGATAAGCACAAATGGCGTTGGAAGATCCCACTCGATATCTTCAATCACAGACAATTACTGTACATCGCATTCGTTTCAATGACATTCTTTGAATAGAACAAATATAATGTAGCAATTGTGAGTCCATCACAGACATAACATAGCACAACCCAAGTAATAATCCATTAAAGCTGTTTTCTTGACCGAGTCAGGGGGGCATTTCAATTTCTTTGAAAGAAATTGGCAGCTTAAGTACGGAATTTCAACAGCATCTATCCATAGGAAAGCTATTTAGGTCACCACATATGATTCATACATTAATCTTGCTAGTTTAGACAGGAAATTCTAACAGTCCTAAACGAAACTGATCATATTGTGTACTTGCTCTTTACCGATCTACCAAGCTTCTTTGCATCATCCTGCAAGAACAGAAGGTTACAACAGTGATCAATAACTCCAACCCTGTGGTGAAATGGTTAGAGAGCGAGAGAAAACACTTACATGAAATATGAAGCCAATTTGTTCATTGTAATCCAGCATCTCTTTCCACTGTTTCCCAATGCTAAGCTGTTTGTAGTAAAAATTAAAAAAACATAAAAGACTGGTCTTTAGTCTTTAGTCTTTAGGCAGCAAAGCATCTCATGATTATACTCTTCGGTGCATGAACCATCAGTGACATAAATAAAACTACATTTCCACTCTTAGGCAGCAAAGCATCTCATTATTTAATTAAATTAACTTATTTAACAAAATAACATAATTATTTACTAATGATTAATATTAAGAAAATTATTTTTAACTAATTATTAATTAAGAACCAATTAATTATCATAAATATTAATTAAATATTTTATTTGGCAATTAATCACCCTAATTATATATTAATAGTAAATACATGTTAATTATATAATTAATTTGATAATAATTATTAATATTGTATTCTTGACAAATTATTAATTAATGTTAAATAATTACCCTGACAACTTAATACTAAACAAGGAAACAAATTAATAAAAAAAATAATTCTAGAAAATAAATATTATTTTAACTAACTATCAATTAGTTACCTTAATTATTTAACAACGATTGATCATATTAATTAGCAGATACTAATTAAGGATTGTTGATAACCTATATTAATTCTTTTATTTACTAAATCAATGCCAATACTAACTATCAATTATTTAAGTAAGAAAAAATATTTAAAAAACAAACTACACTTCCCAACCCACATCCTCTTTTTTAGAGAATGTAAATACTGGAAAGTTGAGGGTAACACAAGGAGGAGAAGATTTTACAAGTAATGATTATGGAGGAGTTTACATCCAACTCCAAGCCCAACCAAAAAATGGATTTGGGAGTACTACTACAAATCCATGGAAATCCCACATTCCTCTTCCACTTTTGGTTTACCAAACAAAAAGAGAAAGGTATGATCAGCAGAATGATAAATACAAAAGTTTGTAAAATAAAGAAATTACGGAAACAATATTTACATGCATGGCCTAGAAAATCATAAATAATTAGTGAGAAGAAGGTAGAATTTTCTACACAGTTGCAACGGCAATCAGATTTGCACGTGGATAAGTACTTACAAAAAAGAAACTGTTGCTTCAAGGTTGACAGCATTACCCCAAAGATGCTATCACATGGATGTTATTATAGTGCGTTCTCTCAATCTGAACGTGTAGAAATTAAAGCTGGTTCTAATGACTATTCCAAGTTTGATATACATATTTTTTTCGATGTGTAGTTCTCTCAAGGACAGGTGGCATTTATTTCCAACCTATCAATCTGACTTCTAGACTTGGTCAGGATCAATGTATAAACCGATTCTGGTCGAATATATTGACAAGCCTACCCGATCAACAAAATGTGTCAGTTCGGTTTTTTCAGATTGACCGGACTTATTTTCTGAAAATGACCAATCTTTGACTGTCCCCCTAGGATTTGATCCCAAGACCTCCCTTCTTCTCCTGCATCTATAACAAAGGCCTCAACCACTTGGTTGCTCAACCTTTGGTAACTAGATTAGCCTATTATTGCATTCTGCTAATATTTTCAATTGAACTCTCGTGCCATCAGTTTCAACATTCAATAAGCACGGAGACTCATTTTGCATTCTATCAACTTATTGTCACTCATTCATCCCAGGCTCCCAGCAATGATCATTGTACAAGTTGATTCTTAAGTGCCCAAAACTTGGGACTCACAAAGCATATGCTAGTCATATTGCCTCCTATAGGGTTTTTCTCTCAATTGCAAAGGTATCCTAGAAAAAAAGTACTTCAAATGCGCTCCACCCTTTAACCATTATGTCTTAATTCTATGAACAACATCCTTCTCAATCTCTCAGTCATGGAGAAACATCACAAAAAATCACTTGGGTATATATGTACTTCATTCATTCTAGATGTTTTACAAAATATATACACTTCATATATTCCTTTTTCATCCGATTAGTTCTAAAACCTTTACATTTTCTCACCCTAACCATTTTGTTCTTCACACTTTCATTTTAAATCTAACATCCTCTAGTCTCGTCAACTAACACAATATCGATAACAAACAACACACACCATGCAACTCCTAGCAAGTTCATCTATAATGAGCACAAAGAGGTACCGACTTGGCGATGTTCTTTGATGCATGCATATTGTAATGGGAAACGAAGATGCATCTCCTCCAATTGTTGCCATAATAGTTTTAGTAATTGCATCTTGCATATCTTAATAATCCTACTGAAAAAGTGTTGCTTCTTCAAAACCTACCATGTAATCTCTATGGAGACCCTATAAACATTTTGTAAGTCAATGTAAACCACACAATAATTAATTGAGGTGGTTAGCACTCACTACGGTTACAATCTTCTCTTGCACTAATGTGCCACCAACGGGCCATAAACAATTCAATATATCCGGTTCTGGTGTTTCCTTCGACTATAGATGTCGACCTGATAAAGCTACTTGGCACAACCAGTGTGATTATCAGGTACTGAAAAAGTGTTGCTTCTTCAAAACCTACCACGTAATCTCTATGGAGAAACATTTTCTTCGATGTAAACCCCACAATAATTAATTGAGATGGTTAGCACTTCACTATGCTTACAATCTTCTCTTGCACCAATGTGCCACCATTGGGCCATAAACAATTCAACATATCCGGTTCTGGTGCTTCCTTCGGTTACAGATGTCGACCTGATAAAGCTACTTGGCGCAACCAGTGTGATTATCAGGTTCACACCATAAATAGTGATGTCATTTTTCTCAATGCAGCAGATCCAGCAATCATTCTGGTAGTACTGTGACTCTCTCTACAGTATTGTTGCAACCACCTCTAGCAAACACCATTCTTCCTCCATAGTAGAAGGTAACTACAAATTGCCACTACATGTTCAACATCCTAGTCCCTCCATCATCAATTTTGACTTCAGTAAGAGCATCTTGCTGTGGCAATTTATTGTGGATGATATAAAATGTAGTCGGCTAAGATTGGTCACATGTTTCCTTCATCACCTATCATGTGTTCAAGGGTCAAGATGAACCGTTTAATCAAAATGAAGTTTTTTCTTTTGATCAAGTGAAAGAAAAAGTAATGTCTTGTCCCAAGAGGCATTGGTCTAAATTGTTTTTGTCGATCGTATTTTCTGATTGTCCACTGGCTTAATGAGGACGTCAAATTTTCATATATGAAACCTGATGCAGGAAGAAATAAGATGAAGTTTATGTACAAGCTTGGTTTATTCCATTCTTCCTTATTTAAAAAAATGTTTCTTTTGATTAGTGCCATTAGGCGTAATACTAGGTAGGTTTAAGGAATACAAGATTTACTAGGAATCAAATTAGATCGTGAATAAGGTTACGGTGTTTTAGAGAACATGTAGAGATTTATTGGAAATAGGAATTTTTCCTTTATATTGGCATAGATGTTTATAACTTTATATGTAATTAGCAGGGACAAATTAAAAGGAATTAACTTTGGTGTCACAATAGTTTGCAGTCCTTCTTGGTGTGGTTCTAAGTTCTTATTTTGCTTCAGTAGGATGTCACTGCTATCTGATCATCAAGTTCGCCCGCGTTTACATCAAGCGAATTGGTGAATTCACTGTGGCACGGTCCTTTTGTATGTTATTGGATCAATTTTTTGAAGGTCTACAGTGATCATATGTTTCACATGTAAAGGCCATAGACTTGGTGAATGTTATGAATAAGGATTCATATCTGATGTATAAATAAAATATTCTCTTAAGCTTACAAGGTGCCTTAGTAACTCTATTTCTATTATTAAAAAGAAATCATGTTTGATGATGTATAAAAGAGAATAAACACTAGGAACAACTGTACTAAGCTCAAAGAGGAAGACAATTATTGAATGGAGTCTGATAACTCACTATCATATAGGAAATGTCTTCCACAAATTTGAAGACAAGAGAAAGAGTGAATAGATTATACTAAATTTCGCTATACAATTGGAGTGCTGGAGAAACAGGTTTATCCATGAAACTCTAGTGGATGCAACTTACATAAACAGGGAATTACCAAAAATTGTTATTATTTGCACCTTAATATAATTGGGAAAATGTAAACCAGTGACTGCTTCTATCATCTACAAAAATATTGTTACAAATAGGACCTACATCATGCTCATAAGGACTAGAAAGAATCCATATGAAGTTAGCATGACGTCAATGAAAAGTACTGTTAGATACCTGAGTGGCCTCATTAGCTGCATTCTTTGTCCAGATAGAAATTCTTTCCTGCTTTCCACGTACATTAACAACAGCACCACAAATTTCATCACCATTATCAAATTGCTCACCGATCATCGCCAATAACTGGATGGAAAATAGTTCCATATATATTTTAAAATATCACTAGATAAAAACTCAAGCTAATTTGAAGGAAAGGAAACATACGGTATACAGCCACATAGTATCTGATTTTCCTCGAGGACAGTTGATAGTCCAATTCCCCCCATTTTGGCAAACAGGATCTTCCCATTTTGGCTCAATCGTATCCTTAAAACAATATAAATCTGCTCCCACAACTAGCTTGCTTGGGTGATGAATATTATTATAAAGGCTGAAAAACATTTTGGTCAAATTCTCATCAAATAGGAGTTGCTAAAAGACTTGCTTAGTATGAAAAAGTAATCCTGGAATACACATGGATAAAATGACAAAAGATACTTATTTCAAAATGTTTAAAAACTTACGAAGCATAGGACGATAGATTTATCATTTAATTACAAAGAAGACTCCAATAAACTGTTTATGGAAGCAAGATAACAGATGCTCATAGAGAGTAAATATTTTTTTCATGCAAATACAAAAGGTGATTTGCTAATGAGATTGTAGAAATAAATTAAAAAACTAAAACTGAAGTAGGTGCTACTGTCATCTCAAACAATGCTACCGGGATTTCAGAAATGGTGATATTTTAGATTTGGTGCATTCAATATTGTCAAGCAGACTGCCATGTGTAAGTCATTTGGTCATTCCAGAACTGTCGGTCAGATGATGAAGTATAAGCCTTGAGAAGTATGTTAAGTATACATTATTAAGGCAGATTTTAACATATGAAGTGAACAACATATTTGGGTGAAATATGCAGTGGAATAATTGTCATCCAAGCATCAAAGTAGCAAGTTATCATGTGAAGAAAAATAGAAGATAAATTTCATCAAAAAATAATATAATAAGGGGAAAACAGTCGTACCAACAAATACCTACACTACAACACCAAGCTGTCAACTAAAGAAAAATGAGAAGATAAATTTTCTGCAAATAAGGGGAACAAAATCCTGGTAGTTCGTGCAAGGTGATGTTGCCATATAGACAAACTATCATTAATCAAATTGACATCTCCAAATACTATGGGCAAGTTCAATTTACATGTTAGTAGAGGGAAACTGTGCAGGCTAGCAGGAAATCTCAGGCACCACAAATACAGTTGGTTTTGTATTGAACACACAAGGCAATATTTTCACAACTGGAGAGCTAATCGCATGGTCCAAAGTAAGTTTCTCAAGTAGCTACTGGGCTACACCTCTTTCTGAAGCTGAGTTTTTAGGGGAGGTTTTTGATAATGAAAAACGATTTGAATGTTAAAACATCACTGCTTTGAGTTGCAAGAAGAAGGAGCTAGTGGCTTTCATTGTTTGACCTTTATGTCATCGTATTTTGATTTTATTTTCAATACTCCTGCTACAATCTGCAGTCACTAAAAGATGTAAACAGCAATCATTTTCAGGTTAGCAGTTTGCTGTAGCCCAAAAGTTTCTAGAAGTTAAGTGTGACGTTGCATGAGCATCAGTCCTCATTCCACTCTGGCTGAACAGATAATTCGTGTCTCTACATTGAGTCGAGTTTTGATGCTTCTGCTGCCTGACTCACACATGAAGGTAGAATCGGGTATGCACAGAAGGGAGTCTATAAGGATGACATGTAACTGCAGCAAGATTCTAGAACTATTGAGATCAACTGGGTTAAGAATTTACTTACGAAATAGGAACCAAGTCATAGCTAAGAAAATTATTTGAATATCAGAAGGGACACTGTTAGTTTAGGGAAGATATGAATCATATGACAAAATTTATTTTGAGATACATTACTACTGAGTTCTAGAGAAAGCTATAACTCTGGATGCCCCCAACCATCTCTCCTAAAGCAACCCAAACCCTACTTATCCATAATATATATATTTTCAGTTGCCAATGTCACCACTTGTTGAGGGTAAGATTAATTACACGACTGATATCACTCAATATTCCCTCCTACATGCTAAACTGAATTTGGTATATATGGAGCCAGAGGTTTCAATATGTAGTCAGTGAACTATGACGGTTAGGCATCTTGTCAAGCTGGGAAAAATATGATAATTTGTATCAAGATTGTAGATGTTGTATGTCGGATTCATGTCGGATCTATGTTGTTCTTGGCACTAGGCGAGACGATAGTCACGATACGAGACGACATACCTCCCGACTCGCCAAGGAACGCCTAGGCGTCGCCCACGAACTTGGGTTCCTTGAAAGTTCAAAAAAATACCATGTTGCTGCTGCATACTGTTCTAAAAGGCGGTCTAGGCGGCCGCCTAGACGCTAGACGTTTGGTGCCCACCGAAGCCCGACTGCATGTTTTGGGAGTTTATGGAGATTTTCTACAATTTTCAGTACGTTTTTTTGGATTTATTTTATTTATTTTTGAACCGCCTAGATCTAGGCGGACTAGGCGCTAGGCGGCAGGTGCCCACCCGACTAGCGCCTAGCATTTTTCACAACTTTGCTGCTGCATATGTACTACAAGTCTATAATGTAACATACTTATATTTTATAAACTAAGCGCATATATATATATATATATATATATATATATATATATATATATATATATATATAATCACAAAAGCATAAATGTTTGAAATAACAATTAAGCAATAAGCATCAAACATTAAGCAAGCAACTAAGTAATACTAATAACTAATAAATTACGCAAGCAAGCACGAAGCAACACAAGAAGTTCTCCTAGGCACGCCTAAAACCCATCTCATATTTTCCCTAGGTGACCTTGGGCGACCATCCCAAAACCAGGAAAAATTAACACAAAGCGAGTCGACATATATTTTACATGTACGTCTAAGTCGTCTAGGCATTGCCTCTAACAACAAAGGTAGTCAAAGGCGCAATACGCACTCGAGGTGCCTAGGATCCATATCGTCCGAGGCACAAGACTCACTTAAGGTACGCTTCCAAGGGAAGTGATCGAGACAAAAAAAAATACAAATAAATAAATTAGTAATGTAAACATAAAACCAAATAACATATTAATCAACAAAAATATGTTAAAATATAACCATGTGAACTAGCAGAGCAGCAGTCAACAAAACTAACAAGAGTTTGTATTCTCTCTACTACGCTTTTAGTATATTTTAGTTTTTTCAGTTCAACTGCAACCAACTTTGGCAACTATGGAAAATGGTACATCCCTCCCACTTGTACGAGGTAAGGGCTAACTTCATGCCTCAAAGTTTTTTTGTATAAGAAAAAAACCCATAAGGCGCGTCTAGGCGTACATTTTCTTGGTTGCGCCTTACTGAAAGGCAAGCCTTAGGCACCCCTTGGGTGCGCCTGGAGAAAGGCGCATCACCTAGTGTGGTGCGAGGCGCAGCTATTGTGCCTTTCTGCAAAGCGCGCCTTTAACTATCATGCTAACAACAGTGTAGGATTGGGTTTTTGTGTCTGATGTCGAATGTAAGGGACATAGTAAATATCAATAAATATGTAATATTTTATACATTATATAACCTAAATTTCTCATTTAAATCTAATTTCTAATACAAATTTCAGATAATTTAATAGTATTTCTAATATGGTGCGTAACGCAAGGTAGTCAAAGGCGCATTAAAGGCACGTGTTTGAACGAAGTAAGGCGCATATATATATATATATATATATATATATATATATATATATATATATATATATATATATATAAAGCAATGAAACCAAATAACATTAAAACCAACAAACGCATGTTGAAACATACCCAAGTGAACTAGCAGAGTAGCACTAGTAGCCAATAGAAGTAACAAGAGTTTGTGTTCTCTAACTAAAAAATAACAAAATAAAAGGAACACAATTTGTAAAATAAAAACAGAATCAATAAAATAGTTATTCATCTTCATCAAACTCTATCAAATTATCATCACCACCAATACTCCCATAAATATCATTTTTGCCAGGTGAGCCCATAAGCCAAAATAAAAAGCAAATACATAAGGCACGCCCAAGGTTGTAAAAGGCGCCAAGCTAGTCGGACGAACATCGAGCACCTAGCCCCCCTAGGCGGCCGTAGTTCAAAAATATTTAATTGAAATTTGCAAAAACAAAACGTCCATAAAATCCAAAAACATGCATAGTCGGGGTCCTAGGTAGACATCAGGCGGGCACAAGACGGCCGCCTAGGCCGACTTTTAGAATACTTGGCACGTCTTGTTGGCGTCTTACTGCGAGGTGCGGATGGAGAAAGATGTCTCGCCTAGTGAGATGTGAGGCGTACCTTAGGCGTGCATTTGACTACACTGGTATACCTAGAGGGAGTGGAGCTTGGAGTCACCATAATGGAGCCTCATTGGTTTGTGTTCGAGCAACAAGAAAAAATCGAGAGACGAGAGAAGGCGATGTTAAGATTTCGTTGGGAATTAGTTATTGATTACAGTTTTAAGTTTTAACCTAATTTGAAAATTAAACTCCCCAAAATCATAAATGTCATCCGACTTCTATAAATAATGGTATCTGACACATGTCGACAACATCCCAAAAATATCGGCCGATTTTTTTCAAAATGACATGAAATAATGGGATGGGTTCGCGACAGAGAGGGTCCGCCTACTGTGACATAGAGGGTCCACCTACTGCCTAGGCGGCGACCCCTAGAAGGCACCGCCTATGTAATGCCATTGGTTCGTATTACGTATTTCTGGAATACGTGTACGTATTTATTCTTGTATTGCATGATTCCTTGTTTAGTTTTCCTCATGGCTGGCTTGGTTTATTCTTGGCCCGGGTTGGCTTGGTTCGGTTGGGATTATTTTGGTTCATCATGAACCATGGATAAACCCCCTACCTACCACCACCTTTGATATTTATTGCCATTTCTTCTTTCTCTCTCTTCATTACTCATCTTCTTCTTCCTCATTTACTCCCTTCACCTACCAAAGAGAGAAGAGAGAGGTCTAGGCAAGTGCACCTTGCCACCACTTGAGAACCACTTTTTATTTGTCCATTAGCTAGAATAGGCCATGGTGATCAATATTAGAACTTGACATTTTGTGATTTGGAGTCTCCATTGTTCTAGATCTAAGTTTCTTCTATTTTCGGTTTTGCATGGTTTTGATCTATTTAAGTTGTATTTTTATGGGTTTTGATGTTCTTATGTTGGAGAGGATTGAATTTCACCCAAGATAGAACTTTGCAAAGTTGGATTTGGACTTATTTTGACCAAGTTATGGACTTTTGAAGCTTTGGGTTCACTCATGGAGTTCTTGCTGTTTGGAGAAGACAGTGAGCAGTGCACGAGCTTTTTAGCTTGTGCCACTGAGTTGCGCGCGCTTTTTAGCGCAGTGTAGTCCCCATACGCTGCCTTTTGGGAGCGTATGACTCGCATACGCTCGCTTGCTTGACAAGGAGTCGTATGGACCCCATACGCTGCCTTTTGGGAGCGTATGACTCGCATACACTCGCTTGCTTGACAAGGAGTCGTATGGACCCCATACGCTGCCTTTTGGAAGCGTATGACCTGAGCGTGACTTTTGCACTGAGCGTATGCCCTTTGGCTGACTGGGTCTCATGTCTGCGTGTCAGATTTGATTTTATTTTCCTTAAACTTAGCTCTTCTATAGTCCTGTATATTGATATTTTATTAGATATTTTACGTCCATTTTATATCCTTACGCCTTTTGTCCTGAACTTGATAATCACAAATTTACTTGATATGTTTGGAAAGAATAACTGAGCCTGACACGATAGTGACCCGTAGTGGTGCACTCCTGACATGACTAACCTGACATGACCTGATAGTGGCCCGTTGTGGTGCACTCCTGACAAGTACACCTGACATGTTATATCTTGAATAGCTGTTGTGACGGCTACCTGACATGACATGACCTGTATAATTAATCCTGACACCGTGGGCGATTGTGCTTGTACAAATAATCCAGTCCTGTTTTGCATCATGTCTAGGAGGGGACTCCTGAGTACCACGGTCAGGAGTACCTACTGAAATGGACTAAGGTTAATGATTAGTATAATTCACTAGTCATGAAGAGATGTTCCCCAGTTACAGGCGATCCCGTTATCCCGGCCGCAAATGTTTGGACTTGAAGCCTGCCGACGAGTAGGGCACATTTCCAGCCCACTGTTATGTGGGGCACCCACCATTGTCACTTAAATGATTGAATTCTATTGTCGCTCTAATGCATTGTACTCTCTAGATTGTCACTATAATGATTGCCTGGATAACCTGGATAGCTGCAGGGCCTGTGACTACTTGGAACATCTCATTGCATCTTGCTAGTAACTAGGATTGTGATAACCCTAGTTAGTTAATGTAGAAAGCCGTAGGCAATGATTGGCCGTGATTGCTTGGATGGAGTCTAGTACAGTATAGTATTGTCTAGAATTGATTGAATGTAAGCTTGTACCAGAATGATTGAAGGATTGTCACTCCAGATTGTCACTATAATGATTGTCACTCCAGATTGTCACTATAATGATTGTCACTCCAGATTGTTACTTGACCTGATTTCTTATATTTATCTTGCCGATAAATGGTGAGAGAAACCAAGTTCCGTTCAGACGAAGGGTTACAACCCCGGTCCTTGTTTGGTTTACGGGTTGTAACCTAGCTGTCTGAATAGTCCCATGGTTATCTCATCGTATATCATCCTGACATACTTTTCCATATGTCCTGTCTTTTAGTGATTCTATACAAGATTGTCTTTTATAATTACCCATCATACTTTTTCTTAAATTACTGTCTCTTATTATGTAATTATATTATTGTGCTAATTGCTGGCTTTGGTTCTTATTTTGTGGCCTCCTTTGTGGCACTTGCTCTTCCTGGGGTCTGACCCAGCTGGTTTTGTATGGCCAGATACCGGAGCAGCTACAAAGGATCTACTTGTCTTCCAGTCCGATGGTGACCACCAGGCGTAACCAGGGCATCGAGTGGGTTTCTTTTGTTCTCCCACTGTAATATTGTAAATTATTCTTTTGAGGCGTTTAGCCGACGAGCAAGTGTTAGCTCGATTGTACTTACTTACTGTCTGCCTACGGGCTGTAACATGATTGACAAGCCCCGGGGGTTGATCATGTATGACTGAACTCTTGCTAGTCCTCACATTTTGTAACGACTAGCTTCAGGATCATCTGGATATGTAATGTTTGGGACGCCTTACAATTGTATATTTGGAGATCTGATATCTTGTAACTACTATTAGTTGGTTGAGATTGAGACAATAGGCTATTTTATGACCTTAGGAGACTGATGGATTGTAATGAAACCCTCACATATCTAGACAGCCGTGACCGTATAGCGGTGTGGATCCCATTCCGTTATACGTAGCTGGCTATGTCTGCCCCCGCTCTCCAGTATTCTGGTTCTGGGGCGTGACAGCCTAGGAGCTTGATACATTTTGGACATTTTTACTACTTTACCACTTTTTTTTGCATAATATGCATAGTTTATGGGTATTTTATGTATAACTAAGTTGTATAACAAAGATTTATGAAATTTCAGTCTTGTAGAAGTGAATCATAGGTCCATAATGCTTGCAAAACTGCTTTACCAAAACATCTAGCTAGGTATTGCTCTAAGTAGGCGCTCGCCTATGTCGTATCACCTCCGCCTACACTGCCAAACTTCCGTTGGCTGCCTACTACACCGCCAATAGCAAAAACGGTGCGGAGAGCGCCTAACACCTATGTGGCGCCTAGACAACCGCCTCAATCGACATTTAGAACACTGATGATATACAACGCTTTCCCCTCAAATCTGACATGTCGATTGACATATCGGTCATGTTGGTCGACATCTACAACACTACTTTGTATTGAGATTCAATAATTGGACTCATAACAACTCTCGGATATCTTACCACAAACAACAAATCCTAGTTGCAAGCAAGCCTTTTATTTTATTGGTCCAGACATCATAAACTGTAAGATATCTATGTCGACAAAAACACTTCAAGTTCACCGCACATATCTGCATCTTAGGAACTACCATTGTGATTTTGGGAAAGTGGAGGAAGCAAGATAACTTCAATTGCCATTAGTATAAAAAGCAACAAAGTATCGATAATAAAAACGGATATAATCAGCATGATTTCTGCCTCGAGAAGATTAGGCTGATCCTAGGAAGCATGAATATTGTAAAATTGGTTCCATATCATATATATCAGTGTGAGATACATATCCCACACGATTCGACACTCCAAAATACCATAGGACAAGCCAAAATCAGTATTTGTTTGTCATGTCTGTATCATATCTTTGTGTTCATATCCATGCAACATAGACTACATGTCATGTACTCTTCAGTATCTCTTCTACATAATTAGGTCAAATTTACCAATATTTAGATTCATGAGTTCGATGTCATCCAACTATAGCTTCACAAACCCTAAGATTCCTAAAAAATTGAGACAGATTTGCAAAACCCAAGAAGACAAAGCCCTATTTTTTTTTTAATACCTCCAGAAGTCCTCGACGGTGGAGAAGGTGTGGACGGGGCGGATGGAGGTCCCCCAAGCGGTCTGCTTCGACTTCAAGGAGGGGTTGTCGAACCAGAACTTCCACGCGTACTCCAGCGGGTGCAGCTGCTGGTGGTGGATCCCCGCCGCCGGCTCCGCCTCCTCGCCCTCGATCTCTCCCTCCTCCCTGTCCTCCTCCCTGTCCTCCTCCGCCGACGCCGGCCTCATCGCCGCCGCTGCCTCTTCCTCCTGCGCCATTTCCTCTCTTTTTCTTTCTTGGTGGGTGGATGGTGGAGTTGGTCGCTAGGTGACTGCTCCAAAGTATATAGCCTAATTTATCAGTTAAAAACCCTAATGCCTCGTTTGGTTTGGTTCGCGGAAAGGAAAGGTTATCAATTATTTGCTCCTTCCCTTTGGAAAATTATTTTTTTAATTTTTTTTTTCGGTATTTAAAAAGACTTTTAAATACAAAAAAGATATCAATTATTTGCTCCTTTCTTTTGAAAAATTAGAATTTTTAATTTTTAATTTTTTTTTGATATTTAGAAAGGCTTTTAAATATAAAAAATTTAATTTCTCTTTTCTAATGTATGGATTCCGTGAATCAAACATAAACGTAGTCTAAGGCCTACTTGGGTTCCTGAATCATGGAATTGGGAAAGAAAATTTACTACTTTCTATGTTTTGGTGTCAAAAGTTCGGCTGTGTTTGATTGGGCGTTTTTTCCATGGAAAATATTTCTACCACAAATTTTCCACCAATTGTAGTGTTTGATAGCTTATATTTTCCATGGAATTATTTTCCAAAAAACTATCATTTTTCATATTTTCTTCTAAAATTGTGGAAAATGAAACTTGTCTAACCCATAGGAAAATATCATTTTCCATGGAAAATAACTATTTTTCGTGAAAAATAATGACAATCAAACAACCAAATTAAGTTTTTCATGAAAATTTTTAAAATTTCATGGAATTTTTTTCCTAGAAAAATAATTCCATGGAATTAATTTCTTTTCCACGTATTTTCCACCTTGCAATCAAACACATAGAAAATAAAAGTGATTTTCAATGGAAAAAAAATTAGGAAGAGAAATCGTTCCATCCATACAAGTAAGGATTCGCTTTTCCACCTTAAGTATTCTTTTTTTTTTTTCCTTACAATTTTTTTTGCATTTTCAAACACCAGAAAGAAAAATCGACGAAAATTATAAATTCCTAAAGGGAAAAGAAACACCAAATATTAATTTCATTTCCTTTCCTTTTTGCGAACCAAACGGTGCTTAAGTTTTTCTGTTTTGGTATTCAAGTGGCGTGCTTATTTAAGGATCAATTTTTATTGCGGTCATCTTTCATATATTTTGTTAACATGTGCATTAAGGACACATGTTAGTACATGAGAAATAGATAATTTATATGAGTATTCATACTACCACATTTATCAATACATATTTTATCTAAAATATATATTGATAAATGTGTCGGTGTAAATACTCATACAAATATATAAAACAGTTTTTATTTCAAAAAAAAAATATCAAATGGATACTTTTGAAATGCTAGTCCAACAAATATTTCGAAAGTTAACGTTTGAACAAACATAATAAAAAAATGTCCAAACTAGCTCTAATATGACGAAAAGGTTAAGAGAGGGAATAACTTGCAAAATTTTAGAAAAATTTATAGTATTAATTTGCTGTAAGAATTTTGATAGGTTATTTAACTACCAAAATGTATATGAATTAGAGAAATGGAAGAATTTATAAATAAAAAAAATCTTGAATATATCGGAAAAATAGATCCATAAAAATATATTATTTTTAAAAATGTCAATAGCAACATTCAAACCACAATTTGTAGTTGTAGGTAAGTTGTCCATTTATTATGGGTATTACCCAATACTAGTACCCATAAGGAAGATGCACAAGGAAGAGAACCAACTTCATATATCACTTTTATACACCAAATCTGCTTACTCTATGTAAACTATTTTGTTATTAGTTAATGTCCAAATAAATTTAAGATGAGTTAATTTTTGTAACAAAATGAAATGACTATCCTTAATTTTGATTTTACATGGACCAATAACAATAAATTTATGTGTGAAATAAAAAAATTAGAACATGCACCTTATCATTTCTTAACAAATATAAACTTTATTTATTTATTTATAGTCTACAAGGAAATATATGAATTAGGACTCTGGTTGAAATTGGACTAGTTGTAGCCTTGTAGGTTGGGAACTGACACTATTATAGTTTTTTTTCTTTTCTTTTAGGTGTCCGACATTACGCATGGGACTTTGATGTTGCATTATCCTACTATAGTTAAGATGAAGACCTTATTTATTTATTTTATTATTCAGTTTTGTTTGAGCCACTACTAAGTTAAGATTAAGACTGGGGGGGGTGGGGGGACACTGCCAAGCTGACTAAACCTAGGAGTGGATTGGGTTTAGATTGGGGTTTCTTTATCCCTCTTGATCAATTTGGGCCAATGAACTCTAAGTTAGTATATTAAATTAGCCTAGCACAACAACATTTGTTAGGGGCATCAAAATTCTTTAAATGATTTGTCATATTTCAATACCCAAAACGTAGGCTGTGTTTGATTGGGCTTTTTTTTCATGGAAAACCGTCACAAATTTTCCACCAATTGTAGTGTTTGACAGCTTATATTTTCCATGGAATTATTTTCCAGAAAATTTTTATATTTTTATCTAAAATGGTGGAAAATGAAACTTGTCCAACCCAGAGAAAAATATCATTTACCATGAAAAATAACTATTTTCCGTGGAAAATAGTGGCAATTAAACACCCAAATTAAATTTTTCATGGAAAATTTTTAAAATTTCATAGAATTAATTTTTTTTTCTACTTATTTTCTACCTTTCAATCAAACGCACTTATGGTGTTGAAGCTGCTGTTGCTCTCATTCTAAAAAACCAAATTCCTCTTTCCATATAGTCCCACGTCGTCTAGTATAGAAGAATGCTTGGAGCATATATTGTTTTGCTCTTTTGTGCTTCATTAAAAGTTTTGTGTGAGTGTCCTATGGGCCACACTGGCGTGCCGCCGTCCGGCCCGGTTTGGGGTGCGTAACGGATGCGGGTACGTTACCACATCTGCGGACGCCGAATACCGATTCAATTTTTTCTTCGGGTTTGGGTTGAGACCCTAAAATTTTTTTTGCTCTTCATTTGATTTCTGACAATTATAAGTAATTAAAAATTGTAACGTTTGACACATTAAATTTGTCCAGGTTCAATATATCACATTTTTTGTATTTTGTTATTATTTTTGTAACATTCAGTTTTATTGCTCATAATTCCTATACGTTGGAAATCAGCCTATATATATCAAGTCATTTCTCTTTTTCCAATACACTGAAAATTTCTACGAAAAAACTCTCTCTCGAATTCTTGTCGTTTCGAAATTTTGTTGTTTTTCGTCCTTGTTCTGGGCAGAGGTAAGTCAGGGGTCGCTCTCTCTACGTTGTGTGCGACAAGAAAATTCCGGTGGAACGAAAATTTTATCATTATGAGCATTCGGACAAAGTCAGCACATAGACCTGGATTAACTCTTAGGACAGTGCTACGTGCGCGACTTTCCCTGAGACCGGTAACAATTTATTATTTTTATTTTGTTGCAGATTTCAAAAAAAAGGAAAAAAAAAAGAGAATAAATTTCTAACATATGGTGCATCACAACTTGTATAAAAATAAGATGGCTTCTTCTTCTTTTCCAAATATCTAAACAGCACATTGGCTGTAAAGGACCCAATTTGTGCAAAATAACAATAGAAGTAACAACTTTTGAAAAATTCCAAAAACAGAACACTTCCAACACAAGGACTGGCGGACCAACTGGCTGAATTCGTGTATTCGATTTTTTTTTTTTTTTGGTTTTTGGCCAGCCCGTTGGGTTTTTTGATGGTTGGTTGGTTTGTTGTGGGTTTAATGGTGGGGAGGCCGGTTGGATTATGTGTGGTTGGGGGTAATGGAGTGGACCAGTGAACACAACTTTGGCGTTATGAACACAACTTTGGGTGTTGGAATTATCCTGACAAACCGACTAAAAAAAAATCAATTACAAAAACCAACCCAAAACCAAAGCTCCACTCAAAAAACCAAAGCTCCACTCCCAAATATAAAAAAATAAAAAAAATGAAGAATTCAGCCAGATGGACTGGCGGAATTTGGACAAGTCCAAATTCCGCCAGACAAACTGTCGAAATGGTTTGCTTTTTGAAATTTTGCAAAAACTGTTACTTCATGTGTAATTTTGTACAACTTTATTACTGTACGGCAAATTTTCTGATACCTAAATCATCATATTTTGTGAATACTTTCGTAAGTAGACACTACCAAAATACACTCAATTAGCGACGGATATTTAGCGACGGTAAATTTTCGTCGGTGTTAGCGACGGCTTCGTGGCCGCTCAGCGACTGAGTACCGACTACACGCCTTTGCCATTTTTTATTTTAATTTTAGGGGGAGGAAAGGTCGCATATCCGTCGCTAGGCTGTCTGTAATATAGCGACGGATGTCTAGTCGTCGCTACGTAGTCGATTATTTGGCGGAAATTGTGTAGGAATTTGGCGGTACATTTCTTCGACTACGTAGCGACGGATATTCCGTCGGATAATCAATAATAGCGACTAATTGGCGACGGATTATTAGCCGTCGCTATTCCGTCGCTAAATTTACGTTCCAGACTTAAATGAAAAGGCGGGAGAAACTTTTCGCATTCCCTCCAAATTCAATCTCTCTCTCTCTCTCTCTCGATATCTCTCTCTCTCTCTCTCGATATCTCTCTCTCTCTCTGTGTCGCGGTTTGTCAACGTAGGGACAGCGGGGGCGGCGGGCTTGGGGACATTCGGGCTTGGGGCGGGGGCGTCGGGGGCTGGGCGGCGGGCTTGGGGCGGGGGCGTCGGGGGTGGACGGCTGGCTTTGGGCGGGGGCGTCGGGGGCTGGGCGGGGGCGTCGGGGGCTGGGCGACGGGCTTGGGGCGGTGGCGTCGGGGGATGGGCGGCGGGCTTGGGGCGGAGGCGTCGGGGGCTGGGCGGCGGGCTTGGGGCGGGGGCGTCGGGGGCTGGGCGGCGGGCGTCGGGGGCTGGGCGGCGGGCTTGGGCGGGGCGTCGGGGGCTGGGCGGCGGGCTTGGGGCGGCGGGCTTTGGTCGTGGGCGGCGGGGGGCTTTGCTTATCAAATTCATCAGAGTTTATATATTAGCTAAATAATGTGTTATCCATATTGGGTGTTATCCATTACTTTGGTGGTGTTTGGATTTGTAAATGTGAATATGGAGTTTGGGTTCATGGTGTATATGTTCATTGTGTCAAGGACAGTGCCAGTTCTTCATCTGCATAAGTCAGTTGTGTGCTTCTATATAGATGTATATATCTATACATCTAACTGTGATATACATATATGTGTATGTGTGCTTTAGAGAGTGACGAATGAAAGGCAGGCCTACCATGCCACGGCTTGGGGTGTAATGTGTGATTGTAGACATGGTAGGAATTATAGGTAATTAATGCTAGTGTGACTAGACTAAGGTAGTGCTTGCTAGATAATAAGGACAAGGTTCACAATATCGGTTTCGGACTATTCCTATGAGTATTGGTATCGGCGATATCGGTAGTATCGGCGGTATCGTATCGGAGTATCGGACTTTGGTATCGGAAAACAAATAATTATTAATAAATTATTTACATTTAAAAATATATATTTTATACATTTAAGCATAATTTTAAGTATTTCAGCGTTATTTCTTAGTAGTTTTGAAATTATATGAAATAGTAGTCACCCTTACCGATTGGTTTTGCCGAATTGACCGGAACAAAGACCCCCAATGTCGGTGTCGGTCAATATTTGGTATCGGTCGGTATCCGATCGGAACATGCCAAACCGTATCGGTATCGGTCGTATCGGATCGGTATCGGCCGATACTTTAAACCATGCTATCGGTATCGAACTATCGATATCGGTATCGGTATCGCACTATCGGTATCGAACTATCGGTATCGGTATCGCACTATCGGTATCGGCCGATACTTTAAACCATGCTATCGGTATCGGTATCGGTATCGCACTATCGGTATTGGTATCGGTATCGCACTATCGGTATCGAACTATCGGTATAGAACTATCGGTATCGGTATCGCACTATCGGTATCGAACTATCGGTATAGAACTATTAGTAACAACTGTATTTAGATTTTTCTCTTCTCGAGCTAGAATACTAGCGGATCCACCAGTTACATGATTATATACTAATTCTGTTTAGTTTGTCTTACTATACAGATTTTTACATCTAATCTGTGATGGATCGTTATTTCGTTGATCGTACATGGATGTACAAACGACAACACGAGAGCAGAATAGATGTGAGTGACGATTTTCAGGCAGGCGTGGAAGTGTTTCTTAAGTATGCCATGAGCAAAGCTCAGTTTATGGACGGTAACAAAATCAAGTGTACATGTTGTAATTGTCGCAATAGACATTACGAAGAAGTGGTGAGTGTAAGAGATCATTTAACCCGTAAGGGTTTCGTACGTGATTACGGCCTGTGGTCATCGCAAGGTGAACTATATGCCGAAAGACAGGTTGCGAATGCTGCTACTTATGCTTTTGATGATAATACTGCAGCGGATTTTGTCGTCGATGACGACGAATGCTCCGTTGATTATGGAGACGTGCAGAACCTTGCACGAGATATGGTGTACGACGCGGCAGGGCCTAATTTTGATCCGGAGGATCCTAATTCCGAGGCGAAGGAGTTCTATGATATGTTTTAGGATGCTGAAACTTCTTTATATCTTGGTTGTGATCCACATTCCGTACTGTCAGTGACGATGCGGTTGTTGAACATAAAGTCCGATTTTAACTTGCCACAAACTTGCTATGATCGGATTACACAACTAATGAAGGAGGTGTTACCGAAGGAATCAAAAGAGCTTCAAAAAAACTTCTACAAGTCGAAGATGATGGTCCAACAACTGGGACTGGGGTACGACAAGATAGATTGTTGTCGCAACGGATGCATGTTGTACTACAAGGAGAATGAGGATGTAGAAAGTTGCCGCTTCTGTAATGCGGATCGTTACAAGGAAGTCAGGGGAAAAGGAAAGTCAACTAGAAGTAAGTGACTACACTTATATATTCTTATTTTCTCTAATAGTGTATTTAGAGATGAAGTCAAAATGAGGAGACCCGATATTACCGATGAGGGACTTCAAAGAGAGGTTGATTGTATATTTCCGTCATGGTTTCGCAAATACATAAGTAACTGTGATTATAATTGAGATTATTAATATATAATCTGAAACATTTAAATTATAAATATTTGTTTACAGGTTTTATTGCCTGAAACAACACTCACTCATGAGAGTGTTCGTTATCTGGCACTGGGACCGAAGAAGCAAATAAAGACTTGGCCAGGCTATGTCATTAATGGCTTCAGGTTTAAGTCAACTCGAAATGCTATAAATGTCGAATTTATTAATGACGGCATCAATACCAAGGATTCCGGTGTTTGCATAAGAGGCACCGTCTATGACGACGAGCCAAACTTTGACTATTATGGAGTGCTTCGGGATATTGTAGATTTACAATATACTGGCCCATATGATATGCATATTGTGATGTTCAAATGTGAGTGGTTCGATACAACATCAAATATCGGTTGGAGAATCGATAAACAATTTGGATTCGTCGATATAAATCATCGCAGGAGGTATAGAGGGTCCGATACATTTACACTTTTATATTGTTAATTATGTTTATGTGTTCTATTTACAGGTCATGATGGCTGGCCGTGGTCGTGGTGCTGGTCGTGGTGGTGGTGGTGGTGGTGGTGCGGGTCGTGGTCGTACCGGTGCTGGTGGTCGTGGTCGCATTCAAAGTTCCCGGGATGTGACCCCATCGAGCGAGCCCGACCCAGAGAGTACCCCGGGCACAGACGCATCCCGCCCTCGATCGACCACTGCATCGAGGCATTAGTCCGGATCTGCTAGCGGATCCGTTCCGCTATCGGAACCACCAGCAGCGGATCCACCAGGGGATGCCCCAATTACTGCACAGTAGGCCCCGGAGTACCCCCATACTCGATTCCATCCGGTTACTGGGGAGTACATACGCGGACCCGCGGATCCTTCGACGGCACCAGAGAGGCCGAGAGGCGAGTTCCGACGAGAGCTATGGCCCGCGGAGATCTCGTAAGTAAATTTAAGTTAATTTATTAAATTTCTTTCATTTATTCAAGTTAATAATCCAGTCGTTTCTTCTTTGTAGGTTTTTTCCGTTTAATGTTGGCAGGGCCCTTGGAGAAATTATCAGGGCTAACTTCCACGGTCCCTACCTCAACTTTTCGTCGGTGCTCCCAAACGTGCAGTACGTCTGGCTCAACGAGTTGAGGGTATATATCTATATCTTTTGGTTAAGTCTATGTGATTCTTTAATCAACCATTTTTTAAATTACGTGATAATTGATTTTCTGTGTTAGACAACGTACTGGTGGCCCCCCTATCGCAAGGAGGGGATCCGCAGGACCTACAAAAGCGCTTGCTCGAAGAAGATACGGGATATGATTCATGACCTAAAAATGGGGCATACGAGGCCGAATTGGATCCGGCAGGAGTATTATGAGGACCTCTTAGGCATGATGGATACCCCTGCGTACAAGGAGAAATCGGAGAAGGCGAAGGTTAGCCGATCTGCCGCGGGCCTTCATACGGGGGGATCAAGGTCCCACGCAGCGACACTTGCAGATCTGGTGAGCAACCATAAATTTATTTCACTATCGAATTAGGTATTATTAATTAAAGGAGTTAATTAGTTTCTACGGAAATTTCGTATGCAGGCCCAATGGGCGGTGAAGGAGGGAAGGACGCCAGACTCGGTCACCATGCACGACGTGTTCCAGCATACGCACAAAAGACGGAAGGACGGGAGCTTCGTCGACGAGAGGGTCAAGGAGACTGATGTAAGTACTTATGTTTATGAGATTAACGTTAGAATTAAAAGTATTCGGACTATAACTTAGGTAAACTTAGGATTCACACTTAACTTAGTAAAACATAGGATTTAGATTACAACTTAGGTAAATCTTATAATATAAACATATTCATTTGATAGGCTGCGTATCGTGAGGCCCTTAGTCGGGCTCAGTTAACCGACACCGAGGATGTCGATGAAACGAGGTCCTTCCGGACGCCCTCTTCTTTGGCCGCTCGGAACGACTTGTTCATAGATACCGTCGGCGGCTTTAAGAAAGGGTTCCTGTACGGAGTCGGCTCCCTAGGGCCATTGCATATGGCGACGCAGAGATTTCCACCGACACCGTCTCCTTCCGTGGCCCGGGCAGACGATGATGTTAGGTTGTAGCCTACGCAGCTGCACGAGGCGGTGTCGTCCTTGCGGGAGCAATTTGCCACGTACTTTTCGCCTGCGTCTGCTGCTGCCGGTCCGTCTGCTGCTGTCGGTACGTCTACTGATGGTGCTCGTCCGTCTTCTACTGGTCCGTCGACTGCAGGTGTCGGTCCGTCTTCCGTGGGCCATCTTTCTTTCAACCCTGATGCCCCTGTGGTACCGCCTACGACTGTGACGTCACTCCTGGATCTCATGTCCGCAGAGCAGCTACGCCGACTTCCGAGCAGTGTCTACGACGGCTTACCTGCGTACCTTGTGGAGGAGTATATTCGTCAGTCGCATATGGGATTACCACCACCGGACAATCGACCTCCTCCTTAAAATGTTGTATTAAGAAAATTTGGATTATTTGTGAGAGCTTTGGATTAATTGTGCTATAATCGGCTTATAGCACCGGATATTATGTTACTCTTTAGGATAATTGATATTTATTTTCTATTAATTTGCTTTGGTTTGTGATTCTTGGATAATTGGTGTGCATTAAATTCGTATGTGCATATTTGGTCTATGTGATTCTTGGATAATTGGTGTGCATTATATATTGGGTCTGTGTGATTATTGGATAATTTGTGTGCATTATATATTGGTTTGGTTTATGCATATATTTGTCAACAGGGAAAGTGCTGCAATTTTTTTCCCAAAAATTCAGTTAGCGACGGACTAGTGACCGTTTAGCGACGGATAATCCCAGTTGCCGACGGTTTGTCGACGGATTAGCCGTCGCTATCTGGAGTTTCTAAAGTGTTTCCAGGTAGCGACGGATGCTCGACGGATTATCCGTCGGCAAGGTTCTGGTGGTATAAACTTCGACGGAATAGCGACGGCCTGTCCGTCGCCAGGGCGACTGATAATCAGCCGCTACGCAGTCGCTCGCTCTAGTGACTGCTTAGCGACGGATAGGGCCGTCGCTAAATCGATAAATTTTGGTAGTGAGATAGTCTCATTTGGGACTATTATGAAGTTTCGAATTCCATTAATGGAGTTTCGTGTGAAGCTAATCGAAACACAACATACCTATGTGTTGCTAGAACGGCCAAAATTTTCATCTAAATAATACTTAGGACTGCACAATATTAATTATTGTTATTAAAATTTATAGATATTTTAATATTTATTATAATTTATAAAGTGCAGTTCAAAGTTATATAGAGATCATTCGCATGGTAATTTTTATGATGTCAAGGTAAATAATTCTTAGTTTCTTGTTACTTTGATGAATGTGTATTAGAAAAATTAACTCTCTTTTTTCCAAAAGAAATTATGTTCTTTTCTAAAATTATGATCGTGTTATGTGAAGTGTTCCCATGTCGTCGAAAAAATACTCTCGTCGCTGAAAAAACGAGCTTCCGTCGTCCGAAAAATAAACTCCCAAGCCGCTCGTAAATAATAATCGTTGAACCTCAGTTATTACTAATATTCATTGGCCTCCTAGGAGATTCTGACTTCTAAGATATGACCATATAAAATTCAGATGAACTAAATGAAGTCATGAATTGATAGGCATCCTCTGTAGCAAGGACGGGGTCCTGATCAAAGACAGACTAGACTAGACGATGGTCCAAAATCCAAAGACTAAATGGACACTAACATAAACATATCAAACCAAGATGTACTATGAGTCACCCTTAACTTAAAAGAGTCGTGGTGTAATGGTTATCATGTTAGACCTACACACTAAAGGTTGTTAGTTCAATTTTGGGCTCCCATTTCGAAAATTTGTCTCGGACCCCATGAACTCAATGCCAGCACTCTGTAGGAACCCATTACAAGTGTGACCGAGTCGTGGGATCTCCAATTTTAATTTCAACAAATAATAACAGGAAGTAATAGAAGGGGACAGTACCTATTAAGCTTACAAACAAGAGATACAAAGTGTCCGAGCTCTTTAGCCTAGTGGTATTAGAGCGGACACCCGGAGGGACCGGCAAGGTTCGAGTCCCCCAATTGCGTGTGTGCGTGGGATTTCAAAAAAAAACAAGAGATACAAAGTCGTTTCCTTTCCTAGAGTCATACTAAATTCAGACCATGTCCGTAAGGCTCTAGTCCGTTGGGTATACTGGAGGATCTAGTCCATTGGGTATACTGGAGGATCCCGTAGAAATGGACACGGTTCAAATTCCTCCATAACGTTGCTTCCCAGCCTGAAGAAATTTTTTTTTAAAAAAAACTAAATCAAGTCCATAAATACATTTTTGGTCAACCCCATTGATACTAGTATGGAAATAACTGGAGCAGGAGTGATCCAAATTGCATAATAACATTTTTCTTCGCTCTCCAACGATGGTAAATGAAACAATTAGAACAAACCATCAACAATGCACAATAGTTGGTAGGTAGAGAAACAGTTGGACGTGAAAACTACTCCAATTTTTTTTTTTTTTCTCTCTTCCTTGTGATCGAGTACCAGAGCTGTCATTTTATTTGAAGACTGGGTATGCATCAGTCTCATGTCATTTTTGTTTGGAATTGCCATGTACATGTACAGGAAATTCTACATATAGGAAAGGAACAACATTCCTGCATACGTAAAATATATCTCAACAAAAATCCTGGCCCATAAACTCCAATACAAATTATTAAAGACGACAGACACAAGCGCATGCATGACCAGCAGTACCAGACAATTCCAAGGAAAGGGAAGAAAATTAATTTTTTTGATATTTTCTTTCTTTTAAAAAATTATAATTCAAATAAATTTATTTTCTGGCATTTGAAAAAAACTACAAAAATTGAAAGGAAAAGTGAATTCTTAGAAGGATAGGAGAAACTATTTTTCCCCCTATTTATCTTCTTCTTGGAAATCAATTTCCTTTCCTCCTCATTTCAAAAATGAATCACTTTGCCAAATTTTGCGACAATTGTTAGTCTCTGGGCGTAATTTCAGAAGAAAACTCTGTGAGAAAAACGTAATTAGAAGGCTCTCGACTGAAAGTCGTGCTTCCGATACGTGACAGCAGCGAGGTGGAGGCTAAAAAAAAAATTTGATTACAGCAGAAGACGTTCTTCCTCACAAACTAGTTGTGATTGAGACATAACGTTTACAGTAGAGGAAGAAGAAGAATGAGGAAGAGGAATCCTGCTGGGGTGTAAGAACACCGGCGCTCAAAGCTAGATCCGTCCACACGGTCATCTTCCAGGAACCAGCAAGTTCGTTAGAACTCTGGAACGCTTTGCCAATATACTCGCAGACTCCTCGGCCGGATGAAAAAAAAACCACGTGACGCCGACGCAGAAGCACTCTCTTCTCTCTCTGGAAAAAATCGTAAGAAGTTACTTTCTGAGAGAGAAGAGAGTCTCTACTTATAGTGTTTCACTGTAACCGCTCAGATCCAAAAATGTGCGCGACGTTGAATGTCAGATCCGAAATTATCGGATCCGTTATCGCACGTTTCGGAACAGTTCAGAACGTGGACAACCATGTTCAACAAAAGAGCACAATGCGACGTGCTAAGTGCAAAGTGTGCCAACAAAATGCCACATTACGCCTCATGAGCCCATGAGTCCGAGTCCGAGTTGCTAAGCCCCTTTGGGGCTTAGCCCCAATGAAATTAAATTGAGCCCGGCCAAAAGCATGAATGCTTTTAATAGGTGTATTATCCTTACCTCCATGTAAAATCACTCACATGGTCCTTTCCTTAGGGTCACCACTCCATGTGCATCTCTCTACTCCCCAAGAGGGGTTATATTGAGATACCCATGAGTTTTCTTTCCAATGTGGGACTAAACTTACATGGCTTATTGAGAGCAAGCTCTCTACAAGTTCAAGGAAAGGAAAAACTCCAACAATCCTCTACATATCTCAATATATGTGTAGGGTTGAGCGTTCCCCACAGTAATTGTCCATTCTGCATTAGGATAGATGTCGCTGACGACTTGAATCTTCCCGCATGGGTTGAACAACAATATGATACAATAATGGACTATGCCTTGAATTCTGTACCACAGCTGCAATTCTTTCCACTCACAAAATGTAGTTACCTATGCTTCTAGCTGCACATTAAAGGCCATGTGCTAGCCTGGTTTCAATGTACAATTTTGGGCGTCTACAGGTTTATCCTCAAGAGACGGCCTGCTATCTCTGTCCATACATGTCACGCCCTAGAACCAGAATACTGGAGAGCGGGGGCAGACATAGCCAGCTACGTATAATGAAATAGTATCCACCTCATTATACGGTCACGACTGTCTAGATATATGAGGGTTTATCTACAAGCCAACAGTCCCTTAAGGTCAAGAACAAGCCTAGTGTCTCAATCACAAACAAGTAAGTAAATGTTACAAGATGTAAGATCACCAAATATACAATAGTAAGGCGTCCCAAACATTACATATTCAGCTGATCATGAAGCTAGTCGTTACAAAATGTGAGGACTAGCAAGAGTTTGGTCATACATGATCAACCCTAGGTTGCCAATCATGTTACAGCCCGTAGGCAGACAGTATGTAAAATGTACACGAGCTAACACTTGCTCGGCGGTTAAACGCCTCAAAAGAATAATTTTACAATAGAGTGGGAGAGCAAAAATAAACCCACTCGTTGCCCTGGTTACGCCTGGTGTTCACCATCGGGCTGGAAAAATGGTAGATCCTCTGGAGCTGCTCTGGTATCTGGCCATACAAAACCAGCTGGGTCAGACCCCAGAAGAGCAAGTGCCACAAAGGAGGCTTCACTTAGGAACTAAAACCAGCAATTAGCACAAGAATATAATGACATAATAAAAGATATTAATTAAGGAAAGGCATAACCGGTGATATACGATGTGATAGCCATGGGACTATTCAGATAACCAAGTTAAAACCCGTAAACCAAACAAGGACGGGGTTGTAACTCTTCATCTGAACGAAACTTGGTATCCCCACCATTTATCAATAAGGCCAGTGTAAATAATTACGATCTTGACGTAAGGTAAAGCATGTCGAGCATGTCATGGGGTACAACAAAACAATAAACGAAGAGAGAACACAGAACTGCTCCGGGAGCCAGGTTACAACCCGTAAACCAAACAAGGACCGAGGTTGTAACCTTTCGCCTGAACAGAACTGGTCCTCTGATCTTTATTGTTAAAAAGCAATCACAAGTAATCATGTCATGTAACAATCTTGTACAGGATCGAGGCAAGAATAGACAGGGTTAGACTCCATTCAATCATTCACGTCCAAGCAATAAGTACGGCTTGATACTTTAACTAACTAGGGTTATCACAGGCCTAATTACTAACAAGATGCAGTGAGATTGTTCCACAGCCACAAGCCTTGCAGACCATCCAGGCTATCCGGACGCAATTAGAGTTGAATTCAAGTGGGTACATCGTCCAGGAAACACATGTATCCTTAGGTGACTTAGAAGGTGCAACACATGACAGTGTGCTGGAAATGTGCCCTACTCGACGGCAGGCTACAGATCCCAAGTGGGGCGCCCAGATAACGGGATTGCCTGTAGCTGGGAAATCTCTTCATGACTACTGTGTTAATCTAGTTATTAGCCTTAGTCCATTTCAGTAGGTACCCCTGACCGTGGTACTCAGGGGTCCCATCCTAAGCATGATGCAAGACAAGACTGGTTCATTGCACAAGCACAATCGTCCACGGTGCCCAGGTTGTTTATACTTATCAAGTCATATCATGTCAGGTTAGCCGTCGCAACAGCAGTCCGAGGTATATCATGTCAGGTATAATTGTCAGAAGTGCGCCACGGTAGGCCACTATCAGGTCATGTCATGTCCACTTGGTACTTGCCAAGAGTGCGCCTTAACAGGCCACTATCGTGTTCTATCCTTACATTATCATGAATGAGAGAAACTTGCATAAAATAACTAGTGACATATTCTTGAAGCCAAGAAAAAGATCTGTGACTTTTATGTTTTGAGTTTTTCAAGATTCTAGCTACAAAACAACTTAAACAGGCAAAAATAGCGAAATAGAGCAATTTCGGCGCACGAGATTCCTGCACAATCGGCGTATGGGATTCCTGCACGAATCGGCGCATGAGATTCCTGCACAAATCGGCGCATGAGATTCCTGCACGAATCGGCGCATGAGATTCCTGCACGAATCGGCGCATGAGATTCCTGCACAATCGACGCATGAGATTCCTGTACGAATCGACGCATAAGATTCCTGCACAATCGACGCATGGGATTCCTGCACGAATCGGCGCATGAGAAACTCACATTGCGTCTTCAGTACATGCGCGTAGGGAACCTACGCGCATGACACGCTCGGAGTTAAGGGATGCGTTGCCGGGACTTCACGGCGCATGGCCTCCCGGCGCATGGCCTCCCGGGCGCATGGGGTTCATCGTCCCCAAACAGCAAGTTCAGCCATGAAAGTTCCGAAAACTTGTAATGGCCATAACTTACTCATTCGGAGTCGAAATCAAGCGAAACAAAAGCCAAAACTGAAGGAAATTGAATTCTCTACAATATAGAACCATTAGTTTTTGGAAATACCAAGTTTTTAGAGATCAAAATCAAGAAAAACTAAACAAGAAGGAACTTAAAACTTAGATCTATAAAAATATAACCATCAAAATGGAAAATGCCAAGTTCTAAAGTATCTTAGAATCAAGTAAGGAAGAGAATGGAACAATAAAACTTGAGATCCATCATGAAACAAGTTTGCACTTGCCTAGCTCTCTTTCCTGGTAGGTGGAAGAGTAAATGGTGGAGAAGAAGAAGTGAAGGAGAAGAATAAATGAAGAGAGAGAGAGAGAGAGAGAGAGTTAGGTGGAAATATATAAATGAGGATGGTGGTGGTAGGTGGGGGTTTTCCCCTTGGTTCATGATGAACCAAGGCAAACCAAGCCAAGCCAAACCAACCCAAGAATAAACCAATCAATAAAATGCTAGAATAAATCAAGCAGGAAGACATACAATACGGGTCAAATTACGTATACGTATTCCAAATACGTAATACGAGATCTGGGTATTACAACTCTACCCACCTTAAAAGAATTCCGTCCTCAGAATTTAATTAAGAGGCTAGAGGGACAAGAACAAGCTATACTAATCTCAGGCAAGCTATACTAATCATAGGCAAGCTATACTAAGCAATCAATCATGTAATCATGTATGTAAGCAAGAAAATCGAAGGCACGAGAAAGAGAAAAGATATCCTGCTAGGAACCTCTCTGCCGATTCTGAATCTGAGCTTGGACCTGGGCATACTGCTGGGGTCTCTGTAGCTGGAAGGCTAGGGCCTGAGGCGGCAATGGCCTCGGAGGCTGGTACTGCTGCTGAAACACTTGGGCCTGAGGCGACAATGGCCTCGGCAATGGATACTGCTGCTGCTGCTGGACTGGGGCTGGTCCCCTTACCGAGGGACTAGTCTGGGCCGATGAGGAGGAACCTGCTCTATTCGGACAGGACCCTATCTTGTGGTCCGGTGCTCCATAAGCCAATCACAATTTCTGTGCTCTGCGACACTCTGAAACAACGTGTCCTGGCTTCCCACAATGAGTGCAGCCCATTACAGAAGACTGCTTCTGCTTCTGTTGCTGAGGGGACGTGTCCGACGTCACTGAGGCCGTCTGCCTCGGAGTTCCAATTGTCAAAGCCCTAGCTGCCGGGGCTGGTGCTGAAGACTGGGTCATCTGGCCGTGAGATCTCTTCCGACCTCCGGTCCTGTCCACTATCCTGTGGGAGGTATACTCGTGCCTCCTGGCTGCCCTCAGTACTGCATCAAAGGTCTGATGCTCAAACTGCTCCACTGCCAATAAAATCTCGAGATGGAGCCCCTGCTGGAACCGCTGGGCTCTGTCGAACTCGGTTGCCACCAAAGTGGGAGCAAACCGACTAAGCCTGGAAAACTCGACCGCATATCCGTCGACCGTTCTGCCTCCTTGCTTCAGATTGGTGAACTTGGTCTGTAGATCGTACCGAGCCACCGCATCGAAGTACTTCGTCTGGAATCTCTCATGGAATACTGCCCAAGCAATAGGCGCCACCAATCCAACGGCCTGAGCTGCCCACCAGCTGCGGGCAAGATCCAGTAACTGTAGACGCACAACGGCCACCTTCTCATCCTCCGGGGTTCTGGCTGCCTCTAGAATGACTTCAGTATCCTGGAGCCACGCGTCAGCAGCGATAGCATCTTCACTGCCATCGAAGAATGGAGGGTTCAGCGCTTGAAACTATTCGCTGCACTATTCTTTGGATGACCGTCTCTGTTCAGAGCATCTGCCACCGCCTGGTGCAATGTATCACCTCTACGATCCTGGGAAGCTAACAATGATCTGATGAGACCTACCAAAGTGCCATCATCAGGCTCTGCAGGCTGGACTGGCAGAACTGGCGACTCTCCTCCAGTAGGTACGACTCGGGAGGCTGCTCCTGAGTGCTGGGCCTGATCTTCTGGTTGCTGCTGGTCCACGGGAGGTGATCCGTCTTGCTGATCGGTAGGTCCAGGAACAATGTCGCTGAAGAAGACGACATAGGGAACAATAAGGAAGGACCAGGACAGATCAACGATACAAGCATGTGATCAGGTCAAGATTTTCAGGGATCAAGAGGATACGAGTAGAGATCAAGGGCGAATACTGATTGAGACATCTATTCGGTAAACCCTCACATATCTTGAATTACAAGACCTTGCATGGGCCACCACTTAAACCATGTCACGCCCCAGAACCAGAATACTGGAGAGCGGGGGCAGACATAGCCAGCTACGTATAATGAAATGGAATCCACCTCATTATACGGTCACGGCTGTCTAGATATATGAGGGTTTATCTACAAGCCAACAGTCCCTTAAGGTCAAGAACAAGCCTAGTGTCTCAATCACAAACAAGTAAGTAAATGTTACAAGATGTAAGATCACCAAATATACAATAGTAAGGCGTCCCAAATATTACATATTCAGCTGATCATGAAGCTAGTCGTTACAAAATGTGAGGACTAGCAAGAGTTTGGTCATACATGATCAACCCTAGGTTGCCAATCATGTTACAGCCCATAGGCAGACAGTAAGTAAAATATACACGAGCTAACACTTGCTCGACGGCTAAACGCCTCAAAAGAATAATTTTACAATAGAGTGGGAGAGCAAAAATAAACCCATTCGTTGCCCTGGTTACGCCTGGTGTTCACCATCGGGCTGGAAAAATGGTAGATCCTCTAGAGCTGCTCTGGTATCTGGCCATACAAAACCAGCTGGATCAGATCCCAGAAGAGCAAGTGCCACAAAGGAGGCTTCACTTAGGAACTAAAACCAGCAATTAGCACAAGAATATAATGACATAATAAAAGACATTAATTAAGGAAAGGCATGACCGGTGATATACGATGTGATAACCATGAGACTATTCAGATAACCAAGTTACAATCCGTAAACCAAACAAGGACCGGGGTTGTAACTCTTCATCTGAACGGAACTTGGTATCCCTACCATTTATCAATAAGGCCAGTGTAAATAATCACGATCTTGACGTAAGGTAAAGCATGTCGAGCATGTCATGGGGTACAACAAAACAATAAACGAAGAGAGAACACAGAACTGCTCCGGGAGCCAGGTTACAACCCGTAAACCAAACAAGGACCAGAGTTGTAACCTTTCGCCTGAACAGAACTGGTCCCCTGATCTTTATTGTTAAAAAGCAATCACAAGTAATCATGTCATGTAACAATCTTGTACAGGATCGAGGCAAGAATAGACAGGGTTAGACTCCATTCAATCATTCACGGCCAAGCAATAAGTACGGCTTGATACTTTAACTAACTAGGGTTATCACATGCCTAATTACTAACAAGATGCAGTGAGATTGTTCCACAGCCACAAGCCCTGCAGACCATCCAGGCTATCCGGACGCAATTAGAGTTGAATTCAAGTGGGTACATCGTCCAGAAAACACATGTACCCTTAGGTGACTTAGAAGGTGCAACACATGACAGTGTGCTGGAAATGTGCCCTACTCGACGGCAGGCTACAGATCCCAAGTGGGGCACCCAGATAACGGGATTGCCTGTAGCTGGAAAATCTCTTCATGACTACTGTGTTAATCTAGTTATTAGCCTTAGTCCATTTCAGTAGGTACCCCTGACCGTGGTACTCAGGGGTCCCATCCTAAGCATGATGCAAGACAAGACTGGTTCATTGCACAAGCACAATCGTCCACGGTGTCCAGGTTGTTTATACTTATCAAGTCATGTTATGTCAGGTTAGCCGTCACAACAGCAGTCCGAGGTATATCATGTCAGGTATACCTGTCAGGAGTGCGCCACGGCGGGCCACTATCAGGTCATGTCATGTCCACTTGGTAATTGTCAAGAGTGCGCCTTAACAGGCCACTATCGTGTTCTATCCTTACATTATCATGAATGAGAAAAACTTGCATAAAATAACTAGTGACATATTCTTAAAGCCAAGAAAAAGATCTGCAACTTTCATGTTTTGAGTTTTTCAAGATTCTAGCTACAAAACAACTTAAACAGGCAAAAATAGCGAAATAGAGCAATTTCGGCGCATGGGATTCCTGCACAATCGGCGCATGGGATTCCTGCACGAATCGGCGCATGAGATTCCTGCACGAATTGGCGCATGAGATTCTTGCACGAATCGACGCATGAGATTCCTGCACAATCGGCGCATGGGATTCCTGCACGAATCGGCGCATGAGAAACTCACGTTGCGTCTTCAGTACATGCACGTAGGGAACCTACGCGCATGACACGCTCGGAGTTAAGGGATGCGTTGCCGGGACTTCACGGCGCATGGCCTCCCGGCGCATGGCCTCCTGGGCGTATGGGGTTCATCGTCCCCAAACAGCAAGTTCAGCCATGAAAGTTCCGAAAACTTGTAATGGCCATAACTTACTCATCCGGAGTCGAAATCAAGCGAAACAAAAGCCAAAACTGAAGGAAATTGAATTCTCTACAACATAGAACCATTAGTTTTTGGAAATACCAAGTTTTTAGAGATCAAAACCAAGAAAAACTAAACAAGAAGGAACTTAAAACTTAGATCTACAAAAATATAACCATCAAAATGGAAAATGCCAAGTTCTAAAGTATCTTAGAATCAAGTAAGGAAGAGAATGGAACAATAAAACTTGAGATCCATCATGAAGCAAGTTTGCACTTGCCTAGCTCTCTTTCCTGGTAGGTGGAAGAGTAAATGGTGGAGAAAAAGAAGTGAAGGAGAAGAATAAATGAAGAGAGAGAGAGAGAGTTAGGTGGAAATATATAAATGAGGATGGTGGTGGTAGGTGGGGGTTTTCCCCTTGGTTCATGATGAACCAAGGCAAACCAAGCCAAGCCGAACCAACCCAAGAATAAACCAATCAATAAAATGCTAGAATAAATCAAGGAGGAAGACATGTAATACGGGTCAAATTACGTATACGTATTCCAAATACGTAGTACGAGATCTGGGTATTACAACTCTACCCACCTTAAAAGAATTTCGTTCTCGGAATTTAATTAAGAGGCTAGAGGGACAAGAACAAGCTATACTAATCTCAGGCAAGCTATACTAATCATAGGCAAGCTATACTAAGCAATCAATCATGCAATCATGTATGTAAGCAAGGAAATCGAAGGCACGAGAAAGAGGAAAGATATCCTGCTAGGAACCTCTCTGCCGGTTCTGAATCTGAGCTTGGACCTGGGCATACTGTTGGGGTCTCTGTAGCTAGAAGGCTAGGGCCTGAGGCGGCAATGGCCTCAGAGGCTGGTACTGCTGCTGAAACACTTGGGCCTGAAGCGATAATGGCCTCGGCAATGGATACTGCTGCTGCTGCTGGACTGGGGCTGGTCCCCTTACCGAGGGACTAGTCTGGGCCGATGAGGAGGAACCTGCTCTATTCGGACAGGACCCTATCTTGTGGTCAGGTGCTCCACAAGCCAAGCACAATCCTTGTGCTCTGCGACACTACGAAACAACGTGTCCTGGCTTCCTACAATGAGTGCAGTCCATTGCGAAAGACTGCTTCTGCTTCTGTTGCTGAGGGGACGTGACCGACGTCACTGAGGCCGCCTGCCTCGGAGTTCCAATTGTCAAAGCCCTAGCTGCCGGGGCTGGTGCTGAAGACTGGGTCATCTGGCCGTGAGATCTCTTCCGACCTCCGGTCCTGTCCACTATCCTGTGGGAGGTATACTCGTGCCTCCTGGCTGCCCTCAGTACTGCATCAAAGGTCTGATGCTCAAACTGTTCCACTGCCAATAAAATCTCGAGATGGAGTCCCTGCTGGAACCGCTGGGCTCTGTCGAACTCGGTTGCCACCAAAGTGGGAGCAAACCGACTAAGCCTGGAAAACTCGGCCGCATATCCGTCGACCGTTCTGCCTCCTTGCTTCAGATTGGTGAACTTGGTCTGTAGATCGTACCGAGCCACCGCATCGAAGTACTTTGTCTGGAATCTCTCATGGAATACTGCCCAAGCAATAGGCGCCACCAATCCAACGGCCTGAGCTACCCACCAGCTGCGGGCAAGATCCAGTAACTGTAGACGCACCACGGCCACCTTCTCGTCCTCCGGGGTTCTGGCTGCCTCTAGAATGACTTCAGTATCCTGGAGCCACGCGTCAGCAGCGATAGCATCTTCACTGCCATCGAAGAATGGAGGGTTTAGGTACTTGAAACTGTTCGCTGCACTGTTCCTTGGATGACCATCTCTGTTCAGAGCATCTGCCACCGCCTGGTGCAATGCATCACCTCTACGATCCTGGAAAGCTAACAATGATCTGATGAGACCTACCAAAGTGCCATCATCAGGCTCTGCAGGCTGGACTGGCTGAACTGGCGGCTCTCCTCCAGTAGGTACGACTCGGGAGGCTGCTCCTGAGTGCTGGGCCTGATCTTCTGGTTGCTGCTGGTCCACAGGAGGTGATCCGTCTTGCTGATCGGCAGGTCCAGGAACAATGTCGCTGAAGAAGACGACATAGGGAACAATAAGGAAGGACCAGGACAGATCAACGATACAAGCATGTGATCAGGTCAAGGGTTTATCTACAAGCCAACAGTCCCTTAAGGTCAAGAACAAGCCTAGTGTCTCAATCACAAACAAGTAAGTAAATGTTACAAGATGTAAGATCACCAAATATACAATAGTAAGGCATCCCAAACATTACATATTCAGCTGATCATGAAGCTAGTCGTTACAAAATGTGAGGACTAGCAAGAGTTTGGTCATACATGATCAACCCTAGGTTGCCAATCATGTTACAGCCCGTAGGCAGACAGTAAGTAAAATGTACACGAGCTAACACTTGTTCGGCGGCTAAACGCCTCAAAAGAATAATTTTACAATAGAGTGGGAGAGCAAAAATAAACCCACTCGTTGCCCTGGTTACGCCTGGTGTTCACCATCGGGCTGAAAAAACGGTAGATCCTCTGGAGCTGCTCTGGTATCTGGCCATACAAAACCAGCTGGGTCAGACCCCAGAAGAGCAAGTGCCACAAAGGAGGCTTCACTTAGGAACTAAAACCAGTAATTAGCACAAGAATATAATGACATAATAAAAGACATTAATTAAGGAAAGGCATGACCGGTGATATACGATGTGATAACTATGGGACTATTTAGATAACCAAGTTACAACCCGTAAACCAAACAAGGACCGGGGTTGTAACTCTTTATCTGAACGGAACTTGGTATCCCCACCATTTATCAATAAGGCCAGTGTAAATAATCATGATCTTGATGTAAGGTAAAGCATGTCGAGCATGTCATGGGGTACAACAAAACAATAAACGAAGAGAGAACACAGAACTGCTCCGGGAGCCAAGTTACAACCCGTAAACCAAACAAGGACCGGAGTTGTAACCTTTCACCTGAACAGAACTGGTCCCCTGATCTTTATTGTTAAAAAGCAATCACAAGTAATCATGTCATGTAACAATCTTGTATAGAATCGAGACAAGAATAGACAGGGTTAGACTCCATTCAATCATTCACGGCCAAGCAATAAGTACGGCTTGATACTTTAACTAACTAGGGTTATCACAGGCCTAATTACTAACAAGATGCAGTGAGATTGTTCCACAGCCACAAGCCCTGCAGACCATCCAGGCTATTCGGACGCAATTAGAGTTGAATTCAAGTGGGTACATCGTCCAGGAAACACATGTACCCTTAGGTGACTTAGAAGGTGCAACACATGACAGTGTGCTGGAAATATGCCCTACTCGATGACAGGCTACAGATCCCAAGTGGGGCGCCCAGATAACGAGATTGCCTGTAGCTGGGAAATCTTTTCATGACTACTGTGTTAATCTAGTTATTAGCCTTAGTCCATTTCAGTAGGTACCCCTGACCGTGGTACTCAGGGGTCCCATCCTAAGCATGATGCAAGACAAGACTGGTTCATTGCACAAGCACAATCGTCCACGGTGTCCAGGTTGTTTATACTTATCAAGTCATGTCATGTCAGGTTAGCCGTCGCAACAGCAGTCCGAGGTATATCATGTCAGGTATACTTGTCAGGAGTGCGACACGGCGGGCCACTATCAGGTCATGTCATGTCCACTTGGTACTTGCCAAGAGTGCGCCTTAACAGGCCACTATCGTGTTCTATCCTTACATTATCATGAATGAGAGAAACTTGCATAAAATAACTAGTGACATATTCTTGAAGCCAAGAAAAAGATCTGCAACTTTCATGTTTTGAGTTTTTCAAGATTCTAGCTACAAAACAACTTAAACAGGCAAAAATAGCGAAATAGAGCAATTTTGGCGCATGGGATTCCTGCACAATCGGTGCATGGGATTCCTGCACGAATCGGCGCATGAGATTCCTGCACAAATCGGCGCATGAGATTCCTGCACGAATCGGCGAATGAGATTCCTACACGAATCAGCGCATGAGATTCCTGCACAATCGGCGCATGAGATTCCTGCACGAATCGGCGCATGAGATTCCTGCACGAATCGGCGTATGAGATTCCTGCACAATCGGCGCATGGGATTCCTACACGAATCGGCGCATGAGAAACTCACGTTGCGTCTTCAGTACATGCGCGTAGGGAACCTACGCGCATGACACGCTCGGAGTTAAGGGATGCGTTGCCGGGACTTCACGGCGCATGGCCTCCCGGCGCATGGCCTCCCGGGCGCATGGGGTTCATCGTCCCCAAACAGTAAGTTCAGCCATGAAAGTTCCGAAAACTTGTAATGGCCATAACTTACTCATCCGGAGTCGAAATCAAGCGAAACAAAAGCCAAAACTGAAGGAAATTGAATTCTCTACAACATAGAACCATTAATTTTTGGAAATACCAAGTTTTTAGAGATCAAAACCAAGAAAAACTAAACAAGAGGGAACTTAAAACTTAGATCTACAAAAATATAACCATCAAAATAGAAAATGCCAAGTTCTAAAGTATCTTAGAATCAAGTAAGGAAGAGAATGGAACAATAAAACTTGAGATCCATCATGAAGCAAGTTTGCCCTTGCCTAGCTCTCTTTCCTGGTAGGTGGAAGAGTAAATGGTGGAGAAGAAGAAGTGAAGGAGAAGAATAAATGAAGAGAGAGAGAGAGTTAGGTAGAAATATATAAATGAGGATGGTGGTGGTAGGTGGGGGTTTTCCCCTTGGTTCATGATGAACCAAGGCAAACCAAGCCAAGCCGAACCAACCCAAGAATAAACCAATCAATAAAATGCTAGAATAAATCAAGCAGGAAGACATGCAATACGGATCAAATTACGTATACGTATTCTAAATACGTAATACGAGATCTGGGTATTACAATACACTATATGCGAATTCTTTATTAAAGAGACATGACATGAAGCCTTGCGCTTCCCTTGCGGTGCTACGCCGCTATGACATGGCCTAAAGCCGAGGCATTACCCCTACCGGGATCGTAGTGTCATACTACTGTAGCATGAGGTCACAGCCTCTTTGTAGTGTCATACTACCCAGCATGGAGCCTTAGGCTCCTTTGCGGTGTTATGCCACAACGACATGGCTTGCAAGGCCGAGGCTTTATCCCTATCCGGGTACCTCATCGTGGTATCGTACCACTGTAACATGAGGATCACCTCCCCTTTGTAGTGCTGACTACCCCTCTTTAATTTTATCATACATTATTAGGCTACATGCCTATTTGCGGTACTACTCCGCTGTGACTTGGCTCACAAAGTCGAGGTATTACCCCTAACCGGGAACCTCATGGTAGAGTTACCCCACTGTAGCATGGAGTTACACTCCTTGTAGTACTGCGCTACCGTGCTTCCTGTAAAGCACTCCAGGCATTCACTCTGCCTGAGAACTCATTACGGCATTTAAGCCATCCTCATCACAGGATCTATTTTTTACAGAAAATACATAGTAGACAACAGTGGTTATGGGCCTGTAACCCTTCCATGTTCCCAAGAATAAGTACCCACTGTTACCTGATATTTTTTCAGTCATTGGTCCTCCTTTGAACCGAAATTTAGATGTCTAGTAGATTTCTCTTTGAACTAATAACATAACCTTTATGGTAGGATTACAAAAACACAATATCAGAATACTTTCAAGCCTATCTTCCTTGCTGTGTCTTCGACCAGCTGGCGCTTGAGGCCCTTCGTAAATGGATCCGCCAGGTTCTCCTGACTCTGAACATCGATCACTGCAATGATGCCTCTTTTGATAAAATCGTTCACTGCTCTGTGCTTCAATCGCACAGTTCTTTTTTTTCCGTTGAAGAGTTCATTAGATGCCACTGCAACTGTCGCCTGGTTGTCGCAGTATATAGGTATCGTCGGTATCTGTGCTCCAACCAATGGAAGATCATACAAGAGCTCCCGAATCCATTCTGCTTCATCTGCAGCAGCGTCCAGTGCAAAAAAACTTAGATTCCATGGAGGAGCGAGAGAGTATAGTCTGCTTCTTCGACTTCTACGATATAGCAGCTCCATCCAGTGCGAATATGAATCCACCTGTGGACCTCTCGCTTTCTACCTCTGAACACCAACCAGCATTACTGAAGCCTTCTACTATAGACGGATCTTCGCTGAAGTACAGTGCATATGTCTGAGTCTTCTTGAGATATCTCATAACACCCTTCACTGCTTTCCAGTGGTCAGCACCTGGATTGCTAGTAAAACGACTCAGCATTCCTGTCATGTCTAGTACTTCAGGATTATAGTTTCATTCATGTACTTTACATGTTCCTGTACTTTACATTCTTGTACTATAGATCCTGTACTCATTTCCTGTATTACTTTCTTGTACTTTTCTATTCATTCCTGTACCCATGTACACATTTCATATCATGTTCATATTTTATTACCTAGAACTGTACTTTGCTCCGCTCCTGAATAGGATATGTTGCAGGTATGCTTGCAGGACATTGTTCTACTATATGGGCCAGAGCCCAGGATTTAGCTAAGCAGGATGAGGCTTAGCTTGAGGCTTCAGGTTTAGATTACTTAGCTTTACTTGAGGTATTGACTTTAGAGTTCATAGCACTTTTCATTTCTGTTGACTTTGGTACATTATGATATCTGGATTTATGGATTATGGTGATCATTCTGGGATACATTTTTAGATGCTGTGATTCTATACTTTCGTGTTTATCTGGTTAGTTTTCCCTAGCTTGGTACAGCTTACTTCGTCGTGTCTAACGACGAAGGCTGGGCGTGTTCGACTCGTGTCCGATTATTCGGGAGCGGGTCGTGACATGTTTTTAGTGGTGGCCCATGCAGGTCTATCCTAATAGTACCTAGGTGTTAGTGTACTATTGGGGGACTTGATTACACTAAAAAAATTTATCACAGCATAGGAAAAATTGAAAAATAAGGGTATATCAGGTATATCAGGTATTTTGATATTCTATAAACACTTGTTGTATTTAGGTCTAGGTTATTTTAACAGTTTTCTGTTTTTCAGACGATTCAGACACGCGAATATCAGAACAGTCAATTCACCTGCACTTGAAGGTTTCGAGCTCACACTACCTTCTATCACTCTACTATCCCCATGGGTAGTACGTAGTTGACGGAGACGTTTGAAGAGTCCCTTGACAACCAGAGGGAGCATGCCATCCTTTTCGAGCCAGACTTGTGGATATACTCTCCGAGCCAGAAAAGACTTCTGATTTTCAGACGCTCAGACACTTGGACTTTTCCGACACCGAGCGCATATCTTGCACCAGAAAGTCGATCTAGAACCTGAAGCCGCCACTGAAGATTATCTCAGCATGTGAGGATCCGACTTCTCTGAAGATTAGAGTCACCAACCGGGAGACCCAGCTCGTAACACATACAACAAGATGGGAAGCTGAAGGCCAGAAGAGACATGAAGACTTATGCCGAAGAGCAGATCTCAGCAGCCAGCACGCCAGCAGTCATATATTCTTGCCAGAGCCCTGCGCTTCAGCCCAGCGGGAGATCCAGATCCAGTCGAAGATCATTTACAATTTCTGCCACATCTCAGGATGCCACTATGAAGAGTGCCACAAAAGACGGAGGCTATTCTATACTACGGATCGCCTGCCCACCAAGTCAAGACAGCTAGAGAACGTTGATCACACTGCCCGAGAACAAGTGCGAGGAGCATCAGACTACAGTAAAAGGGAACCACCTTCTCAGAATCAGCAAACACATGGAGCACTGCCGTAAGGATCAGCCTATATCAGGACATCTGAAGAAATTGAAGTGATTCCAGTCCTGGAGAAACACTGAAGATGGACTGAAGACAGAAGACTCTTTTGCATGGTTGGAGAAAACCATGGAACATGATTCATAAACCTCCTTAGATTTCTCTTGCACCTAGATTATTTCTTAGAAACTTCCTTGTTTCCTATTTAAGGATTATTAGATTTTATTTCCTATTCTGGAACCTTGGTCGCTATTCAAAATGTATTTTGAAAGTTTGTTTCCATTCTTGTTCGTAATTCTGCTCTTATTCGAGATTTTCTTCCTGCTCGATAACTTGTTTCCTATGGCGTCGTTTCCTAATTCAATATTTGGTTCTACTCGAATTGTGTTCCCTATTCAGACTCTGTTGATATTTAAGATTTACTTCGGGATTACCTTCCTATTCAAACTTATGCCATTCAAAACCTTGTTTGAATCTTGCTTCTATTCGAGATTTCATTTGCAGATTTCATTTTTTTCTATCTTAAAAATTTGCCTCGTTCCCTATGAGATTTTATTTCTCATTCGTGAATTGTTTTTCGTTCTATTCACGATCTTGTTGATCTTGCCTCGTATTTTGAGATTTCACTTGTTTCATATCCGCTATTTAATACCATATTTTCATATTCATTTTTTTTTCATGACTTTGCTTCAATCTTGTTCCTTATTTGAGTATCGCTTGTTTCATGGATAATTGTTTTTATTCACCCATTGATTCCTTTTCCTACTCGTAACTTGATTCCATTCGAGATTTTAAGATCCTATTTCCTATTTCGAGACTTTATTTTTGTTCGTAATTTTGTCTCCCATTCAAGATTTACCAGACTTTGAATTTCAGTTCCTACTTGCGACTCATTGAGACCGTGTTCCCTAATCAAAATCTTATTTCCTCGTCAAGATTTTCTATTCGAGATTTTATTAAAACTTGTTCCCAGTACGAAATTTTATTCATCTTGGAACGTGTCTCCTATCTGATACCTTGTTTCAGTTCATCCTTCGAGACTCTGTTATCCCTTCGGGATAATGTCCCATATATGGAATCTTGTTACCATTCCAGATATCAATTGGAATTCCGTTATAATTTGAAACTTCGTCCTGTCTGAAATTTTAAATCTTCATGGTTGCCTTTTGTACTCCCTACACTTCGATTGAATTTCGTGTTACTTCATAGTACCTAATAACCCTTGTATTCTAACAGACAGGAAACTTCACCATTTTCGTGACTTGGACTATTGAAATTCATTTTGAATTCCTTGAAACTCTTTTGAAATTCCTAGGGATAAAGTCGAGAGGCTATTCGATGACCTACTATGGCATGACAGTTGCGCGCTGCAGCCATTAGCTGGATTATGGAGACTGAGGGTTCACCGCAGCCAGTAGCGCACTGGCGAGGCAGGAACTCTAAGTTGAAGTGATTTCAGACACCCATAGGTTTTCGAGTATTGACGAGACTTGTCATAATCTTCATATTTTGATCTCTTGAGTTGCTTGTTAATAATTGTTTAAAAATGGATAAGGTTGACATAATATTCTGTGACATATTGATGTTTGAGCCACGGAGCCGAAAGTCCACTGCAGCCAGACCTATACTGGCGGGGTAGGGATCTAAGCAAAGTAATTTCAAATACCTGTATGTTCTCGGGTATCATAAAAATTATATTTCTTTTTCATATGATTATTGGTTTTCGAAAATCACAGATCCTTGCACGTTCATTCCGATTTGATACTGTATCTCCTGAGTATTTTGTACGTTCCTCAAATCAACCCTTGCTAATTACCTTCTAGTATTGTATTGTTAGATCATTGATTTTCTCAAATTATGCATTGCCAGATTTTGATTCCATACTTCGTTTGTGTCTTGTCTAAATTTCGATCTTAAATCATGTCTGTCTAACCATGATTTCCTATTTTGACCTAGTCCATTTTTGATCGTATTTAATAATTATGTCTTCATGATTTTGCTCCTCTAAGATGCAATTGAACTTCATTCCATTCGTGCCTATTTAATCCTTGCTCATTGTTAGATCATATTATTTTCTTGTGTGTAATTATCGTATTTGATCTCAAAAGCTCAGGGCGTCTCAGAGTTGCACAGGATCGACAGAAGTACTAGGCAGACAGCAGCAGACGGACACTTGAGTTCGAGGTTGGAGACAGAGTATTCCTGAAGATCTCACCGACTAGGGGCGTCATCAGATTCGGCAGAGGCGGGAAGCTCAGTCCGAGATTCATCGGACCTTTCGACGTGACGGTCCGGATTGGTGAGGTGGCGTATCGACTGGCGCTTCCAGCTAGCTTGGAGGAAAAGAATGACGTCTTCCACGTATCTCAGCTTCGACGCTACATTCCAGACCCGAGCCATGTGGTGGACTATTCCGAGCTGGAGGTGGGCCCGAGATTGACTTACGAGGAGCAAATAGTAGATATCCTGGACCGGAGGGATAGTCCACATGGGAGCGCGAGAACGAGATACGGGAGCGCTATTCCACTCTGTTTGATTGATTTGGTTGTACTCTGTTCTTGTGAAATTCTATTTTAAATAAATGACTGGTGTTTGGATCTTTTGTGAATTGCTGGGATTTTTTTTTGGTCCTTTGAATTTCGAGGACAAAATTTTTTAAGGAGGGAAGATTTGTAACTCTACTTCCCAGTTTTAAGAAGAATAAATTTGATTCTAATAATTACATTGTTGTTATTAAGTTTTGAAATGATAAATTAGTTTTAAATAATAATTTTTTTTGTGAACTATTTTGGAGGGAACTTAGAGCAGGATTTTTGAATTTCAAAAGGTTGTTACAACTTTTTAGAGTGGTCCCCACTCAACTTAGTTATTCCCTAACTGATTTCAAGATTTTCTGTAAATAGAGAAAAGGGGCAGGGGTTTTATGAAAAGATTATTGAGTGGAGAGTCGGGATTTTAAATAGAGAATAGGGGGAGGAGGTTATTGCAAAATAGCCATTAGCGGGGGGACTGAATTGCAAGAGTCGTAATTCTTTCATTTTAAACTTCGATTTCAGGAGAGAGAGGAGAGCAGAGCATTTACTCCTTTTCTTCCTCAGCCTTCTCGATCTCTCCACCGCTCTCGAGTTCTCTCGAGTTCCAATATTTTTCTCGAGTGTTCCACCGCTCTCGAGCTCCACAGCCTGAACCGACGGCGGCGACGACTTGAAGACGACGGCGAACGACACAGATCTCCCTCACTGAAGGCTGGAGGCAGGGACAGCTCCAGTAGCAGCGCTGTGTAGCAGTACGCTCGGCGACGACCAGCCAACCGACGACGATCCTGACGGCTTGACGACGACCACGATTTCCTCGGCGACACTTCTTTTCCCCGTCGATCCTCATGGCTGCATGAGCACGAGTTCGTCGTCTCCGTTATTTTTTTGTTCAGATCTTCGATCTTGGTGAGTATATTGATTTCTCCTATTTTAGCACTTGAATCACCAGATCTATTCATTAATCCTCACCACATATGTTAGGTTTTACTTTGATCTCATGAAATCGAGCAACGAGCTCTGTAGAGCCGATTGTTTGGTTCAAGTCCGACTCGGAACTATTCACGTTCAGATCCTTGACCCCTGGTAGGAAATCAACTGTGTTCTTTCACTTCAATTTTTTAGATTTGGACAGTAGTTGATCAATCCTTATATTTTTTGGGTTTAGTTGTCTTAGGAATTGGGTTGGATCTATGGTTGGAAGGACTTCCGGATCGGATTGTCATTGATTGGCTGAGTTCGTATCCTGAGCAAGATCGTGTCGGGTTCGGACTATTCTGGAGATTTTGATTCCTTTTCAGCGACAGGTAACATTTTACTTCCCTTTTCATTTCTGGCATTGTGTTATGCGTGGTTATAATTTCTGTGTGGTATTTTTGTGTTTGAGCATACGTCGTACTGCTGCTATTTTGGGGCTATTTTGGATCGGATCCAAGTCCTGTGTCCAACTTGTTGTATCCAATCGATCTTGTCCGGTTTGGGAATACTCTAAGTCGTATGGATCGGTGTTGTACCCAATGTTCGTGTAGTCATGTTCTGCGAATGCTCGTGTTGCTCCTGGTGGATGTTAGTTCGAGTTCGATGCGGAGTAGCCGACGTGTAGAGTCGGGTCGTGTCCAGTGCGTGGGTAGATGCTGCGATACTTTCTTCAACTCAGTGTGTCCTGGGAAAGCCGAGCGTGGGATTTTTCTCTATTTTATCAGCAGCAGATGCTATATTTCTAATATCTGAATCACTCTATTTTAATTTGTATATATGGACTGTATATTCTTTCTATATTTTTCGGTTTAACTATGTGGATTAAAGTCAGTAATAAGGGATGGGTGCAGATGTAGATTTTAATATTTTTTATTCAATGTGGTTGTTGCTTATGCTCTTTGTCAAATGAATTGGGTTAGGAATCCTAACTGTTGGTTCTTACATTTTCATTTCTGTGCTATGGAGTTATGGTTCTGGGTACATGGAAAGACTTAGACAAATCCTTGGGAATTTGCATACTGGAGTAGTAGGATTTGGTTGTGATGTCGTATTATCCATTGCGAGTATTAAGCCCTTCCATAAGAATTTCTGCTAACAGTACTGAATTAAAATGCAGTTTTTTCAAAGCAAACCTTATCTCATTTAGATTTGTCAATAGGATAAATATTCTTATTAATATTCTTACTTAATTAAGCATTGTGAGTTTTGCTGACTTACCAATAAGTATATGTTATTTAAATCTAAGATTATTTAAGCTAATGGCCATTATCTCCTAAGAGATTAAATTAGAATTTTTATAACTAGAATCTATAAAGAGATTATGTTTAGTTCATAACCAACTTGTACGAATTATAAATTCAGGAAGACATCCAGTTCCTGATTACCAGTACTTTTCGGAGCCAGGCAAGTACTTTTCTACGGTTTTGTACATTTACATTCTTGTACCCATTCTTGTGACACGTCATGGCACGATATCATGTACTCCTGTACTCCTGTACTCTTGTTCTTGTACTTATTAGTGTCGGGTGGAGAAATATACTAGCCATGTGACCAATCCCGGTTACTATATATTCCTGTACCTAGCTTAGGCCTCGTACTGTGCACTCGGGTCCTAAGTCGTACCATATTCATGTACTCCTGTGCATGCTCCTGTACTCACCCCAGCCGGTCACATGGACTAGATGTATTTCGATATTGTGCACTTGTCATGTCTGGTACTTCATGATTATAGTTTCATTCATGTACTTTACATGTTCTTGTACTTTACATTCTTGTACTATAGATCCTGTACTCATTTCCTGTATTACTTTCTTGTACTTTCCTATTCATTCCTGTACCCCTGTACACATTTCATATCATGTTCATGTTTCATTACCTAGAACTGTACTTTGCTCCGCTCCTGAATTGGATATGTTGTAGGTATGCTTGCAGAACATTGTTCTACTATATGGGCCAGAGCCCAGGATTTAGCTGAGCAGGATGAGGCTTAGCTTGAGGCTTCAGGTTTAGATTACTTAGCTTTACTTGAGGTATTGACTTTAGAGTTCATAACACTTTTTATTTCTGTTGACTTTGGTACATTATGATATCTGGATTTGTGGATTATGGTGATCATTCTGGGATACGTTTTTAGATACTGTGATTCTATACTTTCGTGTTTATCTGGTTAGTTTTCCCTAGCTTGGTACAGCTTACTTCGTCGTGTCTAACGACGAAGGCTGGGCGTGTCCGACTCGTGTCCGATTATTGTGTTCTTTCACTTCAATTTTTGAGATTTGGACAGTAGTTGATCAATCCTTATATTTTCTGGGTTTAGTTGTCTTAGGAATGGGGTTGGATCTATGGTTGGAAGGACTTCCGGATCGGATTGTCATTGATTGGTTGAGTTCGTATCCTGAGCAAGATCGTGTCGGGTTCGGACTATTCTGGAGATTTTGATTCCTTTTCAGCGACAGGTAACATTTTACTTCCCTTTTCATTTCTGGCATTGTGTTATGCGTGGTTATAATTTCTGTGTGGTATTTTTGTGTTTGAGCATACGTCGTACTGCTGCTATTTTGGGGCTATTTTGGATCGGATCCAAGTCCTGTGTCCAACTTGTTGTATCCAATCGATCTTGTCTGGTTTGGGAATACTCCAAGTAGTATGGATCGGTGTTGTACCCAATGTTCATGTAGTCATGTTCTGCGAATGCTCGTGTTGCTCCTGGTGGATGTTAGTTCGAGTTCGATGCGGAGTAGCCGACGTGTAGAGTCGGGTCGTGTCCAGTACGTGGGTAGATGCTGCGATACTTTCTTCAACTCAGTGTGTCCTGGAAAAGTCGAGCGTGGGATTTTTCTCTATTTTATCAGCAGCAGATGCTATATTTCTAATATTTGAATCACTCTATTTTAATTTGTATATATGGATTGTATATTCTTTCTATATTTTTCGGTTTAACTATGTGGATTAAAGTCAGTAATAAGGGATGGGTGCAGATGTAGATTTTAATATTTTTTATTCAATGTGGTTGTTGCTTATGCTCTGTGTCAAATGAATTGGGTTAGGATTCCTAACTGTTGGTTCTTACATTTTCATTTCTGTGCTATGGAGTTATGGTTCTGGGTACATGGCAAGACTTAGACAAATCCTTGGGAATTTGCATACTGGAGTAGTAGGATTTGGTTGTGATGTCGTATTATCCATTGCGAGTATTAAGCCCTTCCATAAGAATTTCTGCTAACAGTACTGAATTAAAATGCAGTTTTTCCAAAGCAAACCTTATCTCATTTAGATTTGTCAATAGGATAAATATTCTTATTAATATTCTTACTTAATTAAGCATTGTGAGTTTTGCTGACTTACCAATAAGTATATGTTATTTAAATCTATGATTATTTAAGCTAATGGCCATTATCTCCTAAGAGATTAAATTAGAATTTTTATAACTAGAATCTATAAAGAGATTATGTTTAGTTCATAACCAACTTGTACGAATTATAAATTCAGGAAGACATCCAGTTCCTGATTACCAGTACTTTTCGGAGCCAGGCAAGTACTTTTCTACGGTTTTGTACATTTACATTCTTGTACCCTTTCTTGTGACACGTCATGGCACGATATCATGTACTCCTGTACTCTTGTTCTTGTACTTATTAGTGTCGGATGGGGAAATACACTAGCCATGTGACCAATCCCGGTTACTATATATTCCTGTACCTAGCTTAGGCCTCGCACTGTGCACGCGGGTCCTAAGTCGTACCATATTCATGTACTCATGTGCATGCTCCTGTACTCACCCCAGCCGGTCACATGGACTAGATGTATTTCGATATTGTGCACTTGTCATGTCTGGTACTTCAGGATTATAGTTTCATTCATGTACTTTACATGTTCCTGTACTTTACATTCTTGTACTATAGATCCTGTACTCATTTTCTGTATTACTTTTTTGTACTTTCCTATTCATTCCTGTACCCCTGTACACATTTCATATCATGTTCATGTTTCATTACCAGAACTGTACTTTGCTCCGCTCCTAAATAGGATATGTTGCAGGTATGCTTGCAGGACATTGTTCTACTATATGGGCCAGAGCCCAGGATTTAGCTGAGCAGGATGAGGCTTAGCTTGAGGCTTCAGGTTTAGATTACTTAGCTTTACTTGAGGTATTGACTTTAGAGTTTATAGCACTTTTCATTTCTGTTGACTTTGGTACATTATGATATCTGGATTTGTGGATTATGGTAATCATTCTGGGATACGTTTTTAGATGCTGTGATTCTATACTTTCGTGTTTATCTGGTTAGTTTTCCCTAGCTTGGTACAGCTTACTTCGTCGTATCTAACGACGAAGGCTGGACGTGTCCGACTCGTGTCCGATTATTCGGGAGCGGGTCGTGATAATTCCCACGATGAAAGCTATATCAGGCCTAGTGGCAGTAGTAGCGTACGTCAAACTTTCGATGACGCTAGCATACTTCAGCTGCCTGACACTTTCACTCGAGTTTGGCTCCAACTTCTGATCACCGCGGTACGGCGTATCAATTATAGGAAGATCATGATACCTGTAGCGAGTGAGCATCTTTTTAATATAATGAGATTGTGACAGCGCTAATCCAGTATCTGTCCGGATGATCTTGAGTCCCAAGATAACATCAGCATCCCCCAAGTCCTTCATATTGAATTTCGTCGAGAGGAACTTCTTTGTCTCCGTGATGCAGCTTATATTCGTACTTATGATTAGCATATCGTCCATGTATAGACAAATGATGACTCCCCTTATGTCAGTAAATTTCGTATAGTCACACTTGTCAGTTTCACTGATCCTGTAGCCATTTGACCTTATGACTTTGTCAAACTTCTCATGCCATATTTTGGAAGCTTGTTTTAAACTGTACAGAGATTTCACTAACTTGCAGACTTTGTCTTCAAGACCTTTGACGACAAACCCTTCTGGCCGTTGCATGTAAATCTCTTTGGTCAGCTCACCATTCAGGAATGCCGTTTTCATATCCATATGATGTATCACCAGCATGTGTATGCTGCAAGAACAATTAATAATCTGATGGTTGTCATCTGGGCTACTGGAGCATACGTGTCAAAGTAGTCGATCCCCTGCTTCTGAGAAAACTCCTTGACCACAAGTCTGGCCTTGAACTTGTCAATGATTCCATCGGCTTTCATTTTCTTCTTGAAGATCCACTTGCATCTGATAGGTTTTGCTCCTTCAGGTAAATCAACCAACACCCAAGTGTTATTGGAGGTGATTGAGTCAATTTCATTGTTTATCGTCTCCTTCCAGAAGACATCATCTCTGGTCTTCATCACCTCATCATAGGTAAGCGGATCTGCTTCCATATGATAGGTGACGAAGTCATCTCCGAAGTTCTTCGGCCTCCTTGCTCGCTTCGTAGAAGGCTCAACGAGTTCTGGTTCAATAGTTGTCTTCTCAGCAACAACTTTATCTTGGACTACTGGCTCATTGGAGATCTCAGTCTTCTTTGCACCTTCATCATTCTCTGAAATGTCCGTAAGAATAATGTTCTTGTGCCTTGCAAACTTGTCTTCAAAGCATTCAGCATCTCTAGATTCGATGATATGATTTGACTCAATATCAAAAAAATTTCGAGCATCACTCTTCTCGGCATACCCCAAGAAGATCATCTTCATAGTCCTTGTCCCCAGCTTCTGAATCTTCAGATATGGGAGTTTCACATAAGCCAGACACCCCTACACTCGAATGACATTCAAGTTAGGTCTGACTTTGAACCAGAGTTCATGAGGAGTTGCATATGACACTCTATTCAAAATAAAAGTGGCCGTCAATGCAGCTTCTTCCCAGTAGCATTTTGGAAGGCCCACAAATAACAACATTGAGTTCATCATTTCTATCAACGTTCTGTTCTTTTTCTCTACTACTCTGTTATATTGAGGAGAATACGGAGCAGTAGTCTCATTGATGATTCCATGTTCTCTGCAGAACGATGCAAATTCATGAGACCGATACTCTCTGTCTCGATCACTTCTTAGCCTCTTGAGTTGTTGTCCAGTTTGTCGTTCAGCCTCGGCTCTGAACTCCTTGAACTTCTCGAACGCTTCGTCTTTAGACTTGAGCAAGTAGACGAACGCGTACCTTGAGAAGTCGTCGATGAAGGTTATGAAATACTTTATCCCGACCTTTGTAGAGAATTGCTTGAAGTCACAGATATCGGAGTGCACCAACTCCAAACGATCCGTGCTTCGATTGACCCGATGAAAGGTTTTTTTGTGGTCTTTGTCTGAGCACATACTTCACACTTCTCTACCTTACTCCCATATTTGGAGATAAGTCATAGACTGGACATTTTGTTTATCCTTTTATCGTAAACATGTCCTAGCCTATTATACCACAACTTGAGAGAATAATCAGAACGAGCAATTGCATTAATTTTATTTGACTGGTTTACAAGCTGAATTTTAAACATTCATTCGGTTTAAAAAGTCTTTCCGAAGTATGTTTCCTTTTTGGACATTACCATCTGACCAGCATTAATGTCCATCCTCAAGTCTGCGTTGCTAAGCAGGCTCCCAGAGTAGGGGTGAGCATTATTCGGTTTTGGACCGAAAACTGAACCGAACCGAATAAGAGGTTCGGTTCGGTTTTAAAAAATTCGGTTCGGTTTCGGTTTTGAAAATACTAAAGTTTCTTATTCGGTTTCGGTTTTGGGTTTCGGTTTCGGTCCAAAACCGAAAACCGAATAAGAAAATTTAATTAATATATATATATATATATATATATATATATATATATATATGCGTGTGTGTGTATGTGTGTGTGTGTGTACTATATATATAAGTATTAATATATATAGGTATATACTAAATATTTTTTTTTGTCTATGTATATTTAGTTACTATATATATTAACAAAAAAAGCTCAAAAAATCAAAAAAATATGAATAAACCGAAAACCGAACCGATTTAATTCGGTTCGGTTTGATTCGATTTTGGGCCAATTCGGTTCGGTTTCGATTTTGCTTATTCGGTTTCGGTCCAATTCGGTTTTGGGTTATTCGGTTCGGTTTAAACCGAATAAACCGAATGCTCACCCCTATCCCAGAGATCAAGTTTTTAGCAATCACTGGAACATTCTTCACACCTTGAAGCGTCAGAGTGTTCCTGGAAGTAAGTTTCAGCTCCACAGTTCCGATCCCCGGAACTTCAGCTTGGGCCTGGTTCGCCATGATAACTTTATCGGAAGTTGCCTGGTACATGACGAACCATTTCTTGTCAGAACAAACATGACAGGTGTAATACCCAGATCTCGTATTACGTATTTGGAATATGTATACGTAATTTGACCCGTATTGCATGTCTTCCTGCTTGATTTATTCTAGCATTTCATTGATTGGTTTATTCTTGGGTTGGTTCGGCTTTGCTTGGTTTGCTTTGGTTCATCATGAACCAAGGGTGAACCCTCCTACCTACCACCACCCTCTTTATTTATAACCCCTTCCTTTTCTCTCTATCATTATTTCCTTCTTCATTTACTCTCCACCATTACTTCTTCAACCACCAGGAGGGAGAGAGAGAGAGAGAGAGAGAGAGAGCTTAGGCAAGTGCAAACTTGCTTCATGATGGATCTCAAGTTTTATTATTCCATTCTCTTCCTTACTTGATTCTAAGATACTTTAGAACTTGGCATTTTCCATTTTGATGGTTATATTTTTGTAGATCTAAGTTTTAAGTTCCTTCTTGTTCAGTTTTTCTTGGTTTTGATCTCTAAAAACTTGGTATTTCCAAAAACTAATGGTTCTATGTTGTAGAGAATTCAATTTCCTTCAGTTTTGGCTTTTGTTTCGCTTGATTTCGACTTCGGATGAGTAAGTTATGGCCATTACAAGTTTTCGGAACTTTTATGGCTGAACTTGCTGTTTGGGGACAACGAACCCCATGCGCCGGGAACCTCATGCGCCCGGGAGGCCATGCGCCGGGAGGCCATGCGCCGTGAAGTCCCGGCAACGCATCCCTTAACTCCGAGCGTGTCATACGCGTAGGTTCCCTACGCGCATGTACTGAAGACGCAACGTGAGATTCTCATGCGCCGATTCGTGTAGGAATCTCATGCGCCGATTGCGCAGGAATCCCATGCGCCGATTCGTGCAGGAATCTCATGCGCCGATTGTGCAGAAATCTCATGCGCCGATTTGTGCAGGAATCTCATGCGCCGATTTGTGCAGAAATCTCATGCGCCGATTTGTGCAGGAATCTCATGCGCCGATTCGTGCAGGAATCCCATGCGCCGATTTATGCAGAAATTTCTTGTGCCGATTTGTGCAGGAATCTCATGCGTCGATTCGTGCAGGAATCCCATGCGCCAAAATTGCTCTATTTCGCTATTTTTGCCTGTTTAAGTTATTTTGTAGCTAGAATCTTGAAAAACTTAAAACATGAAAGTTGCAGATCTTTTCCTTGGCTTCAAGAATATGTCACTAGTTATTTTTATGCAAGTTTCTCTCATTTATGATAATGTAAGGATAGAACACGATAGTGGACTGTTAAGGCGCACTCTTGACAAGTACCAAGTGGACATGACATGACCTGATAGTGGCCCGCCGTGGCGCACTCCTGACAAGTATACCTGACATGATATACCTCGGATTGCTGTTGCGACGGCTAACATGACATGACATGACTTGATAAGTATAAACAACCTGGACATCGTGGACGATTGTGCTTGTGCAATGAACCAGTCTTGTCTTGCATCATGCTTAGGATGGGACCCCTGAGTACCACGGTCAGGGGTACCTACTGAAATGTACTAAGGCTAATAACTAGATTAACATAGTAGTCATGAAGAGATTTTCCAGCTACAGGCAATCCCGTTATCTGGGCGCCCCACTTGGGATCTGTAGCCTGCCGTCGAGTAGGGCACATTTCCAGTACACTGTCATGTGTTGCACCCTCTAAGTCACCTAAGGGTACATGCGTTTCCTGGACGATGTACCCACTTGAGTTCAACCCCTAATTGCGTCCGGATAGCTGGATGGTCTGCAGGACTTGTGGCTGTGGAACAATCTCACTGCATCTTGTTAGTAATTAGGCCTGTGATAACCCTAGTTTGTTAAAGTATCAAGCCGTACTTATTGCTTGGCTGTGAATGATTGAATGGAGTCTAACCCTGTCTATTCTTGCCTCGATCCTGTACAAGATTGTTACATGACATGATTACTTGTGATTGCTTTTTAACAATAAAGATCAGGGGACCAGTTCTGTTCAGGCGAAAGGTTACAACCCCGGTCCTTGTTTGGTTTACGGGTTGTAACCTGGCTCCCGGAGCAGTTCTGTGTTCTCTCTTCGTTTATTGTTTTGTTGTACCCCATGACATGCTCGACATGCTTTACCTTACTTCGAGATCGTGATTATTTACACTGGCCTTATTGATAAATGGTGGGGATACCAAGTTCCGTTCAGATGAAGAGTTACAACCCCGGTCCTTGTTTGTTTACGGGTTGTAACTTGGTTATCTGAATAGTTCCATGGTTATCACATCGTATATCACCGGTCATGCCTTTCCTTAATTAATGTCTTTTATTATGTAATTATATTCTTGTGCTAATTGATGGTTTTAGTTCCTAAGTGAAGCCTCCTTTGTGGCACTTGCTCTTCTGGGGTCTGACCCAGCTGGTTTTGTATGGCCAGATACCAGAGCAGCTCCAGAGGATCTACCGTTTTTTCCAGCCCGATGGTGAACACCAGGCGTAACCAGGGCAACGAGTGGGTTTATTTTTGCTCTCATACTCTATTGTAAAATTATTCTTTTGAGACGTTTAGCCGCCGAGCAAGTGTTAGCTCGTGTACATTTTACTTACTGTCTGCCTACGGGCTGTAACATGATTGGCAACCTAGGGTTGATCATGTATGACTACACTCTTTCTAGTCCTCACATTTTGTAACGACTAGCTTCATGATCAGCTGAATATGTAATGTTTGGGACGCCTTACTATTGTATATTTGGTGATCTTACGTCTTGTAACTTTATTTACTTGTTTGTGATTGAGACACTAGGCTTGTTTTGACCTTAAGAGACTGTTGACTTGTAGATAAACCCTCATATATCTAGACAGCCGTGACCGTATAATGAGGTGGATTCCATTTCATTATACGTAGCTGGCTATGTCTGCCCCCGCTCTCCAGTATTCTGGTTCTGGGCGTGACAACAGGTCGCACCAATGTCAATCCACCAGTCAGAGTCAGCCTCCACAGCTATGACCTGAGCGATCATATATAACAACAATGTTAGAAACCATGGAAATCTTGCTAGGCTCACCTTGCTCAGCTTGTTTGGGCTTGAATTTGCATTCACTTTTGTAGTGGCCCTTCTTGTCATAGTTGAAGAAAGACACGTGGGACTTGGATTTCTGTTCCTTGAACGAAGGACCCTTCACTTTCAAATTAGTGGAGATCTTCTTCTTGTGATGGGAAGTCGTCTGCTTCCCCTTGAATTCTCTGGTCTGTACCAAGTTGGCTTTAGTTAGTTGTTTGGACAAGGAGTTTATCTTTTGTTGAGACCGCATCTCATCCTCAACATGGATCTCTTGCAGGAGATCATCCATGCTAATGTCCAGCTTTTTTCGATACATTCTTGCATAGAAGTTGTTCCATATAGCAGGAAGTCTCGAGACTATCCCTCCAACGACAAACTTGTCGATGAGGGGCATCTTCTTGTCATCCAACTTCTGACGTAACTTCAGGAATTCCTTCACTTCAGACAGCATCACCTTCTCGTCTTCGAAGAGCCATTTGTGGTACTTCTCGACGATGAAGATTTTGGACCTGTTCTCATCATCTTCATACAGCTTACCCAAATAATCCCATATCTCTTTGGCCTTTACCTTTTTGGAATATGACTCTGCCAGAGAGTCTTCCATAGAATTGAGAATCAGCAGTTTACAGATGTTGTTTTCTCTCTTCCACTTGCTCTGCTTGACATGTGCAGCAACAATAGCTTCTACACTACCACCTTCTGGAATCGTCGGTTCATCATCAACCAACACATGGTCGACATCCACGAGTTGAAGATTGAGGGTGATCTTCCTCTTCCAGATTTGGAAATATTCTCCGTCGAATTTTTCCAACTTGTTAAAGCTGGTATCGAGGAGAGAAGCACGAGAGTTTTCCATCTTCTTATCTAGCTTTGAGATTGTTAGTCTCTGGACGTAATTTCAGAAAAAAAAACTCTGTGAGAAAACGTAATTAGAAGGCTCTCGACTGAAAGTCATGCTTCCGATACGTGACAGCAGCGAGGTGGAGGCTTTAAATTTTTTTTGATTACAGCAGAAGACGTTCTTCCTCACAAACTAGTTGTGATTGAGACATAACGTTTACAGTAGAGAAAAAAGAAGAATGAGGAAGAGAAATCCTGCTAGGGTGTAAGAACACCGGCGCTCAAAGCTAGATCCGACCACACGGTCAGCTTCCAAGAACCAACAAGTTCGTTAGAACTCTAGAACGCTCTGCCAATATTCTCGCAGACTCCTCGGCTGGACGAAAAAAAATCACAGGACGTCGACGCAGAAGCACTATCTTCTCTTTCTGAAAAAAATCGTAAGAAGTTACTTTCTGAGAGAGAAGAGAGTCTCTACTTATAGTGTTTCACTGTAACCGCTCGGATCTGAAATGTGCGTGACTTTGAATGTCAGATCCGAAATTATCGGATCCGTTATCGCACGTTTTGGAACGATTCAGAACGTGGACAGCCACGTTCTGAGTGTTACAGCGCCACAGGGCGCTATTGCGCGCGCACCCGGCACCTGGCGCCCAGCTCCCACGCGCCCTGGCGCTAGCGTGCCCTCGCGCCCATGAGCCCGTGCGCCCGTGCCTCGCGCGACCTCACGCCCGTGCGTCCGTGCGCCCATGCGCCTGCGCGCCCTTGCGCCCGTGCGTCCGTGCGCCCAAGCACCCGAGCGCCCAGTGCACCCAGTGCGCCCAACATGGCACCCAAACAGACTCCCAAACTGGCGTCCAAACTGGTGCGCAAACGGCCGCGCAGAGGCTCGCACAATAAAAGCGCACAATGCGACTATCAAATCCGAGTTCGAGTTCGAGTTGCTAAGTCCCTTTGGGGCTTAGCCCCAATGGAATTAAATTGAGCTTGGCCAAAAAGCATGAATGCTTTTAATAGGTATCTTATCCTTACCTCCATGTAAAATCATCCGCATGGTCCCCTCCTTAGGGTCACCACCCCATGTGCATCTCTCTACTCCTCAAGAGGGGTTATATTGAGATACCCATGCGTTTTTCTTTCCAATGTGGGACTAAACTTATATGGTTTGTTGAGAGCAAGCTCTCTTCAAGTTCAAGGAAAAGGAAAAACTCCAACAACAATGACCGAAAATATACTAATAACGAATTATCATCGACAATATCCTCACAAATATGCTCTTCAACCAAGTATTCCCCCAACAAATGTGATTTCTAGTCAACACATAAATGACCACAAATATTCTTTTCTTCTCCATTTTTTTTTCAAAAATAATAATTTTTCCATCGGGGGCATGACTGTGCTAGCCCGTGCCCACGTGGCGGCAAGTCATTATCCCCTACTAGCACGGGCCCACCCCGGATCGGAGGCCAATAGCGACGTCTCATGTAGCCGCGGGTCGGAGCGGTCACGCTCCAATAGCGAGCAACATAGCACTTTTTTTTAGTCTCCTTCCTTCGTATTCTTCCATTTTCTATTGTTGTTCTACTTATTTCCTTCTCCTTTCAAACTTTGCTAAAATATTGACACTTCTATATTTAGGGTTGTCAAAATTGTTTTGACTACAGTGGGTACTGTCAAAGTTTTGATAATCCTGAAATAAAAATTTAAGTCCTAACAATATCTGGAATTGTCGACATTTTTTGGCATTCCTCCGTTGTCCCCAACTGGGTTGTCGTAGATTTCTAAAGTTCAAAATTCCTAAAATTAAGTTCAAAATATCAGAAAAAGTTCAATTAGAAAATCAATAACTTAAAAATCTACTAAGTGAAGATTAAAAAGATATGAAATAAACATAAATTCTAAGAATAAAACAAGAAAAAAAGGGGAGGGGGGGGGGGGGGGGGATAGAAGAAGGAGAGAGAATTTTTTTTATTTAGTTGGGAAGAGTATTGGTGTGTACCATCTCCAATTAGAAAAGAAAGTTAGAAGAGGAAGAGAGAAATGTTATGTTAGAGTAGAAGAAAAAAAAAAATAGAGTGGTGGTGTTGTCTCCCCGTCAATTTTTATGTGTTAATCCCTAACAATATTAGGACTTATGTGTTACCCATAGCTCATGATGGCACTTAATAGATGTTGTTGTGCTTTTGTAAATGCCTAAAAAGAAGGAGAAGCTCCAGGTGCTTCAGCATTGTGTTTTGTCCAGTGTAAAAAAACCTCCTACACGTGCAGCGAATTATGTTTTGGATGGATATTATATGAAAAAAAAAGGGTTCAATTTTTGGTAATAATATTTTTTTAAATTCATTTTTGTTTTATATTTTTTTTATCTAATGTATGTGATCTCCATTTTGGAAGTTTGTCTCGAATCTCCATTAGCTCAAGGTCGTCTCTACTTGCAACTCAAGAATTTCGAAGGATTGTGTGACTAATAAGATCATGATAGAAACCGACCAAACTGTCACAAGTCTCGTTGTCGATTGGTGCAAAACTGAATAATCCAAGTCACACAACTCCTATATATTTTTCTCCTATAATATTCAATTTTTATATTTATGTTTCTATTTTAAACGGTCAGTTGAAGTCTAACATTCATTTTATCTATTTTGAACATAGAGGGTTTCATTTTTCATGAAGTAAAGATTATAAGAGTTATTCTTGTGCTAGCTTGATCATAGAGGATTAAGCTCATGCAGGTGGTTTATAGTGTTGAATCAAGTTTTTTTTTGCTGACTGACTTCATGAAAGACTTGGAAAGTTCCAAGTATTGTTCACTTCGTTGTCCACAATTAATGTAGGACTTCCGACTTGTATGCAAGTTCCTGGAAAGAATTTCTTACCATTATGTCTAGAAAATGTGCATATATCACGCCTAAGGTTGACTTCTCTGGACGTGATAATCTGCTGGACTGACTGGGAGCCTCCAGTTTTTTCAAGAAAACTGAGTATGAAAACTAGAAGAGAGAGGATGAAAACTGCCAACTGGAAGCAAAAGAAGTCAGTGCCGATTTATATTCGTACTTTCGTCGTTTCTATTTTTTTTCGTTTGCTAAATTGCTAAGAAGGATTTTTCCTGGTTTGTGGGGAACAATTTCGTAAGTCATCGCTGAAGTTTTCTCGTATAATTACAAAGATGTTGGAATGTGGTTGTAGTAACATTGTAAATGAGATCGACTTCGATTACATGGAGTATGCGAAACAGATGATCCAGCAGTACTATCATTGAGGTCCCTTGAGGAACCCTTCAATACTATGAACTAGTTCTAGCCGAACTCGAGTGACCAGCAGGAAAATGTATAAAATCTCTGACTGAATGCTGATTGAATGACAGAAAATAAGTGGATCGAGCCACTCGTATTATTATTTCTATTCTATTTATAGTGGAAGTTGGGAGACAATGATAGACCTACAATACAGTGTGTACAAAAGATTTCGAAAAAGTTACATCTAGGGGTGAGCATTATTCGGTTTTGAACCGAAAATCGAACCGAACCGAACCTAATAAGAGATTCGGTTCGGTTTTATAAAAAATCGGTTCGGTTTCGGTTTTGAAAATACTAAATTTTCTTATTCGGTTTCGGTTTTGGGTTTCGGTTTCGGCCCAAAACCGAAAACTGAATAAGAAAATTTAGTTTATATATGTATATATATATATATATATATATATATATATATATATATATATATATATATATATATAGTTATT
>JANAVB010021796.1:3672686-3927686 GCA_029216955.1 Iris pallida
AAATTTTAAAAGTTTTTCATGGAAAATTTAATTTGGGTGTTTGATTGCCATCATTTTCCACGAAAAATAGTTATTTTCCATGGAAAATGATATTTTTCTATGGGTTGGACAAGTTTCATTTTCCACCATTTTAGATAAAAATATAGAAAATGATAGTTTTTTGAAAAATAATTCCATGGAAATATAAGCTATCAAACACTACAATTGGTGGAAAATTTGTGATGAAAATATTTTCCATGGAAAAAAGTCCAATCAAACACAGCCTAAGTGGTTAACAATAAGTCTTCCCAAATCTTCCGGAAAAAAAGAAGAAAAAAACTGTGCAAGTGAACCGAAGACACGTAGTGGTTTGGATTGAAATTCATTCAAAATCGTCTCCCCTCCCCCCTCCGTGTTACCGTTACCCGTTTGATTTACGGAATCGTCGGATTGGAAAAGAAAAATAATTACTTTTCTATGTTTTGGTGCCAAAAAAATTGAGGAGGAAAGGAAAGTGATTTCCAATGAAAGAAAAATTAGGAGAAAAATTGATTCCATCCATCAAAGCAAGGAATCAATTTTTCACATTGAAGTAATCAATTTCCTTTCCAAATTCTTTGACATTTTCAAACATCGAAAAAAAATCAATGAGAATTATAATTTTCCAAAGGAAAGAAAATGCCAGAAAATTGATTTTCTTTCCCTTCCATTCCGCGAACCAAACGGGGCCAGTAAATTTAGGAAATCCCAACCAAGAATGGGAACTATTGTGTGTTTTCGATTCACATGCGATCTTTTCTGTCGGTCTGTGTTGTAGATTTCATTGGTTAATAAGGAAAAATTTATGAAATGCCCAAAAAACGAAAAAGTTTTATGAAAAACCCATCGCGCAATAACATTTTCCAGAATTAGCAAAAAATATATAAAGAGGGTTCCGAATGACCTTTTTGCTCTTCCTTCTAATTTATTGAAAACACCCACGAAACTACTCTTAAAAAAACGTTTCGATACTTCATCTTCTTCCATACGCTGCTCACTTTCGAATCTAGGTTTTCCTCCTCAAAAATTTTCAAAAACTCGTCGAAAAATTTTGGAAAGACCGAGACAAACGGCAAAAGTGCTAAAACGGAGGTCCAAACATCATTTTTTTGAGATTCTAAAATTTCGAAAGGTCGTCTAACGAAGAAGTGGTTAATCTCAGGCTCCTCGAAGATACGCTCATTTTGCGACAAACCGGGCCTCGTTTCGACCTCCCAGTCAAAAGTTATGGCCCTCCAAAGTTTCAACTGACCATAAAATGCAGGAGAATGACCATTTTTCATGTTAGAACACGAAGAATGTTAATTTCGCATGAGGGTGGCCATTTTCCGTCTTAATTTACACGGAGAATGGCCATTCTCTGTGTTAGTAACACGGAGAATGGCATTCTCCGTCTTAATTTACACGGAGAATGTACATTCTTCGTGCTAAATTATACGAAGAATGGCCATTCTCCATCTTAATTTACACAAAGAATGGTCATTCCAGTATTAAAATGCAGGAGAATAGCCATTCTCCGTGTTAGAAACACGGAGAACGTCATTCTCCGTGTTAAATAACACGAAGAATGACATTCTCCGTGTTAATTAACACGGAGAATGGCCATTCCCAGTGTTAAAACGTAGGAGAATGACCATTCTCCGTGTAATTTAGTACGGAGAATGGCATTCTCCGTGCTAAATTATACGGATAATGGCCATTCTCCGTCTTAATTTATACGGAGAATGGTCATTCTCCGTGTAATTTAGCACGGAGAATGGTCATTCCAGTGTTAAAACGCAGGAGAATGTCCATTCTCCGTGTTAAAAACACGGAGAACGCCATTCTCCGTGTTAATTTATACGGAGAATGGCCATTCCCAGTGTTAAAACGTAGGAGAATGACCATTCCCGTGTACACTACCAAAATATGGCAAAATTGCGACAAATTTAACGACTCCATGAGTGAACGTCGCTATTTTTTGGGGAGTTAGCGACATGTAAATGTGACGTCGCTATTCATCGCTGGTGGCGACTATTAGCGACGAATAGCGATATTAGTATATTAAATGGGAACCTGCGTCGCAATTTCGTTGCTACACGTCGCTAATTATTTTAATATAGCAACGTGTAGCGACGACTGTTATATTACGTCGCATTATATTAATAGTCATCGACGTTTAGCGACGTCCCATGCGGACGTCGCTAAATGTTTTATATAGGGCATGGACACGAGGGTTTCTTTTCTATTCGCGGCCGGCATTTTTTTCCCCCAAAAAATTTTAGCGCTCCTCCTCCTCCTCGCACCCTCCTCCGGCGCTCGTACCCTCCTCCGGCCTCCTCCTCCTCGCACCCTCCTCTGGCCTTCTCTTCAGGTAGCCCCCACCTTCTCCCTCGACCTCTCTTTCTCTATATAAGGCACTGCTTTAGAGTGTTTGTCGAAGCTAATGCCAGAGAGGGGCTGCCTATTACGGTTTGCTGGTCAGGAAAGGTTCTATATATGTTTAGACATAATGTGGAAAGAGTTAACTGGCTAACCAGTGTGACATCTTTTGGTATAGCCATGTTCATCTTTTGGGAAGAGTTAACTGGCCAATGGAGTAACTGAATGTTTGATATTACCTACACTTCCTACAAGTTTGTGAAGAAATGATAGGTATTTCTTTCACCATGTTCATCTGTCTAGGCCTACACTTTTCTTCTTGATACTCCTAATTGCGAAGCTTCATTATATGATGATAGATGAAATAACTAATATACACTGCTTCAATTTCGTTATTGGCTAGTCTGGCCACCTAATATCTGACTTGTGTGCCCACAGTTCTTGCTTGCTCATGTTGAGGGATATCCATTTGTATATTATATTTCAGAAGGGCACATGTTCAGTCCTTAGTTGCACTATTTGTTCAGTCCATTGAATGTGTCGGGTTTGAAATCTTTGGAATTGAATTAATGGTTCGATTTGGGAACAAGGAGATTGTATTGGGGTGTAGGGCTATTAGGAGGCTTACAGCCATTGTGTTTAGATGTCTGAATCCATTTAAATATTCTCTTTCATATCACATTTTATTGGGTTATGGTGGGTTATAAATGTGTAGTATGGTTACTGGGATGTATCAGCAAATGATGTTGTCCTGCACACCAAACAAGTGAGACAGGGTGGACCTCTTACTATGGGGTGACTGACACCAGACATGTGGTGTTGCAACAATCAATATTTTCCTTAACTGTAACTTGATTGCAGGGTTATATGAGTGCTGTTTTGAACTTGTCTCAATTCGAGACAGTCTTATGAAACCTAAGAATTTTGTAGTTATTGACAGTAGCTGATTGTATGGCTGGTATATGGATTCATAAAGGACTGATGTACAGCTACATAGTGAACTGATAATTAGGTTCACATTGGACTGATAAGTGAACTCATTTTAAGACTGAGATCAATTTTCGTTACTAATGAATGGCTGATATCAATTGGATTCATTTTAAGACTGAAATTATTTTAAGATTGAAATCAATTGGACTGATTAGTGGCTGTCCTGATATTGGACTGTTGATATCTATCCTAAGGATGTGACTGACTCTGGTAATAGGGGGTTGATTTAGTGTATGAACCTGAGAACTCATATAGTATAGGATATATAGTACCAAGTAAACTGAGACTTATGTAAGTTTGGTTTAGCTAGAAATTCATATTGATAGTTTATTGAGCTCAGTTAGAACTGGTATGGACTAACAGTGTTTAGGATGTCATGTTAACTGAATTGAAGTCAGTCTGCTAGTGAAACTGAACTTTCAGATGAAGTTGACTGTCCTCCGACCCCCATCTCTCGGCAATGATGATACGACAACCTATTACTACATCTTTTAGTAGTAGATAATGTCTTAGTATTACATTTTGTGGGTTCATCTTACTGATTCTGTTACATCCTTCAGATACTAGATTAGATAAGAACATATACTACACCATATGTACAGAACATAGATGATTCACACTAATGTATGCTAGAATGAATTTTGGGTTGTGTTCTGAGCCATCCGTTCTTATACTTGTCAAAAAATCGAATATAACCTTTTTATCTGCCATTCGACTTGCGAGGCAGAAATCTATGTACGACATTTGCTATAAGAAATTTGCATTAATCTACGGTACGACATCGTGATCAAGACATAGTCCCTGCAACCATTCGACTGGCGAGGCAGAAACTATGTAGTCGTAGATAAAGTTGACTGTCCTCCGACCCCCATCCCTCGGCAATGATGAGACGACAACCTATCACTACATCTTTTAGTAGTAGATAATGTCTTAGTATTACATTTTGTGGGTTCATCTTATTGATTCTGTTATATCCTTCAGATACTATATTCGATAAGAACATATACTACACCATATGTACAGAAAATAGATGATTCATACTAATGTATGCTAGAATGAATTTTGGGTTGTGTTCTGAGCCATTCGTCCCTACACTTGGCAATTAAGCATGTGAAATATATCGTTGAAGAACATAAAACTTGTGGTCGTACAATCGTCACTTTCGTACGTCAGTTCATGTCGGTCTTCACTTTCTGCAGTAATTATCTTAAAATGGATGTGAATTACTATCTGCGGAACCATTTGTGGTTGTACAATCGTCATCCTGATAAATTATTATCTGTGTCAATCTTTTTAGAATTATCTTAAAATGGATATGAATTACTATCTGCGGAACCGTTTGTGGATGTACAATCGTCATCCTGATGACATGTGCGGTGTGCGGGATGAATTTATACAGGGTGTGCAACAGTTCCTGCAGTTTGCCAAGGCGTTCCCTCAATACATGGACCGTACAAGAATTAAGTGTCCATGTGTGAGATGTCGCAACTTGAAATATCATTCGGAAGTGGATGTGACGTATCATTTGTATTCGAGGGGTTTCATGCCAAATTATTATCAGTGGACCGTGTAGGATGTGGAAAATTATGACACGCTGTTATTTTTTATCCATACGCTTAAAGACAGATGACAGTTGAAGCCATACGCTCAATTCAGGGTTGTACGCTCATTCAAAAGCCATACGCTCAGTAAATATTTTATTATTTACTGAAGTGACAGCACAGCATATGTTTAAATAAGGAATGAATCTGACACTTCATCTTTCGTGCAAAGACAGCTGTCACGAGAAAAGTAACCGTCGTATAGGTTTTCGAAGAGCTGGTTTTGTCTTTTACGAGGACAACTCAGCAACCTTCATAAATACAAAAGCCATCATTACTGTCAGTTTTGACAGTCTGTCAGCCGTCAAATCCGCAGTCACGACGCTCGAGAAGATTTTGTCAGTTATGGGAAGATATGGTGTACCAAAGAAGATTGATGATAGCCACGTGACTACTTCTCCAGTGAACGTATCAACCTCACATGACTCCTTCTTCACCCAGCCAAGTGAGCGTATCGACCTCACATGACTCCTTCTTCACATAGTCAAGTGAGCGTATGGACCTCACATGATTCCTTGCTAAATAAGCGAGCGTATGACCTCACATGACTCCTTTCCCACAAAGTGAGCGTATAGATTTCCTATGGCACTACGCTGTCCAAGTCAGCGTATAAACTCTCCTTCAACGAGGCAGCGTATTACAGCAACCATATCCAGGATTACAGTCAACACACGTTCTCACGTGTCCTGTACCAGTTATCTACTTCTCTAGAAGTTATGCAATGTGGCATCCAGGCTATCAATCTCTCCTGAACATGCTCCACTACTTTCAACCGCACGCTAATGTGTCTCCATCAGAATTTGCCACGCGTCCCTGCAGTTATGCACACGTCAAGTAACTACCTGAGCGTATGCTTAAGGACAGTTATCCTGAACTCTATAAAAAAGAGTTTCTTCATCCTCATCAGAGACGACAGGTCATTTTCAGAGAGAACAGAGAGATTGCCCAGTTGCTGTCCAAGTTCTTCGAAGTTCGAGTTTTCTTCATCGCATCGTCCAAGGGATAAAGTAATCGTCTTCTAGATTAGATTCCTACAGTTGTAATTTTCTCAGATACAAAATAAATAAAGTGAATTTATTTATGGAAAACAAATTGGCGACTCTGCTGGGGAAAGCTGTCTCCTCCAATGAGATAGCAACAACTCAATGCGATACTTCGTCGATCGGCTTGACGAAGAAGACGATGGTTGTACAATTCGACCAATCGGCTTATGAAGAAATGCTCAAGGCGAAGGAGGGCCGCACTACTTCCTCCGCTCTTCCTGTTGCCAAGAAGAAGGGACACTCCGTCTATATCCCTAAGTCTTCTGCAGCAATCCGAGACGCTTCTGTCACTTCTCATGCTGACAAGAACACGTCTTCAACTTCCATGAAGCACACTTCGGCTTCTCGAACACGGCAACAGTGGTTTTCCCTAGTCACGCTGACAAAATTGGTTCTTTAACCAAGTCAATGTATTCAAGGAAAACCATCTCTGGACATGTCAAAGTCCCTTCTCCTTCTATTCTTACGACAGCAGTCGGCTCTTTAGCCATTGATGACTCTGAGCGTATGGCATTCAAAGGGCAGTGTACGGCAAAGGCAGCGTACAAAAGCCAACATCAGGCAGCGTACGCTGAGCCAAAGCCAGTGTATGCTAATAAAAAGGCAGCATATGACCAGAAGTCCAAACTGAAGTCAGCGTGTGCTAACAAATACAGTCCTTTGACTGTTTCTGAAAATCAGATTGGGGGTTCTCTTCCACAGAACATACAAATGATTCCCCCTCAACTTGCACATCTTGTGCCAACCAAGGAGAAAGACTCTTTAGTCAACTCCTCTACTCCTATGGTCTTTACCTCTGGAGTTAATTTGACTAGTACTCTTACTAGATCAAACAATGGAAAACGCCTTTTGGCTAAATCCTCCAAAGATGGATTATTACCGACTCCTAGTCGGAATAATACTCATCTTCCTTCTCTCAAAATTTCTCGGTCTGAGAAAGGCAAATTACAAGTATCCAAGACTGATATTAAAGTCAAATCTCCCACGGATCTTCGTAATAAGCTTAATCAGAATCGGTTCGGTTCCACTGAGACAAGTATATTAGACCCTGATGCAGAATATGCCAAGAACTATGTGGCTCAAATTAATCGGTCTTTATACACTCAGGAACTAAGAAGACAGAAGAACAAAAGACAAGTTTCTACACAGAAACTATCTTCAAATACTTTCCAATCTGTTCCTACAGATCTCCGAGAATATTTGCAAAATAAACAGAGAATTGACACTCCATCTGGCTATGACATTGCCCATATTCGCCATGAAAAGTATGGTTGTGACTTCCAACCTCGGGTTGTCATCCAATGTTGTTGTTCACCAAAAAGACAATCTGTTTTCGAACGGATTCAATATGAACCAATGTTGGATGAAGATGAACCTCTTTATGCTTCTGTCAACATGACTTCCAGAAACATTGGGGGTAGCATACGGTCTGATGCTATATCAGACTCTGAAGATGGTATTTATTTCGGCACTCGATCCAGGACCGGAACCTTGACCAGAGCCTCTTCTTCTTCTCATCCAAGTGGCAATCCGGAGATCACAGAAGACTTCCTTGGAGAGTATAATTTTCCAGTATTGACTCCTGTAAAAGCCCTGGGAAAGATGCTGATTCACACAGTGATGATTCAGAACAGACTGTTTCATCATCTATTCCTCGAATGATTACCACTTACATGGCAGAAAGTGATCATGAACCTTCGACTAGCAATGAGGCTCATGAACAGAGGATTTCTTCTTTAGAACAATAATTGCGAGCTATGGCAGATACATTGAGTGCTATGCACACTCTAATGCAGGCTCAACAACAGACAGCACCACCAGTGGTATTGAATACCCCTGTTGTTCCAAACCCTGAACCATCTACTATTTCGGGAGTACAATCTAATGTTCCTGTACAAACCACACCAAGTCACTCTGGAGCTGGAGGTGGTACATATGCTGCAGTCCCTCCTCCCAATTACACTCTACAAGCCACAACCCCACAATCTTCGGGAGTTGTCTCTGAAGAATTGAAGAATCTCAAAACTCAATTCGAGGCATTCAAACAGAAGGATGGTTTACAAAGGTTAGGCATCAAACAGCCTTATCCGATAGAATGGAAGCAGGTATCGTATCCACCAAAATACAAACCTCCGACCATCTCTTTCTATGATGGGATAACCTCTCCAAGTTAGTTCATTAATCATTTTGAAGTAATGACTGATCAATTGCAACCAAGTGACGCCCTCCTTACTCGGGTGTTCATTGGATGTCTCAAAGGAACGGCTTATGAATGGTATAGAAGTCTCCCTGATGGGTGCATTACCTCATTCGCCAGTTTTAAGCAAATGTTTCTTGAACGATTCTACGAAGGGCTCAATGATATGACCATGTCGGCCCTCATAAGAATCAAACAGAAGAATAATGAGACCACTGAGGAATTCATTGAGAGATTCAGAAGAGAAGCCCTCAAAATGCCTCTTGGAACTCCCGATGCTGTTACGATCGACACTTGCAAGTCGAACCTCTTACCAATTATCAGTATGTGGACAGGGTCCACTCAGTTCCAAGATTGGCCTTCTTTCATTGTCAGTGCCAAGGCTGCCGAGGTCAGTGCTGAGACCTTCAAGGGTCTGGGGGTACAAATGGCTCCCAAAGAATCAAATCAGAGTGCTAGCAATAGTACTCGACCCAACAATCGCAAAGGGAAAGAAGCTCTTGAAGTCAATCTCCAAAACAGTAGTCAAGAGGTAAAAACTACCCAAGCTACTTCAGCTCCAACAAATCAACAACAGAGATCTCCTCGGCCGAAAGAAGAATATTCTTTCGATGATGACGATGTTCAGGATATCTTTGAATGCTTACTCAAAGGTAATAAGATTCAATTGCCAGAAATTAAAAAGCCTGATGAAGCCAATAAGACAGATCATCCAAAATACTGTCCATATCATAGAATGCTGGGTCATACAATCCGGTCTTGCTATGTATTAAAAGGGAAGATTTAAGAGATGATTAAATCAGGAGCTGTGACATTAACACCCAAAGACAAAACAGTCACAGCAAATGTAATTTCAATGCAATTCGGTGACTTCCCTCCCTTAATGGTGGAAAGTAGGATTGTTCCTATCCCCAAAGCAACTCTCGAAGTTATAAACATCCCACCAGCACAGAATGACGGACTTGTTCCTGTCACAACTAAGAAGGGAGAGATCATGTGGATTCACCCAGACTTAAAGACAGAGTTTGAGACGTCTTCCTCTTCTCCTCGGAAGATTTCCTCATCTAAAAAGAAGCTCGGAAAGACTAAGTCATGCAATGTGACTTCTAGTTTCACACCCGATTTTTATCTAACCTCTACTTTCATCTCAGCAGGAAATTCATTCTCTACGAAGATAAAATCTGTACCTCAAATTGAAGATAGGTACAAACCTGCTTTTCATTTATACAGTTCACAATCTCGTGAATTGATGGCGAAGATGGGTTATGATCTAGCCACTGCCCCAGGTTTGAACTCAGGCAAGGGACTCCGAGCACCTTTGGCCATCACCATGAGACATAATCAATCTCGTGTTGGCCTTGGTTTCTGGAATGAAGCTTTCATCAAACATAAAAGAACCAAGAGCAAAATAAAGAATTGCAGCATGGTTTCCATAGACCTTGAACCAGAATTTGAAGTTGAAGTTCATGCTGGAACTCGCTCAAGAAAAGTATATTTGAAAGATTATGCTGAAGTTCCTGAAGAAATTTCTGACGTTCCTCCGGTTACAGCTTCAACTCCAGTCTCTACTGAAGAGCCTTTAAATGTTCCTGTTGAGACAGTTCCTTCTAAACCAACAGCAGCTGACAAGGCAAACAACAAGTCCGCTTCGACAAACCATTGAAGAAGTCATCTCCTACAGGACTTGAAAAGCCTTATAATTTTGATATATTGGCTCAACTAGCCAATACCCCAACTAAATTATCAATCTTCGAGCTCTTACGCCTCTCTAAAGAGACTCGAGAAACTTTAAGTGAAGCACTGCTGCAAGCAGAAACCTGCTTAACTCTTCTCAAGAAGTTGGAAACAGGACCTGTTTCTCATTGCTATAATGTATTGGAATTTATTCCAAACATTACCTTTACGCAGGACGATATGCTGCTAGAGGATAATCGACATGATCGTCCTTTATATCATACAGGATATATTGATTCTATGAAGGTTGATCGTTTACTGATTGATCCAGGATCCGCTCTCAGTATTATGCCAAAGGCTATGTTAGATGCATTGAAGATACCTGTGCATAGTCTTTCCAGTACTATCACTACCATCTTGGGATTCAATCAAGGAAAAAGTGAGCCTTTAGGCAAGATTTGCCTTAAATTTCAAATAGGCGATCTTCGTACTAAGGTTACTTTTTACATCATCGACAATCATGGTTGCTCATACAATGCTCTATTGGGGAGACCTTTCTTGCATGAACATAATGTCGTTCCTTCAACCCTTCATCAGTGCTTCAAATATGTTGATGATAATGGAGAGGTTCAAAAAGAAGTGGCAGATCTTTACCCATTCAAAGGAGTCGAAGCTTACTTCAATGACGCTCGCATGTACAAAGATGAATACTCGAAAGTCTTGCAAGCTATGGATAATGAAGATGAGACATCCAAAGTTGACACTTTTGTTATTCCTGTAAAAGGGCGTATCACTCCTCCGCAGTCTGTTAGATCATCCGAAAAAGGCTCACTGATAATTCCGGTCAGTGGATGTACTACTTCATCATCTGCCCAGGGCTCACTGATAATTCCTGTCAGTGGACGCACTACTGCACCATCTTCCCAAGATTCACAAAATTCGCTGATCATTCCTGTCAGTGGACTCATCACTCCCCCTCCATCTTCTCAGGCTAGATCAGATACTCTAGTCATTCCAGTCAGTGGACGCATTACTTATCCACGGTCTTCTCCAAGGGAGCTCACCTCTTCTGAGCCTTTTGTTATCGATCTCAATCGAAACAAAAATTCTAACTGTTCTTCTTCTTCCCCCTTTGTCATTAATCTGACTAAGTCTGATAAGGCTCAGCCTTCTGTTGTAAATACAGCATCTAGTATTAATGAAGCATCTCCTTTGCAGTATATTGATGTTTGTGGTTATGTACAAAGTTATTTACAATTGCTAAATAGCTTAGAGCCACTAACTATAGGGGTTGTTCAAGCTCTTCATACAGACGTATCATTAGACTCTATACAGAAATCATACTTTGTGGTCCCCAGTCGAAAGAAGGGAGAAAATCCAATATTTTTCTATAAAGGACCTCAGAATTCTCCTAATTTGGAAGAAGATGACATAAACGATGATACTGGAAGGTTACAACTGCGTCGCTACAGTCAACAATCCAAAAATATCATCAAAAATATGGGTTATGACTTTAGAACCAATCTCAATAATGGAAAAGGAAGAAGAATGCCTGTTCGAATTCCTCCATTAAAATACGGAAGGACAAACTGTGGTTTAGGTTATATTGCTCCTACTTCCTTTATCAACATAGTCCATGAAGAGTCAAAATTCAATAAAGACGAACAATCTGAAGATGAACGATCTGAGTCTTCTGATTCTCTCTCTTGGGATTCTGACACGAGTGTTGGCGATCTTTATCGCTCTATTCTATCCATCAATATGGTCTCTGTTGATGGCCCATAAGAAAATGATGAAGATGAGGATGATTTTGAAATATCACCCGAATCAGAATAATGGGCTCAAAGATTAGATGATCAATGGGAATTCAGGTTCGAGCAGAGGGAACCTCCTACTGAAGATAAACTGATCCAAATTGATGTTGGTGAAGAAGGTTCTCCTAAACCAATATTCATCAGTGAAAGTCTTTCAGAAACAGATAAGCAAGACATGATCAAGCTTATTCGTGATTATATCGATGTCTTCGCCTGGAGCTATGAGGATATGCCAGGACTAGATCCGAAGATCGCAATGCACAAACTCAATATTATGCCAAATGCTAAACCGGTCAAACAGCAACAGCGACGATTTCGTCCAGACATTATGGATGCAATTGAAGCTGAAGTTAACAAGCTTATGGCTTCCGGATTTATCAGAGAGGAACAACATCCTGAATGGGTGGCTAACATTGTTCCTGTCCTTAAAAAGACTGGCAAGATCCGAGTCTGTATAGACTTTCACGATCTCAATGCAGCTTGTCCTAAAGACGAGTTTCCTCTTCCAATTACTGATGTCATGATCGACAATACATGTGGTTTTGAACGAATGTCATTTATGGATGGGTATTCGGGATACAACCAGATCAAAATGTTTCCAGATGATGAAAAACACACTTCCTTCAGAACGCCGATCGGTACATACTGTTATACAGTGATGCCGTTTGGTCTCAAGAATGCAGGAGCAACATATCAGCGAGCAATAAGTACTATATTTCGCGAACATCTCCGAAAAATAGTCGAATGCTATGTTGATGATATTGCAGTCAAAAGTCGACGAAAGGAGGATCATATCCAAGATTTGAAGACTATCTTTGATTTAATACGTCAGCATCAACTTAAAATGAACCCTACTAAGTCCTTCCTGGGCGTCTCTAGTGGTAAATTTCTCGGCTTCGTCATTACCGCTAAAGGTATACACGTGGATCCCGAGAAGATCAAAGCCATCCAAGAGATGCGTCCTCCACGCACCTTAAAAGAGCTACGAGGATTTCAAGGAAGAATTGCTTATATCAGGAGATTCATTTCCAACTTATCAGGACGCTGCAGACCATTCCACAAACTTCTGAAAAAAGGTGTATCTTTCATCTGGAACGAAGAATGTCAAAAAGCATTTGATGACATCAAACAGTACCTCATGAACCCTCCAGTTTTGGTACCTCCCGTCTCAGGAATACCATTTCTTCTATATGTTCGAGCTATGGATCATTCTCTTGGTGCATTACTCGCCCAGAAGAATAAAGATGGTCATAAACAGGCCATTTATTATCTCAGTCGCACAATGACAGGCGCTGAACCGCGTTATTCTCCAATCGGGAAAGAATGCCTAGCATTAATGTTTGCTGTTCAGAAAACGCGATATTATATTATCGGTCAAACGATTCATGTCATTTCCAGAGTGAATCCCATCAGGATTATGATGAAGAAACCTGGTATTCTCAACTCCAGACTAGCTAATTGGGGAATCTTGTTAGCCCAATATGACATGCATTATATTCCTCAGAAGTCAGTTAAAGGACAGGCTCTTGCTGATTTTCTAGCAGCTCATGCAGTCCCAGAAGATTCTAAATTATATGATGAGATTCCCGATGAAGTTCTGGATTCAAATCTGGTTTCTGAAGAAGTTCCTACCTGGCGTCTATTCTTTGATGGAGCATCTAGAATAGGTCCTAACGGCGATATTGTCGCCGGAGTTGGAATTGTTCTTGTATCCCCAGAGGGATTAACTATTCAGAGGGCTTATTCTCTGGATCAATCATGTTCAAATAATATTGCAGAATACAATGCGTTGCTCATTGGTCTTCAACTCGCTAAACATCTGGATGTTCAATATTTAGAAGTTTATGGAGACTCTAAGCTTATCATCAATCAGATCAGAGGAACGTATGAAGTTCGTCATCAAGATTTGATACCTTATCATCGAATAGCACTCTCTATGGCCTCCTCCTTTGAAGGTTTCTTTATCGAACATGTTCGGCGAGCCTATAATGCAGAAGCTGATGCTTTGGCTAATCTTGCTGCTGTATTAGCCATACCAATCAGACGTCAGCAAGTGATAGTGGTTTATAACCGAGAACTATTCTGCGTTGAAAATAATCTGGCTTTAGTTTTTCCCCATAATCCAGACGAAGATTCTCTCAACTTTGATGCTGAATTAAAATTTGACAAAGTGTCCTTGTCTTCTTCCGATTCTACTATGGAATATATCTTTTCTAATAAAATAGACACCGTAACTGAAGACTGGAGACGTCCGTTTCTGGACTTTGTGTTGTATGAGATACTTCCTGATAACCCGAGTGAAGCAGCATCTATCCGGCGCCGGTCTTTCAGATTCTATTATAATCATACTACGAAGACACTATATCGTCGAGCCTATGATGGTCTTCTCCTTCGATGCATCGCTGGTGAAGAAGTACAACAGATAATCCGTGAAGCACATGATGGTGTCTGCGGAGCTCACCAGCCAGGTCCAAAACTTCAAGATCGTATCCGACGTATGGGTTATTATTGGCCCACGATGGTAGCTGATACCATTCAATATGCTCGGAAATGTAAAGCCTGTCAAATTCATGCAGACTTTATCCATCAACCATCGGAGTTCTTACACCCAACAGCGGCATCATGGCCCTTTGAAGCTTGGGGCATGGACGTCATCGGTCCTATCAATCCACCATCATCAAAAGGACATCGGTTTATTCTAGCAATAACTGATTACTTTTCTAAATGGGCTGAAGCAATCCCGTTATCTGAAGTCAAGACTTCTAATGTTATCAACTTTGTCAAACATCATGTCATCTATCGATTTGGTGTTCCTCGGCGTATTATCCATAATAATGGACCACAGTTCGTCAGCCAGAAATTTACTCGATTCTGTGATGATCATCGGATTAATAATCTGGCTTCTACAGCGTATAATCCAGCAGCCAATGGATTAGCAGAGGCTTTCAACAAAACAATCATCAAACTCTTGAAAAAGTTCGTTTCTTCCAATAAACGTAACTGGAGTGAGAAGCTTGATGAATGTTTATGGGCTTATCGTACCACAGTTCGCAATACGACCGGATGTACACCTTTCTCTTTGGTATATGGGTGTGAAGCTGTTCTTCCCTTAGAGATTCAAATTCCTTCTTTAAGGATAGCAATCGCTAATGAACTCACTGCAGAGAACAATGATCGTCTTCGACTTCAAGAGTTGGAAGCTCTAGATGAAAAACGATTGTATGCGCAACAAAATATCGAGCTATATCAAGCCCGAATCTCAAAAGCTTTTAATCGGAAAGTCAAAGTCAGAACATATCAAAAAGGAGAATTGGTCCTTACTGTCAGACGTCCGATGACCATGACACATATGAGCAAAGGCAAATTTGACGCGAAATGGGAAGGCCCATTCGTAGTAAACAAAGTCTTCTCTAATGGAGCATATCAGCTTGCCTCTATGGACGGGAAAGTCACGATGATGCCTATCAATGGCAAATTCTTAAAGAAATATTATGTATAAATAATATTTTCATTACTCCCCAGCAAGTGTAAAATCAAAAATTTATTCTTCTACAAAAGCTATTTCGATGTCATTATCCCCAGCGGAAACTGATATTCTACCATGTATCATTTTCCCAGAGAATTTGATATTTTGTCTTATTAGATTCCCAGTGGATTTAATAAAGATCTTGTATAGAAAATCATGTCCATATCACCTCTGAATTTTCTATCTCAGTATGTACCATATTCTATGAAAATGATATCTCGTCCTTTTGATTTTTGAGTCTAAAAGATCAGTGAATAAAGGCAAAATAATATAAAGCAGGAAGGATACATCATAAACAAAGTTTCCTTAAACAGAGTTTATTTGAGACAAATTCTTCAAGAAATACATCATCATGGAAGATCACTAGTATCCCTTTCATACTTGGGACGAGGACCACATACATAATTAGCAAAAGAATTGAATACATCATTTCCTGACCGCATCAAGAACTGACAGGCAGTCAGCCTCATTGCTTCTTCTTCTTCGGTTTCTCCTTGTTCGACCAAGAAATCCAAGATATCTTTCGGCAGCTTGGGAGCAGACGAGCTTTCGCCCGTCTCCTTCTTTTGTGAAGTCGAATGCTCTTTAGCATTTTTATCAACTTTGGAGACGACTTCGCCTTTCTTCGTGTTCTCTTCGGAAGACATTTTTGAATAAAAGAGAATAATGTGTGATCCTTCTACTCAAAGAGATGCTCTATTTATAGGCATATTACTACTCGTAGGAATATAACGCATCATATGTTTTAAACCATTATGATAATATTTACAAACAATCAACAAAGAATTGTACTTCCTCCTCATAAGAGTATTAAAGTACAGGAAATCTTGAGTAACTGTTTTACCTTTGTATCTTTTGAAGTCCTTCCTGAAGAAACTATATCTACTTTCACAGGAGATCACCTGACAATTGCTAAGGAAACTGGCCTACGACATGGCATGGGAACCAATATGTACCCTTCTTCATTATTGTTGGGTCGCGATAAAGATGAAAATGAAGTTCTTCTTGTAGATGAACTTATTAAAAAGGCAGATGGTTTTGCTGGTGTCATTCCAGGTATCAGTTGTTTTCCCTTTTCCAAGAGTATCTTACCTGACTGTTTTGTATAGCATGTTTATTTTGAAAACGAACATTCATATAATTGGTAATGTACTACTGCCCATTCTATTAGAAGTAATGTACATCAGTATTTGTGTAATCTCCCAAAATTTTGGAGGATTTTATCTTTTTTTTATTGCTTAAATATTTTGTTGAATTATTAATGTACATCAGTATTTGTGTAATCTCTCCTTTTCATTTTTATAAGTTAATTATTTATCTATTTTTAATGGTGAAACCTTGTATATACTTGTGAAAATTTATACTAGGAGTTACATGTGCCTCCCAAATTTTGATAACCTTACTAAAGTCTAAACTGATAATGCTCCTTCTAAGATTATATTATTCTTAGATTCCTGACACCAAATTTTGCATTTGAATTCTAATTATGATGCATCTAATCCTAATGCATTTCTTAAGTTAAAGCCCACATTTCTACACTTAGATGAATTTCTGTCATGTGAGCCTACTTGCTTGAGGAGTTTACTTGTATTTGTTCTTCTTGATATAGATTTTGTTATTAATTTGCTGCTTCTAGGATGATGTCTGTAGTGTCATGATTGTTTCTAGGATGATGTCTGCTTCTAGGAGTCTGTTGCTAGTTGTATATACTCCTGATCATCTACAGGGGTGTATTTTTTTAGTCTAGAGCAGAGCTACATGGTGAACATTGTGATCACTTGTCCCCACATATTTCATAGAGTTGAAGCAACATAGTTTCTGTTGCGTCATAGTTTTTGTGCCAGGAATCTAAGAAAAGGGATCCTTAAGAGAGAGCCTACTTGAATAGTCATGCGACAACAAACGATAATCTCACTGAAAAAGATCCTTAGGATACTTGAAGTATGAAATCTAAGTACTCTATTATAAAAACTGTTAGGTATCTGCTAGATATCTCTTAGTTCATTTCATGGTGTCAAATATTTCTATCTTATTTTTTTATATCATAATGTGTTTTCTTCTCAATTTTGTGTAGGTTGGCGTATATGTTTTTGATGGATGTGGATAGCTGCTAGAAGGAAAGAGGCGATCGAGCTGTTTTTTGGCCTACAGATATTTGTAAATGGAATGGTTTATTTTTGGACTACATATACTTTGTAAATGGAATGGTTTATTTTGGCGTACAACTACTTTTTCTACATCTTGAATGTTTTAATACTACTATTTTTTGTACATCTTGAATGTTCTAATGAAACATTTCATATTTTGGCAAATCTTTCCTATATCTTTATTGATCGAAATGCAAGTTGCGATTGAAATTGTTTGCGATTATGGTTATTTATGTGTTACAAAACAGGTTATGAAATATGAAATTTTGTAGCAGATATGAAATAATATGAAATTCTGTAGCAGGTTTATAGCACTCAAAACGTCTAAATTGTTGCTACCACGATAGCATATGATGAACGCTATAATAAATCAAACAATCTATAACGTTCATGACAATCAATTCATCAAACGCTATAAATCATCCACAGCATTCACAAACGCTGTAAATAATTCACAGCATTCATAAACGCTATAAGTAATCCACAGCACTCACGAACGCTATAAACCATCTACAACGTTCTAGAATGCTATAAAGTATTTACAGCATTCATAAACGCTATAAACCACCAACAGCATACACGAACGCTATAAACCTTCTACAGCATTCATGAACGCTATAATGTTATAGCGTTCACATGTCTGAACATACTATAGCGTGGGCGATTATAGCAGACAGAATATGCTATAGAAGGCTTTCTATAGCGTTCTGCGCATGCTATTGTAGGCCATATTTGTTGTAGTGCTGGTATCCCTTTTGTACTTAGGACGAGGACCACATACATAATTAGCAAAAGAATTGAATACATCATTTTCTGACCGCATCAAGAACTGATAGGCAGCCAGCCTCATTGCTTCTTCTTCAGCAGCTTCCTTTGGAGTCATGGTTGCAAAAAGATGAAAGTCAAAAATTGAATTCTCTCGGTTCATATAATAGAGCTTGCTGGCTGTTCATATTCTTCTATCAGATTCAATCAATCTCGAAAAATGAAGAGTCATCATGACATTTAATGAACTCATGCCAGCGTGTCAGGACTCATTCCCACTTTCTGTTCAAAGTAATTTCGAACTTTTGAAACTCATAAAGTTCGAAAACTTTGAAGGGGGTCTTGTAGGATGTGGAAAATTATGACACGCTGTCATTTTTTTATCCATACGCTTAAAGGCAGATGACAGTTGAAGCCATACGCTCAATTCAGGGTTGTACGCTCATTCAAAAGCCATACGCTCAGTAAATATTTTATTATTTACTGAAGTGACAGCACAGCATATGTTTAAATGAGGAATGAATCTGACACTTCATCTTTCGTGCAAAGACAGCTGTCACGAGAAAAGTAACCGTCGTATAGGTTTTCGAAGAGCCGGTTTTGTCTTTTACGAGGACAACTCAGCAACCTTCATAAATACAAAAGCCATCATTACTGTCAGTTTTGACAGTCTGTCAGCCGTCAAATCCGCAGTCACGACGCTCGAGAAGATTTTGTCAGTTATGGAAAGATATGGTGTACCAAAGAAGATTGATGATAGCCACGTGGCCACTTCTCCAGTGAGCGTATCAACCTCACATGACTCCTTCTTCACCCAGCCAAGTGAGCGTATCGACCTCACATGACTCCTTCTTCACATAGTCAAGTGAGCGTATGTACCTCACATGATTCCTTGCGAAATAAGCGAGCGTATGACCTCACATGACTCCTTGCCCACAAAGTGAGCGTATGGATTTCCTATGGCACTATGCTGTCCAAGTCAGCGTATAAACTCTCCTTCAACGAGGCAGCGTATTACAGCAACCATATCCAGGATTACAGTCAACACACGTTCTCACGTGTCCTGTACCAGTTATCTACTTCTCTAGAAGTTATGCAACGTGGCATCCAGGCCATCAATCTCTCCTGAACATGCTCCACTACTTTCAACCGCACGCTAATATGTCTCCATCAGAATTCGCCACGCGTCCCTGCAGTTATGCACATGTCAAGTAACTACCTGAGCGTATGCTTAAGGACAGTTATCCTGAACTCTATAAAAAAGAGTTTCTTCATCCTCATCAGAGACGACAGGTCATTTTCAGAGAGAACAGAGAGATTGCCCAGTTGCTGTCCAAGTTCTTCGAAGTTCGAGTTTTTTTCATCGCATCGTCCAAGGGATAAAGTAATCGTCTTCTAGATTAGATTCCTACAGTTGTAATTTTCTCAGATACAAAATAAATAAAGTGAATTTATTTATGGAAAACAGACCGCACACGGAGAACTTGTGCCTTTAGCCTCCGAGTCGGAGCCTTATGTGGAGCCTTATGTAGATGTCCACGAGCATGCTGATTACGACCAAGGGTGGACGAACATGGTTTTCGATGTTGCGGGGCCTAGTTTCGATCCGAACAATCAATATGCAGCTGAGAAGGCACCGAATGCCGATGCTGCAAAGTTCATGGAGTTGCTGGAGAATGCAAGGACTCCTTTATATCCTGATTGTGATGACCATTCACCGTTGGAGGTGATTACAAGATTGTTGAGCATAAAATCAGATTTTAACATGTCTCAAGAATGCTACAACTGAATCCTGGAGTTAATTAAAGATATATTGTCGGAGGGTGGCAAGTTACCTAAAGACTTCTACCGATCCAAGAGAATGGTAAGATCGCTCTGGATGGGGTATGAAAAAATTGATGAATGTCGCAACGGATGCATGTTGTACTATAATGACGATAAGGATGAAGACGCCTGCAGATTTTGTGGTGCCGATCGCTTCAAGGCAACTAGTACAACAAGGACTTCTGGTGCACGCAAGCCAACAGATTCGATGCACTATTTGCCTTTGACGCCGCGGTTGCAGAGGTTGTTTATGGCAAAGAAGACAGCTGATAATATGAGTTGGAACAAGCGGAAACAAATAGATGGAGTACTGGATCATCCATCCGACAGGGAAGCATGGAAGCACTTTGATCGAGTGTATCCCGATTTTGCTTCGGAGCCGCGTAATGTCAGATTGGGGCTTTCCTCCGACGGTTTTACCCCATTTGGACTTTCGGGCTCACAATATTCTTGTTGGCCTGTGATTGTTACTCCGTACAACTTGCCGCCTTGGATGTGTATGAAGACTCCTTACATGTTCCTAACTGTTATTATTCCAGGTCCGAAGAACCCGAAGAGGAACATCGATGTGTACTTACAGCCCTTGGTAGATGAGCTGAATCAGTTGTGGGAAGTATGTGCAACCACATATGATGTTTCCAGAAAGCAGAACTTTCAGATGAGGGCCGCACTAATGTGGACCATCAATGATTTCCCGGCCTATAAAATGTTATCGGGTTGGAGCACCCATGGTCGTCTCGCATGTCCGTATTGCATGGATCGCACTAAGACTTTCCGTTTGAAACACGGAGGAAAACTATGCTTCTTTGATTGTCATCGACAGTTCCTGCCAAAGGATCATCCGTACCGGAGGAACAGAAATGCTTTTCGTGCTGGCGTAGTAGAGAAGTCCAGTCCACCGCCACGGTGGTCCGGGGACACGATATGGGAAGAAGTTAAAGAATTGTCAAGTGCTATTGAAGAGGCTACAGCGGGGTACAAGTGTGATGGATTTGGCCACGCTCACAACTGGACGAAGAGGAGTATATTCTGGGACCTACCATATTGGAGTGACCATCTGCTCAGACATAACCTGGATGTCATGCATATCGAGAAAAATGTATTTGACAATATAATAAATACTGTGATGGACGTAAAGGGGAAGACGAAAGACAATCCCAAGGCCAGGTTGGACTTAGAAGAAATATGCAGACGTCCAGAGTTGCATTTGATAAAGGAAGGCAGTGGGAAGTATAAGCAGTCCAGGGCCATTTTCTCACTGGACAAGGAGGACAAAGGTAAACTTTGTAGGTGGATCCAGGGCCTAAAATTTCCAGACGGGTACGTATCGAATTTGAGAAGATGTGTTGACCTGAAGGAGAACAAACTACAGGGTATGAAGAGCCACGACTGTCACATTTTTATGGAGAGGTTAATCCCGATTGCATTTTGGGAATTCTTACCTCATGTCGTTTGGGATCCAATGACATAGCTTAGCATATTCTTCAGAGATCTTTGTTCTACTAAGTTGCTCGTCGATCGGCTTGAAAAGCAGGAGAAGGACATTGCAGTAACATTGTGTAAGCTTGAGAGGGTGTTCCCTCCTGGATTCTTTGACTCTATGGAGCATTTGCCAATTCATCTTTCATATGAGACACGTGTTGGTGGGCCTGTCGGTTATCGGTGGATGTACCCGTTCGAGCGCCATCTAAACCGCCTAAAGAGGAAGGTGAAAAATAAGGCACGGGTCGAGGGTTCTATTTGTGAAGCCTATGTCCTTGAGGAGATTACAAACTTTTGTTCAATGTATTTCAAGCCTCATATTGCTACAAATAGAACAAGAGCTCCGAGGAACGACGATGGAGATATAGAATATAATGATGCATTATTGAAAGTCTTCAATGCTCTTGGAAAGCCTTCTGGAAAACTGAAAAAGGGATATTTGAATGATGAGGAACTAAAGGCTGCCCAGTTATATATATTACTCAACTGCGAGGAGGATGAAGTGGAAAAGCTAGAGTGGTAAGTGAAAATCTTCAACGTTCAAGTCATCTATTTGTTGATTACGTTATTATAATTTAACGAGTATATCCCGATATTTATTGGTTTTCAGCAAATTTAATGATGAGGTGAGGTCAAGTAGACCATACATTGCAGATGAAGAAGTAGAAGAAGAAATGAGACTTCATTTTTCGTCTTGGTTGACTGCATATGTACGTAAGAAGCTAGTTAGAATCTTCCTCCATTCACAACTGCACAAGAAATAACTTAACATTAAACTTAATTTTGTATCTTCTCGTGTTTAGGTCGATCGTCCGGACGTCATCCTTGAGAATGAATCTATTGGAACTCTTGCCAGGGGACCAATTTATGCCGTCAAAATATGGCCAAGTTGTTGCGTGAATGGGTTTAAGTTCAAGTCAACAAATGCTCTCATCAGAGATAGCTTCCTGGATCTTGATTCCACAAAAAATAGTTGCTTGTGTACCAAATCTACAAACTACAAAGATGTCACTCCAGGCAATAATTTCTATGGCGTCTTACGGGAGATCGTGGAATTGACGTACAACTATGGCATAGAGCCTGCCAAGATCGTGTTGTTCAAAGTTGATTGGTTCGATCCCATACAAGATCAAGGATGGAAAATTGACAAGCATGGTATTGTGGATATTAACTACCGTCGTCGATACCAAGGATACGAACCATTTATCCTAGCAAGTCAAACTCAACTCGTATATTTTACAACATATCCTAGATAGGGAACAACGAGGTACGACTGGTGGGCAGTATGCAAGACTAAAGCCAGAAATACCTACGACATCGACAAAGTGGCTTATCAGGAGGACGAGCTGCCTCTTGTACCAAATACAGTTGATGTCGACTCAGCAGAAGTTCCCCATTCAATATCTACTTGTGTATAAGAGGTACAAGTATTCGAAGGGAAAGACGAAGGAGATGCTAGTGACGATGAGGAGGAAGAGGAAGAGGATGAGGAGGAGGAGGAGGAGGCAAACGAAGAAGATGAATTTTCAGAGGATGATTGAGAAACTGTGATTTTGATGTATTCATATTTCTGTAATATTAAGTTATGAACTATGATCATTTCTATTAGTATTCAGATTTTTGAAAACTTAAATTATGAACTCCAATGTATGCAGATATTCTAAACTGTCATTGTATTTATTTATATTTTCAATCATAAACTGTGATTTTGATGTATTCATATTTCTGTAATCTTAAATTATGAACTCCAATGTTATTATCAGCATGGCAGGACGACGCGGAGTCACCTCAGAACGACGCGGAGATAGGCCAGGATGAGCCGTGTCCTTAGGTGGGCAGAGAGCTCCGTTACCAGAGGATGGCTCCGGACCATCGTCTGACCCGAGCACTCCATTGTACCATACGGTCGCAGGTCCGGGTGGCAGTACACCTGCGACGAGCAGTTCCAGGCTTGTTGATCATACTCCTTCTCCTAGCCTTCATACCGCTGACAACAGCATGGCGGGTGGGGAGCAGGTGGAGGAGGTAGTCCCTACTCCCGCCCGGGCGGATCCATACCAGAGCGACCCTCCATGCGCACCTCCGGACGAGACGAGGATGGAGATTTGGGCCGACGGTCCTACGAAGTAAGTTAAATGAATATATATATATATATATATATATATATATATATATATATATATATATATATATTTTATGCATGTCTGTATATCTATATATATTCATTAATACGTCGGTTATCGTTGTATACAGATATCGTCCCTCGTCGGTACAGAGAGCGTTGGGCTCCTTTCTAAGGTCCAACTATGGGGGTCCGTGGATCAACTACTCGGATGCGTCGGAAGAGAGGAAGGCATTCTGGTTTTCCCACTTCAAGGTAACTAAAGATAGTTAATTTAGTATGATTAATATAATTTTAAGCATTTTTAGAACTTATTATTTTAATTTGTAATTCTTGTAGAGGACTTATTTTTATCCACCACACCGGGCCGAGCAAATTGAGAGGCAGTTTTCTGCCGTCGCCGCCAAGTTGATCCGTGATGCAATTGACGATCAGAAAGCTCGTCAGCGCTCCGGAAAGCCGATTGCTGGTTGGATCACACCTGACCAGTGGACCACGATGAGGGCTCGATTTGTGGAGCCCCGGTACAGAGAGCGGTCGGAGAAGACGAAGGCGGCTAGGACGAGGGCCGAAAAGTGGTTTGGTGGATCTATTCCTATGACGGAGCATTTCCGTCGTCTGGTATGTAATTTATTGCAATATATAAGATTTTATTGATAGTAGGAGTATATAATTTTCTATTTTACTAAAGAATAAAATATAACAAACACGCAGGTACAGAGGGGTGAGGACGCAAACATGGTGACCGTCTTTCTGGCCACCCATCGGAAGGACGGGAAGCTCATCGACGACCGGGCTACTCAGAGCTTTGTAAGTACTAATTTAGATTTCGTTAATTTTTAACTCAACTTGAAGAATATACAGATAACCATATAGTTAATAATAATTAAATACTTTAGACGTTTATTAGGCTAATTTAGGTAAGTACTGATGTATAGAGATGCACAATGATTTCTAGGACGAGTTTATTAAGCTACGTGATGAGCGTGCGAGTGCTAGTGCACCGGCAGAGGAAGGGGTTGGTACATCACAGCCCTCTCCGCCTCAGTCGGAGGAAGAGCTCTGGAAGACCGCTATTGGTGGTCTTCAGAGGGGTACATACTATGGTACGGGGTCCTACGGCGTATTTGTTGCGACGCAGGCATCCAGGGCTCCCTTTGCCAGTGCGCATTCACAGCCGTCACAGGCCGAGTCGTCCCGAGTCGTGGGTACCATTGCCCGCCATATTGCTGAGCTGTGCGACGATATGCTGAGGAGGATTTCTGAGCAGCCAGGGTCTCAGGCGCAAGGGGACGCTGCGTCGGTCACCGCACGCTTTGACGAGCTCGAGCGCACCGTACGGCACGTACAGGGGACGCAGAGTCCATTCACGACACCGTTACTAGGATAGCGGCTTGCATGGAGCAATGCAGCGCTAGACTGCTAGCTCTAGAGGAGACGCGGACCCACCCATCTCCAGCGGTTACACTGCCTCCTTCTCCAGCGGTTACACTGCCTCCTTCTCCAGCGGTTATACTGCCTCCTTCTCCAGCGGTTGCATTGCCTCCTCCTTCATCGTCATCGGTTGTTCTTACACCGGAGCAGTATGCTTACCTTCTTTCCAGGAACGGTGATGCTCCTCCTGATCAGCCGTAGTCGACATATATATATTGTTGTGTGATGGCCCATTGTTGGGTCATTTATGTGGTTATACATACATTATTCTTATGTGGACCATTATGTTTGACATTGTTGTTACAAATTTTCATATATCTGTGTTGATTGATGAGATTGTGTTTCAAACGTGTTCATGATTGTGTGTATTGGTGTTGTTTGATACTGTGTTCGTGATACACACCGTCGTTGTTGTAACAAATGGAGGATGCTGCAAATGCTGCAGGGGATGCTGCAAATGCTGTATTTTTTTTATTTTTTTCAAAATTAGCGACGTTCAGCGATGCTCAGCGACGTCCAGCGACGAAAGTTAACGTCGCTAAGTAAGTATCAAAACGTCGCTAACTGTGATGAATACCATCGCTGATCGTCACTAAACGTCGCCACGTATGACGTCGCTATATGTCGGTACTATAGCGACGTAACAAAGTCGTAGAACGTCGCCATTTGGCTCTCAAGCCAGGTCATCATCGATGCATGTCAAGTCGCTCAACGTCGCTAGGTTACGTCGGTAACTGCTGACGTTTTACGTCACTGGTAGTCGCTGAATTAGCGACGTGTACGCGTCGCTAAGTGTCGTCGTAATAGCGACGTATTGCGACGTCGTGTTGTTTAGCTACTAGGTTAATCGCGACTACGTGCAAACGTCGCTAAATACGTTGCTAATTGAAATTAGCGACGTATTTTCCCTATTTAGCGACGTCCTGAGGCGTCGCTGATTTGACAGATTTTAGTAGTGGTAATTTAGTACGTAGAATGACATTCTCCGTGCTAAATTACATGGAGAATGATCATTCTCCGTGTTAAATGACACAGAGAATGGTCATTCAAATGTTAAAACACAGGAGAATGGTCATTCTCCGTGTTAGAAACACGGAGAATGACATTCTTTGTGTTAATTTACACGGAGAATGACATTCTTCTTGTTAAAATGCAGGAGAATGACTATTCTTTGTGTTATATCGACGAAGAACAGTTGACAGAAACCTAATTTTTTTTATTTTTTTGTTTTGTGGAAATTTTTTTGACATGAATAAAGATTCAAGAGTTTTCTTTCTTTTTTCAAAACGATACTAACTCTTATGGAAAAGAAGAAGAAGATCTTCTCTCCATAATTGACCTAATTGTCGGAAAAAAAAAGAAGAAGAATAAGAAGAAGAAGAAGAAGAAGAAGAAGAAGAAGAAGAAGATGAGCGATGATCGGAGTTCGACTGAAAAAAAAAGCATGGTGAACTACGAACGATCTTTGCGATTTCTGCTGAAGATGAGAGCAATGGAATTCAGGTCTCTCGTGAAGAAGAAGAAGAAGAAGAAGAAGAAGACAAGAATCGCAATCTAAATCTGAGTTTGTGCGGAGGGGTAGTTATGGTATTAATTTTGTAAATACAGAGCATCTAAAGAAAATCTTGGAATACTTAACGTGGAAATATATAATTCTGGGCATTTCATAAAACCCATCCTGCAGGTGAATTTTTCATAAAAACCAACCCAAAAATTGGGTTTCTCAGCAATTTTCAGGGTTAATAATGTCAATTTAGGATCTCGGAATTAAGAAATTAGTAATCTTTGGAAGTGAGAAAGTAGGCCTAGTTCTTACTCAACTAAAACAAAGACCAATTTTACACCTAGTAATTAAGTTATTTGCTTCTTTTTTTAGGATGTCGTTATTGGCACTCTTATTCTGCATTTTCCTTTAATTTTTCATCATTCAAATTTTAAATATGTTCCTGCATTAATCTTATTGGTACTCCTAAAATTTTATTATGCATTTCTTTCTCCATGCATACACAAATTAATGTCAAAGTTAATACATGAATAGATCTTAAATTTGAATAAAAGAAAATTAAAAAAGAGAGTAAAGATTGATATTTTAGGAGTGTCAATAAGAGCAAACTTTTTTTATTGGCACTTGCTAAATTTCAAACACATAATAATTTCAAACCCATAACCAACTAAAATATTGGAATTAACCATGTGCTAAAAAAATAAGGAACATTTAACTTTCATTGAAGATGGTACAAAATTTAAGATTAGCAAATCACAAAGAAGAGAAATCAAAAAGTTTTGAATGAAATTAAGAATTAAGATTCCTACGTTTACCATTTGTTTTTAGTTGACAAGAAATAGACTTTAATTTCTTGATTCCTCGTCCTAAGGCCTGGTTTGGTTCGCAGAAAGGAAAGAAAAGGAAATCAATGTTTTGATATTTCATTTCTTTGAGAAATTATAAATTTCAACAATTTTTTTTATTTTTGGTGTTTGAAAAGATGAGAATTATAATCGGAATATACCTTTTACTTTCTATTACATTTTGGCTTTTGTAAAGAAAGAAAAGAAAGAGAGTCAATTTTTCAATAATACCTGTCCGCTGATGAGAAAACTTGAGCAAAATTGACACATAATTCTAAAAGTTATTATGGATACAAATTTTCCAATATATAATGAGGCTTTAAAACGGTTCAAAAGTGAGCCGTCTAAGCCGTCACTATATTACAGTCCATTTTATTTAAAAAAAATTATGTAAAAAAATGTTGAAAAAAGTTTAAAAATTTGTCAACATGAAGAATCGAACTCAACTAAACAAGAAAAATAAATTGTACCTTAACCACATGAGTTAGAAGAAATATTTAATTATAATTGGATAATATTATTATTATACGTGCAAAGTACATGCATTCACTAGTGGTAAATAATAATTTTGAGGAGGAATATTTTAGTCAAAAAAAAATTTGTAATAAATACAAAAAAGTGGGAGAAAAAATAATTTCTTATATGGATAGGGAGAATCACTCTCCTCCTATTTTTCTAACCCTTGATAATTATTTTACTTTTCAGCTTCTATTCTTGACTTCCAAATACCTTTGCTAAGGCCCAAGTTCCTCTGGAAAAAGTGAGTGGAAACTACTCGTCTTGGAGAACATGTCAAAAAATAACTGGGAATTTTTTCGCCAACTTTGAACAGTTTCTCATGTCTACTGAGCAATCAAATTCCATGAAATTTCTTGATACATTGGAAACGTATTGTCCTTCGCTATCTCTAAAGTCGCACGAGAAGAAATTAGAATATCCTTTTTTTGGGTTTATGAACACTTGATTCAAGTCAGGTGACCCTGAGCTTATGGAAGCCAGAGTTAAACTTTTGAAATTGGACCCTTATACATAATATGAATTTTTTTTTTAACTAAAATAAATGTAAATATATAAATACAAAAAAAAAATTATTGCTACCCATATTTGAACTAAAAGTCTCTAGTGTTCTAACTCTAACATGATAATCACTATATCGTAATTATTTTGAGTTAATGGTGGCCCATAATACATGTTCATTCTAATCTAGATACATTTTATATTGGTGTTCTTTTAGTATTTGAAACGTGGGTTGTCGTCTAGTCTGTCTGGGACTATGGCTGTTCCTGATTCAAGATTCTAGACTCAGGGGAGACAAAATAATGCATCTGATCGTCTAGTTAGAATAATCAAAGAAGACTTGGGTCAAATGAAGATTTAATAGATTTAGAAGAAGAAAAATCAGAGATATATCAGAAAAATAATGCATGTGCTTTTCAAAGGTGTGCTTGTGTGAACACCTCGTCTCAAGTAGTGGCTCTCCCATGTTAATGGATTGGTAGTGATGTGTTGAATTCTTCTTTTGTTCAACTAATTAATTAATGAGCATGTATTGTTTTGAGAAACAACTTGGCAAGATAGTGTACAATTATGTATGAGTAATATTAAGGGGATTTTTTTTTCCTTGACACATTCTACATTAATGTAACAATGTGTTATTGGACTTTGACCAGTATTATTCCTCGGTGAGTATTCTTCCTAGGTGAGGAATATAAGCTAAGGCATGCAAGAATGGTTTTATTTTATTTTATGAGATATTCCAGGATAGAACAAAATTTTGTATACGGTGCTTACATATCTGTTGGACCCATTGTCCTCCGACTCTTACCAAATAAATGGAAGGAATAATGTGTTCTCCTGACTCGATCCACTGATATTTCGTTATCAAGTCAGAATTTTATACCTCTCATCAATAACCACAAATATTGTTGTACCACGAGAGGTACTCCACCATCTGATTCATGTCTCAATCAATAGACTTTGACCCTAGAATTAATGGAAGGCTAATGATAAGCCACCCAACGGAAGCTCAGTTTCTCGAAAAATTATTGTAACTGGAGTTTATGTGCACTAATTCACCTCTACTTGATAGTATGGATGAGCGGGATTGTTCACTATATGACTCATTTTATTGCCATCAAGTGGAAAAAAATCGTCTCGCTGAATAATTTCTCGTTTCTGATCATATGATCAATCGCAACAGAACTGAAGTTGATCAAAATTCTATTATTTTTGCCAAATTATTTATGTATTAATTGTACTAAATATTAGTTGAAGACATGAGCAATTTTTAAAAATGAATAAAATATGATTTTGTTGATCAAATGAATCTAATATATAAAAAATTAATACCAATAACAAATATATTCAATATTAGATTCTAACAATCATTTTTAATGGTGTAATTATTATATTATTTATATTATAAATTAAAAAATATACTAAGTTAATTAAATTTTGTGTTTTATTAATTAGTTATAATTTGAAGAACAAAATAGACATAAACGATGGATCATCAAATTTGATTTTTTTTTTTTTTCCTTCTTTCTTCAAATTTGAGGACCAATCCATTCTTCCTTCCAAAATTTGAGAAATTTTTCACCAACTGAGATAGTTTGTAGATGAATTATCCTCAATTAGGAGTTTGAGGGCTGTGGTTAGAAATGACTCAAGAGAGATGATATGGTGTGCATCTCCTAGTTGTGATATGCAATCAGTTGAAATATTCTCTTATAAAATTTATTTGTACTTGTTTTAATCCTTGTTAAAACCATCGGAGATGCGGTGAAAATTGAACTAGAGTTGATCAATAAATTGGATCGACTTAAAAAAGAATATTTATTGAGTCCAAAATCAATTTCATATATCTATCATCTCCTCATTTAATTTTCCTTCTGATGTCCATTGGATATGGGACTGAAGCCATAAACTTATCTAATATCCACTTCAAGTAGAATACTTTGAAAGGGGTCGATAGCAAGTTTATTCTTCAAATTGATCACCAAGTTTCTCATGTAAAGCGTCAAGCATGGTTACATTGCGGAGTTTAAATACATTGATAAATTTTTTTTTTTAGGGTGTCCACTTCTTAATGGTGCTTGGAGGCATGCCTCCAAGGGGGCTCCAAATACATTGATAATCACATCTGATAAAATAGTATATACATAATGCGGCTCCAAACGACTCAAAAATAAGCCGTCTAAGTCATATGTATATCATCAACCATTTAATTTAATCTTTTTTTATAAAAAATTAGAATTTTAAACTTTTAATATATATTTTACGTGCAACGCACGTAATATATAACGCACGTAATATAAACTTTTAATATATATCGTCAAATATAAAAAAAATAAAAAAGGATCACCATTAAAGTATAGAGATATATGAGTGTCAAATATTAAAATTAAAAAAATTATTAATAATTAATATAAATTGAAGGGGGGCCTAAAAGTCGACCATAAGAGAATTTCTCTTTAAAAAAATTTAACCTCTATTATTTTGTTGTCCTATATGAAAAATGTCTGTGGAGTGTTAGTCCTGGGACGTGATTTTAAGATGAAAAACAGATTTTGGGAACACTTCGAGGAAGGTGCACAACTGAGATCCCGGAGTATTCAGAGAGACGAAATCAAATGTAACACTTCGAAGAAGGCACAAATGAATTTCGCAACAACAACGACAAAAATTTACAAAAAAATTCTGATTAGATCAGAGAAGATCTCGTTTAGAACAAATTACAAGTGAAGAGGAGATGAACGGAAGAAGAAGAATGCCTACTGGGTTGACGGATCACCGGAGCTCAAAGCTAGATTCGCCCCACATGATCAGCTTTCAGGAACCAGCAAGTTCAAAGATGAACTTTTTGAACAACATATCGAAATGCTCTTCTGACTACTCGGATGGACAGAACTGTGCGCGCTTCTCTCTGTTTCTCTCTTCTTTACTCACTGATTTTCGTGAAGAACTTGTAGAATTAACTGATCGAATGAGAGAGAAGAGAGAACTTATATACTGTCTGTCCATGGTAATGCAGATCCGTGAAAGAAGGAACCGTTCCTGAACGTGTCGTAACTGTTCAGATCATGAACAGACACGACAACGCTTATATGCGCACGCTACAGCAATTAGCGCCAACTGCGCTCGCGTGCACTTGCGAACCCGTGCACAACGCGCACAGTGTGCGCTGCGCAAACTGCCGTGCCAACTGGCTGCGCCATCTAATCGTCCCATATGGTCGCGCCATCGGGCCGTGCCATCTGGTTGTGCGAACTGGCCGTACGAACTGACAATGCGAACTGGCACATGATCGGCAACACAAAGTGTGTCAACAAAATGCCACATTAGCCCTCATGAGTCCATGAGCCCTAGTCCGAGTTCGAATCCGAGTCGCTAAGCTCCTACGGGACTTAGCTTCTATGGAATTAATTCAAGAGCATGACAAAAAGCATAAATACTTTCTTTGTGGAGTTAGCCTTTCCACTAGAAAAATACTCCCACATGGCACCCATGTGCCTCTTCACACCTCATGTGCATATCTCAATACAAACAAAGCTATATATAGAGATACTACCCATTTGGCCTAGGAAATGTGGGACTATCTTTCGAGTCTTTAAGGCCAAAACACCAACAATCTCTCACATATATCAATATATAAGAGTTGAGTGTTCCCCACAGTGACTGCCCATCATGCATTAGGATAGATGTTGCTGACGACTTGAATCTTCCCGCATGGGTCAAACAACAGTATGATACACGGATGGACTAAGCCTTGTATTCTGCACCATAGCTGTAATTCTTCCCACTCACACAATGTAGTCACATGTGCTTCTGGCTGCACATTAAAGGCCATGTGCCAGCCTGATTTTGGTGTATGTATTTTGGACGTCTACAAATTTTTCCTTACAAGATGGCCTGCTATCTCTGTTCATATACTCTAGGCGAGTTCTTTGTTAAAAAGACATGACATGAAGTCTTGCGCTTCCTTGTGGTGCTACGCCGCTATGACATGGCTTAAAGCCTGTAAAACCCAAAATTTTGGTTTTAATTAAATTGGAAGAATTATTTGGTTTAGTGTAATTAATTAGTTAGTTTAGTTTAGTTTAGTTTAGTTTAGTTTAGTTATTATTATTATTATTATTATTATTATTATTTAGAGTCAGGTTTGATCAATTCCTTTAAAAAATTCTTTAGAGGCTGAAATATTTTTATTAATTCTTCCATTCAACTTTAAATCGTACTATTCCTATTAGTTAGAGTCAGATTTGATCAATTCTATAAGCTTATGTCCACAATTCATTGAATAGGGAAGGTCGGAGAACAGATACTCCTTTTAACTTCAGTCATTTCTTTTTTTACTAGTGAGTGATCCCTTGATTCTTAATGACCTAATATCTAAAGAACATGTACTTATGCCACTTTCTATCATGATTACGACTTTTAGGACTCATTTGAATTTTTATAAACTCTTTTGAAATTCCTATGGATAAAGTTGAAAAAATATTCGACGACCTACTATGGCGTGGCAGATGCGCACTGCAGTCATTTATCTGGATTATGGAGACTGCGAGTTCACTGTAGCCAGCTGCGCACTGGCAAGACATGGACCCAAAGTTGAATTGATTTCAGTTATTCATAGGTTGTCGGATATTATTGAGATTACATCCTAAAAACATAATATTTGATCTCTTGAGTGGTTCCATCAATATTGGATAAGGTTGATAGAATATTTGGTAATATATTATTATTTGAGTCATGGAACCAAAGACGATGCTTCCGCTGTGAAGCAGAGGACCATTCAATTAGTACTTGCCCCTATCCGACATCTCGAGGAAGACCATCTACACCAGATATACCACCGCCATCCTTTCAATCACTTCCATCATCAACTCCCGTAGTGGATGAACAACTAGGGCCAATACTAGATGTTCAACCATTAGCGCAGTACCCACCACCATCGCGAGCTCAGAGGGTCAGGCAGCTCAGAGTGCGATTGAATACGCAGTACCAGGAGCAGCTGTAGTATCAGTATAAAGATAATACCTTGGGAGTCTCAGGTACCATCTTTATGGTCTTCCTTCAGTTATGACCTTTGGAACTGTCTTTCAGTAACAGGCCAGGTAGTGGCAGTATATCTTGGGTTCTTGTCGGCGGCCTTGTGTTCCCCCGATATCAGGAGTACAACGGTCGGCTTGACTTATTCGATGAGTGAATGCGAGTTTCTCGTCCCACTCTTCTGTCTTCATATCTTGAGATACATGATATCTATCACATGTCTCGACTACGAAGATACGTCCTAGGTAGAGTCATGTCTTAGACAAAGTCATTGATACCGACTTACTTTGAGACTTGACCCCTATCTATTTTTGGAGTCAGCGTAGGCCAGCGAGGATGTTGGTCCATACTCTACTAACTCAGGAGACATATCTATTCATATGCCTCCAGCCCTTCTTGATTGTGGTTGTATTATTGCTTACGCATTTATTTATATTATTGTTGCATTCATTTACTGATATGCCATGCCTTGTTTGATTTAGATAGTTGTATTTTCTTGAGCTTTTGTTTTGGTTATCATGCTCGAATAACTTTAGGAAATTCTGAGGACGAAATTTTTCTAAGGATGGAAGAGTTGTGAGACTCGTCTCACTGTATCGGTATTTATATACGGATACGCAATTTTGTACTGTGTTTTGTATTTTCTTGATTTTTGGAACATTTTAAAATTTTCCCAACTTATAGATTTTCTCCATGATCGGCATATCGTCAGTGTACCATTGTATGCCGACGGCATGCCTGTCACTCCCGTTTTCTGTTTTACATATTTTCAGTATACGTATACGAAATTCTGGCCTTTGTCAGGTGACCCGTATTTTGATTTATCTTTTTTAGCCTTGTCTTGGTTTAATTTTGTACTTGGTTTATTTTGGTTTGGTTCAACTTGGCATGAGTTGGTTTGGGTTGGGTTGAAATGAGAAGGGTTTTGTATAAAAACCAACTTCTCTCTCTCTCCTCCATTCATTTTATTCACTCCTTCTCCATTTGCTCATCTTCCAAAACCTAGGCAAGTACATCTTGCCAAATCTTGAACAATGTTATTTTTGTTTGTTCTATCCTTTAATGATTCTAAGCCTCTTTAGAACTTAGAGTTTTTGGTTTTGATGTTACATTTTTGTAGATCTAAGTTTTAAGATTTTCTTGTTTTTCTTGGTTTTGATCTCTTAAAGTTTGATATTTTCGAAAACTAATGGTTCCATGTTGTAGAAAATTTTATTCTACCCAATTTAGACCATTGAAAGTCCTGATTTCGACTTATTTTGAGAGATTTAAGGCTTTTCTATTCCATGGATTCTCATGAACATTTGGAGGCTGGTTGGAGATGATGAGTAGTGCATGCTGATGCATGCTGGCGCATGTATGCTGGCACATGCTATCCAGACGCATGATGTCCCTTGCACATGCTGTCCTGGTGCATGCTGTCCCTGTCACCCCTTTTACCCCCTTGCGCTATTTCTTGCCATGATAATTCTTGTTATATTTATCCATGCTTGTCCCCTTGGTCCTTAGTGTAAAGTTGTAGATCTTTGTATTGGCTTTAAGAATCTTCTTATTTCACTTTAATTAGAGTTCATATGCGATTGATAATTTCAATCATAGTTTTGCTCCTTTTGGCATGTTTTTTGTACTGGACGTTTTGAGGTTTTCTTCGACTGCAATAAATTTTTTAACATGATTTGATGATCTTGTACAGTTAGAAAATGATTGTACACCCTTTGTACACCTAACACTAGCACAGATTCAATTATTGTTTTATGCCAATTAGTTACTTTTACTTATCCCTTCTCACATGTCAGGATATGTTTTTCCTTTCGAATATTTCTTATGTGATATGATATGTGTTTCCATACTTTTTCGGATTTATTGTACTATACAATCTATGCCATGTTTATAATTTCTTTATAGTGTCCCGTTGTGGTACACTCATGATTTATGCCTTTTCTTTACTTTACATGATAGTGACCTGCCGTGGTGTACTCTAGAACACGTCCCTTCTTTGCTTACATGATAGTGGCCCGTAGAGGCGCACTCTTGACAAGTACTCTTAACATGACAAGTAAACCTTAACATGATAACTCTTGACAGTGGCCTGTCGTGGCGCACTCATGTTACATGTCTTCTTTGCTTACTAAATAGTGACCCGTGGTGGTGCACTCTTGTACATGTCTTTTCTTGCTTACATGATAGTGGCCTGTCATGGCACACTCCCTAATTTCTCTATAGTGCCTCGTCGTAGCGCACTCCTAGCTTCCAGCTTATTATATTTTCTTGTTGTGGCTTGTTATAGTGCACTTTCTTGTATTGTCAAGTCTTGCATGTCATGTCTATGATGGATTCTGCGAAATGCGACTCCCAGAATCCAACAAGAAAACTTTAAGGACTAAATAACTAGCTTGATTATCTAGATCATTGGGAGGGGAGAATTCCTAGTTATTTGCAAGCCCTTTGTCCCGACCCCAACTTGAATAGATTTGGAGCTATCTGTCACGATGAGCACACTTCCAGCGCACCGTCGAGTGTTGTATCTTGTATATGTCTATAGGGTACATTTATCTCCTGGGCGATGTACCCACTATTATATCTTGGATATATTTGTCTCCTGGGCGATGTATCCACCTTTACTTTTCTTTTTGGCCTGGATAATTCGGGCAGTCTGTAGGGCAGGTAACTGGTATGGATTTCTCAAAACTGCATCTTGTTAGTAACTAGGCTTGTGATAACCCTAGTTAGTTAATGTATCAAGTCGTACTCATTGCTTGGCCGTGTTTGATGGATAGAGTCGGTCCAATCCAGTCTAGTTTTGTCTAGGTAGTGTCCGTATGTTTATTTTAGTACATTATTGTTCATGCTTTACTTTTGTCAATGAATGATCGGAGGCTAAGTTCTGTTCTGGAGAACGGTTACAACCCCGATCCTTGTTTGGTTTAAGGGTTGTAACTTGGCTTCCGGAATAGCTCTCAAGTCATCTTATCATTTGTTGTCCTATTCAGTACTCACAAGTTATACAAGATCCTTATGCTATACAATGATTAGAAACTAAGTTCTGTTTAGGAGAAGGGTTACAACCCTGGTCCTTGTTTGGTTTACGGGTTGTAACTTGGCTTCCGGAATAGCTTCCAAGTCATCTTATCATTTGTCGTCCTATTCAGTACTCACACGTTCTACATGATCCCTATGTTGTACAATAATTAGAGACTAAGTTCTGTTCAGGAGAAGGTTATAATCCCGGTCCTTGTTTGGTTTACGGGTTATAACTCGACTTTCGAAATAGTTCCTAAGTCATCCTATAATTGATGTTCTATATAGTTCTCACATGCTCTCATGCTCTAGTTATCCCACATGCTCACATGTTCAGTTATCTCATAGGCTATACATGATCCCTATGCCGAGTCACCATGCGCTCATGATCCGGCTATTTCACAAGCTCATATGTTCAGTTTATTTTTACTCTCAAGCTTCCGTTTACTTAACATGACTACACTGTACATTATGTCACATATTATTTACTTTACGTCACATGATGCTTTACTTATTGTCTTTTCTATTCTCAGGATAAGTGCATTGGTAGTGCACGAGTCTCGATCCATATATACTTATTTGTATCTCTAACCGTTGATATGTTAGTTATTGCTGGTTTTAGTTCATAAGTTTGGCTTCCTTTGTGGTACTTGCTATTTGGGGTCTAACCCCACTGGTTTTGTTTCGCCAGATCTGATAGAGGAGCCCGAAGGATCTTTTGTACCATCTACTCGACGGTGACCATACGGAGCACCAGAGTACCTGAGTGGGTTTCTTGTTTCATTCTTTCACTTGATATGTACATTATTCTTTTGTGACGTTTAGCCTCCGAGCATGTGTTTAGCTCGTGTTTTCGTTCTTGACATTTAGCCTACGGGCCAAAACATGATGTGCGTATTCTAGACTATAGCTAGAGCTTATCATGTATGACTATTACTCTTGCTAGTTCTCTATTTTGTATGACTAGCTTCATGATCATCTATGTATAAATGGTTTGGGATGCTTTACTATTATGTCTGATGATCATACTTCTTGTACTTTGTATAATTGCATGTGATTGAGATACCTAGGATTGCTTGACCTAGGATCGACTGTTGGCTTGTAGAAGTAAACCCCATGTCTTGACAGCTTATACATGATTTCAGAGTACTGGCGTACTTTGGTATTACGTAGCTGGCCTTGTCTGCCCCCACTTGCTTGTATTCTGGTTCTGGGGACGCATGACATGAATTTTTGGAAATTTTCCCGATACGGCGTGCGTCCCGACAAACCGAGCGACGTGGTTGCGAACTGAAAGCATCGAAAGGTGTATATCAACTTCGTAGACGTGTGGGCTTTGACGGAATTTAAATTGGTTGCGTGTGCGCGATGAATTTTATGCGTATCCATCGAAATTTACCGTATCGGGCTTTTTGCAAATTTGTCAATTACTTTATGCACATTCGTCATCTCGAGACAAAAATTGTACCAATAGGACCATATCATTTTTCTAGTCCTGTATGCCAAGGTTGGTCCGATTCTGATAAGGTCGACCGAAACGCTATTTTTGGCGGGCCCGCGACCTGATCCAACGGACGAATTTGTGCACGACCCACCAGAATCCAACTTTGGATATATGTTTGGTTCGTCTCATCAAATCGGACCTGTAGACATATAGTTTGATGATTTTAGAGACCGTAGATACCGGCACGCTTTTTGGTGCAAAGTAAGTCAAACGACGGACATCATTTATGCTCGAAATTACTGTTTTGCTCATGTGTCCAGAATTGGACTTATGGGTAGACTATTCTAACTAATTTGACTATTCTGGGAACGTTGGTAATGTCTGTTTCAGCATTACGAGACTGTTGTGCGAATTCGCTCATTTGAGTTATTGGTAGTATCGATTTCCTCAGCTCAGAACAGCAGACGAGTACGTTCTTTGATAGTTTTTATTGCTTTGATATCTACTATATCCGATTCATTTGCAGTGTTTTACTTGATACTCGACACGAGAATACACGGACTAGTATATGTTGGATCTCATCATGAGATGTTATTCATGGTTTACCTGGTATATGAGTACACTGTTCGATCTTGTTTCCTGTACTTGTATAGACATAGATTTGGGAGTGGGCTGGTCTCCTGCTTTTAAATCCCGTGTCATGACGTGTTATGATTGGATCCATTATACTATTCGGGGATGGAGAGGTATTAGAGGTTATGTGATCAATATCCATCCTGTAACTTTTCTTGTGCTGGCTCCACCCTCACTACATGTAGGGTGTAGTCTGACCTATTACTTCTTGTGCTCGCTTTCCATGTTGACGGCTTGACCCTATATATATGCATTTCCTGTGATAGCCGGTCAAATGGAACATCCTAATCTTGACCCAAGCCGATCACATAATGCTCTAATATCTCATGGCATTTTTTATGTTTACATCGTACCTCAGATTTATATTTACTGCTTATATTCCAGTTTTACTTTATATCTCACCCTGACATGATATCCAGTTCACTTGTACTGTTTTACTTCCAATTTTGACATTTTATCTTGTAATTCATTATAATTGTCTCTTATAGTATTTGTCAATTCACATGGAACTGTTATTGACATTTGTACTTGCTCATATCCTGACATGATAATCCCTGTTGTTTTCCAGAAGACTTAGATGCAGATTGCCCGACCTTCTACGGATTTGGCATAGATGGAGTCTACGACCAGGACCTGCCTGTGGATCCGGTGTACGTAGAGGACACACCACCTGTAGTGACTTAGATTTGCTAGCTTGTCTGGATTTGTATTCCATCTTGACACTTTGGGTCTGTAGAACTTATTTGGGATTATTTTATGTCTTTAAATTCTGAATTGGTGTTTGTGACTCTGCAGTTATTTCGGTCTATTTATTTCCATCTTTATCATTATCATTTCGTGCTTATCTTTCTTAGATTTATGTGATTGAGTTGTGATAATATTACTCCGTACGGAGATATTAAGTTATATTATTGCGTCTTAGATGTTCTATGTTCTAGATGACCTATACAGCGTTCTACCGCCGACTCTGCGGCGTAGGATGGACGTACTCACGTGCTCGTGCCCCTAAACAGGGTGCGGGTCGTGACAAATAGTGACTTAATTTTCCTTCTATTCTTATAATTACTATTTAGTTTTCAATATATATATATATATATATATATATATATATATATATATATATATATATATATATATATATATATATAAATGCCAGTGGTGCGGTGGCGCACCGGTAAGACCGCTGGCACTCGGGGGTGAGGGCACGGGTTCGAGCCCCCACTCCCACGGCGTCGGACCGGTAAGACCGTTGGCACTCGGGGGTGAGGGCGCGGGTTCGAGACCCCACTCCCACGGCGGCGGCTGGGTAGCGTTGTCCACGGCCTCCGGGCCAAGGCTGGCTGGGTAGCGTTGTCCACGGGCCTTGGTTTATATATATATATATATATATATATATATATATATATATATATATATATATATATATATATATATATATATATATATATACTAGATTTTGTTTATGATTATATCACTTTATTTACATTCATTATCACATATGGACGACCCTTAAATTGCATTATATAATTTTGACCGTAACTAGATTTTATTTCTAATATTGATCGTGCCTTGATGCTTTGGATATTAACTTAATCATGCCATGACGATTTTTGGTTTTTCTTGGTTATGGTTAGATCTCGAGCATACCTAAATAATTTTTAATCATATTATGAGCATGCTAACTTGATAATAATCAAATGTATATGATTGATCTATTTTCTGAATGATTTTGATCTTAATTACAATCGTGCCTAAACAATTTAATTCTTTTATCATCTTTCAAATCAATTCTAAAATTTAATTTGGTTCATTCTTGAATTTGACTTCTAGTAAACCAAAATTTTAGAATTTTGTTTTGATTATTCTTAGTCATACCATTTCTATTGATCATATTTTTTAGCATTTATGAACCTATTAGTTGCGACTATATCAAAGCCTAAATAATCTTTTGACCGTATTTTATTAATCGTGTTTAAATGATTTGAATCAGGGTTATGGCCATGCTAGTTGTGCCTGAACGATTTCTTATTGGAATTAGATTACAATTTTATTCTTGGTCGTAGATAGAATTTAATTATGATTATTTTATTTTGTAACCATTTTTTTTACTATGCTTAAATTTTGATTTTGATCATGTTTACGATTTAACCATGACAAATCATTTTGTATTATTTCGTCATGCCTAGATTTTAAACTTGATCACTTCTAGATCATCCTGATTCTACTAGTCGTATTTAAATTTGGATTCTATGTTTAACCAATTTTAATCATTCTTAAAAATTTTGTATTTGGTTATTCTTAACGGTGCTTATCGTGTCATTTGAATTTTCGAGGACGAAATTTTTGTAAGGTGACATATTTGTAACTAGCTAGATTCAGAATTTCTGCTTTTGAGGATTTTGAAGTTGTAAAATTCTTTTCCAAATTTATAATTCTATTTTGAAATCAATGTCATTATTCCTTTTTGAAAGCTTATAAAATAATTTTTTGGATTATTTAAAAAATTATTTTTAATCATGATTGTTATTATCTAATTAATTAATTAATTTTAGGATTTTTTAAAATATTTAATTAGTAATCTAATTTCAGATTTATTCATAAATTTATTATTGAGAGCCTACCAAGCTTTGTACTTGGATTGTGGATTATAGGTTTTGGGTTAGAAAGAGAGTAATTAGATTACGGATATTAGGCCGTAGAGAAAAGAGTCTGAGGAACACTATGATCCCGCTAGTCAGAGTAGCGTAGTGTCACCACTTCCCAGGCAAGTCTACCTGGGAGCGAGAGGCTAACACGAGGGAGAAATATGTCACTCTCGTTTTTCGTTATACGTATTTTCAGTGTACATGTACGGATTTTGACCCGTATATTATTTACAGTATTTTTGTATTTCTTTATGGCTTGCCGTGATGTATCTTGACTAGGGTTGACCTTGGGTTGGTTTGGTCCAACTTGACTTTCTTTGGATGGCTTGGTTTGGTTTATTTTGATGGTTGGTTCCACATGCTGAACCATCCCCTCTCTTTATAAACCCCCAACTACTTTCTCTCTCTTCCTTTACTCTTCATTACTTCTTCTTCTTCCTCATAACTCTCTCCACCTACCAAGAAACCCTAGGCAAGTGCAACTTGCTTCATGGAGGAACCTAATTCTATTTGTTCCATTGTCTTTCTTACATGATTCTATGACACTTTAGAACTTGGCATTTTTCAATTTGGTAGATATTTTCTTGTAGATCTAAGTTTGTGCCATTTTTGGTTTTTTGGGGTTTTGATCTATCAAACTTACTTTTTTTTGAAAACTAAGTGTTCCATGTGGTAGAGAATTTGATTGTACACAATTTTGACCTTTGAAAAGTTAGATTTTGACTTATTTTAGGGAAGTTATGGCCAAAGCGAGTTTTGGACATCTTCTATGTTCATCTGTCCTAGTTCTGGCAGGGACGATGAATAGTGCCTGGCCGCATAGTACCAGTCCGCATAGCTGCATAGTGCCTGGCCGTATAGCTGCATAGTGCCACATAATGCCTATTTTGGATGTTTTATGTCCTATTTGGCTGAATTGTGGCCAGAATTTATCTCAACTCCCAACATAAAAGTTGTAGATCTTTTTCTTGGCTTTAAGAATATGTTACTAGCTATTTTATGCAAGTTTCTCTCATTCATGATAATGTAGGGATAGAACACGATAGTGGCCCGTCGTGGCGCACTCTTGACAAGCAACCTTGACATGAAATTCTTGATAGTGGTCCGTTGTGACGCACTCTTGACATGATAAGTAACATGACATGACATGATAATCTTGAACGTTGTTGCGATAGCTACCTGGACTTGCTAAGTAACTCTTGTCTTGACATCGTGGTTGATTCTCTTGGTTGTGCCTGTACAAGCTACATGTCTCGTCTTGAATCATGCCTAGGACATGGATTCCTGATTACTACGGTCAGGAATTCATACTGAATTTAACTAGGGTAATAACTAGATTTATCAAGTAGTTCATAAAGAGATTTCTCAGCTACAGGCAGTCCCGTTATCTGGGCGCTTTAATTGGACTTGTAGCCTGCCATCGAGTAGGGCACATTTCCAGCACATTGTCTTGTGTTGCACCCCCAAGTCACCTAATCCAACTCTCTCAACTTGCAACTGGATAACCTGGATTAAATCTGCAGGGCTTGTGGCTGTTGGAACATCTTATTGTATCTTGTTAGTAATTAGGCTTGTGATAACCCTAGTTAGTTAAAAGTATCAAGCCTTACTTATTGCTTGGCCGTGATTGATGGATGGAGTCTAGTCTAGTCTTGTCTAGACAGTGCCAGTTCAGGATTACTTTAGCACATTACTGTTATGCTTTACTCTTGTCGATAAATGAGTGAAGACTAAGCTCTGTTCAGGTGAAGGGTTACAACCCCGGTCCTTGTTTGGTTTACGGGTTGTAACTTGGTTACCGGAATAATTCATTAGTTATCTTATCGTTTATCATCCTGATTTCCTTAACCCATGTCTTTCATTATCAATTATGTCTTTATGTGCTAATATGCTGGTTTTAGTTCTTAAGTAAAGCCTCCCTTGTGGCACTTGCTCTTTCTGGGGTCTGACCCAGCTGGTTTTGTATGGCCAGATTTCGGAATAGCTCCTTAGGATCTCCCAGCCTTCCAGCCAGATGGTAAACACTAGACGCAATCCTGGCAACGAGTAGATTTTATTTTGATCTCCCACTCTATTGTAAATTATTCTTTTGAGGCATTTAGCCGTCGAGCAAGTGTTAGCTCGTGTTGAATTTACATTCCTGTCTGCTTAAGGGCTGTCACATGATTGACAAATCCTAGGGTTGATCATGTATGACTTAAACTCTTGCTAGTTTTCGCATTTTGTATGACTAGCTTCATGATCATCTAAATATATAATGTTTGGGATGCCTTACTTTGTATGTCTGATGATCTACCATCTTGTTACATTTACTTGCTTTCTTGAGATTGAGATACTAGGCTTGTTCTTGACCATAAGAGACTGATAGCTTGTAGATAAACCCTCATACATCTAGACAGCCGTGGTCGTATATCGAGATGGATTACACTTCTATATACGTAGCTGGTTGTGTCTGTCCTCCGCTCTCCAGTATTCTGTTCCTGGGGGGTGACACGGTTTAAGTGGTGGCCCATGTAGGTCTTGTAAATCAAGATGTGTGGGGATTTTACCGAATAGATGTCTCAATCAGCACTCACACTTGATCTCTACTCGTGTCTCCTAATCATTCTGAAATCTTGACCTGATCATATGCTTATATCCTCGATCTATCATGGTCCTTCCTTATTGTTTTCTATGTCATTTCTTCAGTGGCATTGTTCCTGGTCCTGCCGATCAGCCCAGCGGAGCACCTCTAGTGAACCAGCAACAACCTGGGGACCAAGCCCAGCACTCAGGGGTAGCCTCTAGAGTCATGCCTTTGGGGGGTCAAGAGCCACCGGTTCAGCCAGTCCAGCCTGCAGAGCCTGACAATGGAGTCCTGGTAGAGCTCATCCGAGAATTGCTTGCGTCACAAGATCGTTGGGACGATGTCCTGCACCAGACAGTACAAGATGCTATGGGCAGAGTTGGTTATCAAGGGAAAAATACAGCCAACAACTTCAAGCGCCTAAACCCTCATTTCTTTAACGGAACTGAATATGCTATTGTTGCTGATGCATGGCTTCAAGACACAGAGGTTATCTTGGAAGCAGCTAGGATTCCTGAGGATGAGAAGGTGGCCGTTGTGCGCCTGCAATTATTAGACTTAGCCTGCACCTGGTGGGCGATGCTACCAGTGGGTTTGGCGACGCTTGTCTTATGGACGGTATTCATCGACAAGTTCCAGAAGAAGTATTTTGACGCAGTAGCTCGCTATGATCTGCAGACGAGATTCACAAATCTTAAGAAGATGGGAAGGACAGTCGATGGTTATGCGGCCTAGTTTTCTAGGCTTAGTCAGTTTGCTCCCACCTTGGTGGCAACCGAATTGGACCGAGCCCAGCGATTCCAGCAGGGAATCCACCTAGAGATCATTATATCAGTGGAGCAGTTTGAGAACCAGACGTTTGATGTCATCTTGCGAGCAGCAAAGAGGCATGAATATACTTCGCAGAGGATTGTAGATAGAAGCGGAGGACAGAAGAGGTCCCATGGACAGATGTCCCAGTCATCAGCACCAACCTCGGCAGCTAGGGCTTTGACTATTGGAGCTCCTAGGAGGGCGACCGCAGTTTCGTCGGTTTAGCACTCGACACCAACGTATCCTTAGCAGCAGAAGTAGAAGCAGACTTCCGCAATCGGCTGCTCTCATTGTGGGAAGCCAGGTAATGTAGTATCAGAGTTTCGTAGAGCCAAGGGATTGTGCTTGGCTTGTGGGGCATCGGACCACAAGATAGGGTCATGTCCGAATAGAGCCAGTTTATCGTCATCAAACCTAACTAGCCCATCGGTTAGGGGTCCAGCACCAGTGCAGCAGCAGTACCAGCCTCCGAGGCCATTACCGCCTCAGGCTTAGCAGTATGCCCAAGCTCAGATTCAGAATAGGTAGAGAGGTCACCAGCAGAGGGGACCAGCACCAAAAGGACAAAGTCAGGCTATGGCTCTGACGGTAGAAGAAGAATTGGCATCAGGTGAGGTGGTGGCAGGTACCATTCTCGTCAACTCTTTTCCAGCATCAATATTATTTGATTCAGGTGCATCGTATTTATTTATGTCTGCACGATTCGCAACACGGATAGGACTGAAGCCCGAGTCATTATCAGTAAGGCTCAATATACTTACTGGTAATAATCTTGTGGGAGAAGACAGAGTCTATTCCTCGTGTCGAATCATAGTTAGCGATGGAGAGTTTCCCGCTAGGTTGATAGAATTTTCGACGGCCGATTATGATGTGGTCCTAGGAATGGATTGGTTGAAGAATCAGTATGCAAGAATAGACTGCCATATTGGCAGAATTATTTTTGGTATTCCAGACGAAACAAAGTTTTACTTTTTTAGAGGCGAAGTAGAACCTTCTCTACAGTCTTGCGGATGGCAGTAGCAGTAGCAGTTCAGTTTCCCAGAGTAGTAGAAGAGTTTCCTAATGTATTTCCCGAAGAGCTTCCAGGCATGCCCCCAAAGAGAGAGATAGAGTTCACCATTGATTTGCTTCCAGGGACGGCATCGGTGTCAGAGAGAGTCTACATAATAGCATCTTCAGAGTTAGAGATCTTGTACAAGATGATTGAAGAACTCATAAACAAGGGATTCATTCGTGCTAGTGGATCACCCTGGGGAGTCCCGATACTTCTTGTGAAAAAGAAGGATGGTACGTCAAGATTATGTGTTGATTATCGTACCTTAAACTCTGTAACAATCAGGAACAGATATCCTCTACCAAGGATAGATGACTTATTTGATTAGCTCAGGGGAGCGGCAGTATTCTCGAAGATTGACTTACGATCAGGGTACCATCAGATCAGAGTTAGAGAGCAAGACATCCAGAAGACAACATTCAGATCAAGATATGGACATTGGGTTCCTTGTTATGCCATTTGGAGCGACCAATGTGCCAGCCGTATTCATGGACCTCATGAATCGTATCTTAATGCCCTATTTAGATCAGTTTGTGATAGTGTTTATAGACGACATCTTGGTCTATAGCAAGAGTGAAATGGAGCATGAGCAGTATCTCCGAGTAGTCCATCAGATTCTCAGAGAGCACCAGTTGTACGCGAAGTTCAGTAAATACGAGTTTTGGCTTGACCGTATATCGTACTTGGGTCACATCATCACCAAAGGTGGAGTGGAAGTTGACTCCCAGAAGATTGTGGCTATAGAGTCATGTCCAGTACCCAATATCGTTGCAGAGATTCACAGTTTTTTTAGGATTGGCCGGCTATTACCGACGATTTGTTTCAGACTTCGCTCGGATTTTAGCACCATTGACTCAGTTCACCCGCAAGGATGTTTAGTTTGCTTGGACATCAGAGTGTCAGAGTTCATTTGAGAAGTTGAAGCGAGGCTTGATGACGGCACCCATTCTCACGCTTCCAGATGGGACTGGAGGATTTTCAGTCTATTATGACGCTTCCGGCAAGGGATTAGGATGTGTCTTGATGCAGCATGGTAATGTAGTAGCTTATGCATCACGTCAGCTTCGTGTTCATGAGAGGAATTATCCAACCCACGACTTGGAGTTAGCAGCGGTAGTTTTTGCACTTAAGCGATGTAGATATTACCTGTATGGAGATCGGGTGGAGATTTTTACCGACCACAAGAGTCTTAAGTATGTGTTTACCCAGAAGGACCTCAAAATACGTCAGAGAAGATGGCTAGAGCTACTTGTGGATTATGATATCAACCTGCAGTATCATCCCGAGAAGGCCAACGTAGTAGCAGATGCATTGAACAAAAGAGCTGGAGTTTATTTTCTAACAGCGCAACCAGAGTTATTAGCAGACCTTCAGAAGATGGGGATAGAGATAGTTCTTCCTACCAATATGGCATTGATGGCCAGTATGCAAGTTCAGTCCAGCATAATTGAGAGGATCAAGATGGCACAATCAGCAGATTCCAAGCTACAGCGGCTAATGTGAAGCAGGGCGAAGACCCGAGTTATGCATTCACGAAGATGGTACACTCCGTCATGGAAGGCGTCTTTGTGTATCCAGTGGTGATATTAGACAGGAGATCGTGGCAGAGAATCACATTTCTCAGTATTCAATTCATTCCGGTGGCACGAAGATGTACCGAGACATACGTCAATATTTCTGGTAGAATGGCATGAAGAGGGAGATAGCCCGGTTTGTCTTCCGATGTTTAGTTTGCCAACAAGTTCAAGCTGAACATCAGAGACCAGCTGGACTTCTTCAACCATTACCGATCCCATAATGGAAGTGGGAGCATATAACCATGGACTTTGTAACTGGGTTACCTAAATTCCCAGCTGGCAGGGATGCTATATGGGTTATCGTTGAACATCTCACAAAGGTAGCTCATTTTTTTTCCTTCAGAATTGATCAATCGACGGATCAGCTGGCAAAGATGTTCCTCAGACAGATTGTCAGATTGTATGGAGTGCCAGTTAGTATCATATCAGACAGAGATTCAAGAGTTACATCTCACTTTTGGCGGAGTCTTCAAGAGAGCTTGGGGACTCGTCTCAAGTTCAGTTCAGCTTATCATCCGTAGACATATGGTCAGTCGGAGCACACAATCCAGACTCTTGAAGATATGTTGCGGTCTTGTACGCTTGACTTTGGTGGTTCGTAGGAATATCACCTGCATCTAGTAGAGTTTTCCTATAATAATAGTTTCCAGGCCAGTATCCAGATGGCACCCTTTGTAACACCCACTTTTCTAAATGAGGATAATTTTGAACTTTTGAAATTTTAGTCTTTTAATAATGCAATTTAAATCATGTTATGATTTTTGGTAATTTTTAATTCTTTTAAAAACTATTTTAATTGGTGATTTGTAATTTTGGTGTTTTGCTAGTGAAATCCTAGATACTACTTGACCTAGAGACTAACCATGATCATGGGGACCTAACCATGTGGTTGGGATGATTTATTTCTATTTTGGCATAAGGGTATTTTGGTTATTTTTGACTTTAAATGAAAAATAAATTTTGATTGATTATTATGGTGCTAATCTTTTTATTAGAGACTAACCTAGTTTTGACCTAACCTAGATATTAGTGATGTTCATGGAGACTTAGTTAGAATGTTAGAGACTTAATAACTAAGTTAGAGAATATCTAGATATTTGTAAGTTAGATATTTTATTAGCTTTAGCCTAGAATTAGCTTGGGACTTAAGTTGGGACTTAGAATTGATTGCTAGAGAGCCCATAGCATTTTTCCATGCCCAAACCCTAACCCTAACCTATTTGTAGCCGGCCATGAGCAGCCCATAGGGAGACCCCAACCCCTATATAATGTCTCTTAGTGTTCACTTTCCTCTTTTAGAAATCCCCCTTTAGAAACCCTAATAGTTCTTCCCTAAATCATCAAATCTCACCATTCCTCCACCAAATTGATCCCACTCACTTGCATTGGAGGTCATTTCTGGAGTAGAGGCTGAAGGGAGCTTGCTTGCTAGGTTTGGAGCTCACTTGGCCATTGGATGAGGACTTCTCACATTTTGGGGCTTTTTGATTGAGATCTCTCCCAATAGGTAAATACCCCAAATCCCATTAAATTTCTATTTTCTCTTCATGATAGCATGCATCTAGGTGTTCCCTAGCTGTAGAGTGAGTTTGGTAGGAATTTGTATCATTTTGATACGTATATTGGACACGTATCGGAGTACTAGTGAAGGTGTTTGATGAAATGCTTGTGAGAAATTTTATTTGTATTTTCTTAAACTAATTCCATGAATTGATAGCCCTATACATGTGGTTTCGATTCCCCATGCTCTGAGCTCAATCTCGTGTCATTTTTGGGTCCTATTTCAGGCTGGACACGCCGCACGAGCCCCTCGTGCGCGTGTCCTGCTACTCGAGTGGATTTGCGGACACAATACGACAAGAGGAATCGTGCCACTTGGCACGACGATAGGGGCACCCCCTGACACGACACCCTCAAAGTTTGACACGATTTCATCGCATGGATTTCGAGAAATTATGCCAGCACAGGGTTTACACTGACACATACGCACGAGTTTTCACTCTCTGATACGCTTGTCATGCAGCGTAGACACGTGATGTGGATGTCTCATGTCGTATCGACTGTGTAGCCCTAGTATTGGGCTACGTGTGGACATGAGCACGAGATGTGTCATGGCTCGTGTTGTGTCCACAAGCTAGTGTCCTCACCGCACGAGGCTGTCTGTGCACGAGTTCACTGTGTGTGTTTTATTGCTATTTGACACTTCGTGTCCACTGTTTTTGGACACGAATCAACCCCTTAGACACGTAATCACATGTAATTCATATTGGCACAATTAATTTGATATTTCATTGAGTTTTCATATGTTAAATTGGGTTTTTGCATTCGATATTCAGAAATCTGATACCGAGTATCAAATTGGGTTTTTAGTTTATTTAAATCATGTAATAATGTAAATTTGTTAATATTAACTAGGATAACATGTTTGGATACCTGGGAACATGATTTGGGTTGTAAATGCATGATTCTCTCATTTCGAGATCATTTCCATATATAAATGTATATATGACTGATAATTAGCTTATATAGGTATGTGTGTTTAACTTATGATTTAAACCTGAGAATGATCCCCCTTGCTGTCCAAATTTAACACCATGTTTGCACTTCTCTGTACACTTACACTGGCTTGTACCACTTGACACTTTGACACTATACACATTATACACTATGCCATAAATACCATATCACTGTTATACTAACCCCCCTCCTTTTTTGCTACCACTGCCACATTCACCCACACACATTCACTTCACTTTACTGCTATCACTCACACTGACACTCTGAAACCTCTTCACACAGTACACTCATCATGTATTGACACTTGACACTATGTTCATTTGACACCATTTACATATGACACTACATTGACACTTTATACACTATTACTTCATACACACACATTTGTAAATCTGGGACCCCCGCATTCTAAACTGCCATGTTCATGCACTCATTGACACTACACACTCTTTACACCTGACTCACATCACCCCTCTCTCTCTCTCTCTCTCTCTATATATATATATATATATTATATATATATATATATATATATATATATATATATATATATATATATATATATATATATATATATATATGTTTGTTATGAAATGTATGAATGCCATGATGAATGCAATAAATGTATACATGTATGCATATGCAAATATGTAGGTAAAGTATAAATGTAATGCAAGTATCTATGTATGCATGTCGGTAAGCTAGTGTATTGGTAATATAGGCATACATGAATGCATGAATGCATGAATGCATGAATAATGTAAGTATGTATCTATGTATGCAATGTATCCATGTATGTAATGTATATATATTGGCATGTGATACTTTTCTTGGTGTTATAGGCTAAGTTTTGGTTGTGGTTTTGGCTATAGGCTTGGGTCCTATAGCATATATTTAGTTTATGTATAGTTGTGTATATGTGCTATACATATATGTGCCTAGACTGGTTAGCCTAGAATGGTTGGACTTAGACTCTATGGATGTTGACAATAGTTGACCATTTACTAATTGACCTTGATAGCCTAATTTGACCATGTTGACTAGAGTTGACCCAAAATCCTAGAAGTTTGACCTGGCTTGACTTGAGGGTTGACCAGGGTTGACCAAGTTTGACTTTGGCCTAGATTGACCTAAAATCATATAGAATGCATTGTAAACTTTATTTTTACCATTGTGGATACATTATGACCTGTGTTGCTCTAAATAGGACTCAGTTACTCTATTCTCATCGGACATTCAGGATCTCAGGCGAGTACATTCTCTGATCATTTCATACTTGTTAGGATTTATATTTTTGCTCTAGATTACTTTACTTGATGTTGTCACGTTGTTAACACGGATTGATACTATATGGATCTTTACATTGAGATGTTATCCCTCTCGGAAGCATCGGGTATATCATGTCATGTGCGTTTCACTTTCATCATGTACTCCTGTGCTTTCACTATTCATGTATACTCTTGTGATTCATGTACTCTCATGTTTACAGAGCCCTCATGTTTAACTTCATGTGCACCCATTTATGGGCCCCCATGTGAAATATTATACAATAACATAACTTGTCTGGATCATTGTGTATTGATTGGGGTACGGGGGAGTAGAAGAAGTCATGTAAACAATTCCAAAGTAGAGGATATCACCCCTATAGTTTAGGCTAGTTAGCTTAAACTTCTATCTTATTTTGATGTCTTGTCTTATTTGGATACTTTGATGTATATATTGGGATCTTGTTGTTATTCTGGATATTTTGTGATGATGTTATCTTAGACACTTAGACTTCTTCTCTTGTTTGTTTTTCATTTGGTGATCTTTATATCATATCTTATCTATCTTACCGTACTTCTACCTTAGTTGTGATTGAGATTTACATTTCTATATTGTCCTCCGATTGGAGAGATACACTGTACTGTAGAGCCTAAAAATCAAGTTGCGTCCTGAAAATACTAGTTAGTGACCAAGTTGCGCCCCAAAGATCAGGTTGCGCCACTGATTTGAAGCTCAAAGAACAAGTTGCGCCACTAATCAGGTTGCGCCACATCTCAGACTGTGCCCAGTCTTGTTGCGCCAAATTCTACATGGCACCTGACACTTAATGGTTATCATTACCTGACAGCACTGACGACTGACACCACAGTGAACGAGGAAAATCTCTTTCAATCCTGTGAATTATGCCGCTCAAGGGAAGTTGGTGGACAGCTGTTCTGTACACTTTGTGAGTTGCGTCCAGGCGCAATCTAAACAAAATCCTTAGTTGCACCTAGGTGCAACCTGAATGACTTTGGCTCAGAAGCTGCCACGTGTGAAGGCGCAGCCCAAATCAAGCGCAGTTTGACTCGTTGACTGAAGCTCGCGCAACCTAATGAAGTTGAGACAGCTTACATTCTAAAGCAGGATGACGTGGCGCACATGCCACTAATCTCTCAAGACGTGTCTACTATCATGTACACGACCACGTGCATCTCAATCACATGATGCCACGCGTCTAAATACAGTTAGTACACGACTTAACAACCGAATGAAAGTTGGCACAACAAGAGGTCGGCACAATCCAAGTTGGCGCAATCCAGCCTCGCGCACAATCAGAATAACTGCTAAAACAGTTATTTCAAGAACTCTTTAAATAGAGTTTCCAATCATTGAGAAATGATCAGATACAGAGGCAAAGAAATCAAGAACTCTTACAAAAATTGCTGCTGCATTCTCTAGAGGCTACAGTCTTCAAGTTCACATCGTCCAAAGGATAAAGTGATCGTCTTCATATCAGATTCGTATAGTTGTACTTCCCTAGAATTCATTGTACTCTGTACTCTTTTTAAAAGTTTAGAACAAACAACTTTTTGTTTTTGCAAACATGTACAGGTACCTTATCATGTTAGATGTATGTGACCTAGGACAACGTTCTACCGTCGACACTGCAGTATAGGCTGGACGTACCCACTTCTCGTGCCCCTACACTGGGTGCGGGTTGTGACACCCTTTGAGGCCTTGTACCGTTAGCATAGGATGATGTCGGCGAGAGACAGATGCTTGGTCCAGAGATGGTTACACAGACTATCGAGGTGGTCAGACAAGTCAGAGTTCATCTTCGAGTTGCACAAGATCGCCAGTGCCATTGGGCCGATTCTTATCGGCGTCCCCTTGAGTTTTCTATCGGCGACCACGTATTCCTTAGGATCTCGCCTACCCGTGGCGTTATTCAATTCGGCGTACGGGGAAAGTTTAGTCCTAGGTATATAGGGCCGTTTGACATTCCCGAGCGAGTAGGTGATGTGTCCTATGGTCTCGCTCTTCCGTCGTCGTTACGTGAGGTACATGACGTATTCCATGTATCCCAATTGCGACGGTATATCCCGAGTCCGAGCCATATCCTTGATCATTCGAAATTGGTTGTTGGTACCAACCTTTCGTATGAGGAAATGCCAGTATCCATATTGGACCGAAGAGAGAAGGTACTCAAGAATAAGACTATTAGTTTAGTCCGTGTTCCTTGGGGTCACCACTCTTTGGGTGAGTCAACGTGGGAGCGTGAGGATGATATCCGCTCGCGATATCCACACTTGTTTGACTCGTAAGGTATAATGTCTTCCTTATGCCTTATGATCTTAATTCCTTGCTTGTATGAATGATTGCTTGATTGACTGCTAGTCGTAGCTTGCTTATGATTAATATAGCCTGCCCCGACATCTCTAGCCTCTTGATTAAATTCCAAGGACGTAATTCTTTTAAGGTGGGTAGAGTTTTCACTCCCATTTTTCGTTATACGTATTTCTAGTGTACATGTACGAATTTTGACCCATATATTATTTACTGTATTTTCGTATTTCTTTATGGCTTGCCTTGATGTATCTTGACTATGGTTGACCTTGGGTTAGTTTGGTCCAACTTGACTTGCTCTGGATGGCTTGATTTGGTTTATTTTGATGGTTGGTTCCACATGTTGAACCATCCCCTCTCTTTATAAACCTCCAACTACTTTATCTCTCTTTCTTTACTCTTCATTACTTCTTCTTCTTCCTCATAACTCTCTCAACCTACCAAGAAACCCTAGGCAAGTGCAAATTACTTCATGGAGGAACCTAATTCTATTTGTTCTATTGTCTTTCTTACATGATTTTATGACACTTTAGAACTTGGTATTTTTCAATTTGGTGGATATTTTCTTGTAGATCTAAATTTGTGCCATTTTTAGTTTTCTTGGATTTTGATCTATCAAAATTACTTGTTTTCGAAAACTAAGTGTTCCATGTGGTAAAAAATTTGATTCTACACAATTTTGACGTTTAAAAAGTTAGATTTTGACTTATTTTGAAGAAGTTAAGGCCAAAGCAAGTTTTGGACATCTTCTATGTTCATGTGTCCTGGTTCTGACAGGGACGATAAATAGTGCCTGGCTGCATAGTGCCAGTCCGCATAGCTGCATAGTGCCTGGCCGCATAGTGCCAGTACGTATAGATGCATAGTACCTGGCCGCATAGTGTCAATCCTTATAGCTGCATAGTGCCTGGCCGTATAGTGCCAGTCCGCATAGCTGCATTGTACCTGGTCAAATAGTGTCAGTCCGCATAGATGTATAGTGTCTATTTTGGATGTTTTATGTCCTATTTGGCTGAATTGTGGCCAGAATATATCCCAACTCCCAACATGAAAGTCGTAGATCTTTTCCTTGGCTTCAAGAATATGTTACTAGCTATTTTATGCAAGTTTCTCTCATTCATGATAATGTAGGGATAGAACACTTTAGTGGCCCGTCGTGGCGCACTCTTGACAAGCAACCTTGTCATTAAATTCTTGATAGTGGTCCGTTGTGATGCACTCTTGACATGATAAGTAACCTGACATGCATGATAATCTTGAACATTGTTACGACAACTACCTGGACTTGCTAAATAACTCTTGTCTTGACACCGTGGTTGATTCTCTTGGGTGTGCCTGTACAAGCTATATGTCTCATCTTGCATCATGCCTAGGACATGGATTCCTGATTACCACGGTCAGGGATTCATACTGAATCTAACTAGGGTAATAACTAGATTGATCAAGTAGTTCATAAAGAGATTTCCCAGCTTCAGGTAGTCCCTTTATCTGGGCGCTTTAATTGTACTTGTAGCCTGCCGTCGAGTAGGGCACATTTTCAGCACACTTTCATGTGTTGCACCCCCAAGTCACCTAATCCAACTCTCTCAACTTGCAACTGGATAACCTGGATTATGTCTGCAGGGCTTGTGGCTGTTGGAACATCTCATTGCATCTTGTTAGTAATTAGGCTTGTGATAACCCTAGTTAGTTAAAAGTATCAAGCCGTACTTGTTGCTTGGTTGTGATTGATGGATGGAGTCTAGTCTAGTCTTGTCTAGCTAATGCCAGTTCAGGATTACTTTAGCACATTTCTGTTATGCTTTACTCTTATCGATAAATGAGTGGAGACTAAGCTCAGTTCAGGTGAAGGGTTACAACTTCGGTCCTTCTTTGGTTTACGGGTTGTAACTTGGTTATCGGAATAGTTCCTTAGTTATCTTATCGTTTATCATCCTGATTTCCCTAACCCATGTCTTTCATTATCAATTATGTCTTTATGTGCTAATATGCTGGTTTTAGTTCTTAAGTGAAGCCTCCCTTGTCGCACTTGCTCTTTCTGGGGTCTGATCCAACTGGTTTTGTATGGCCAGATTTCGGAGTAGCTCCCGAGGATCTTCCAGCCTTCCAGCCAGATAGTGAACACTAGACGCAACCTTAGCAATGAGTGGATTTTATTTTGCTCTTTCACTCTATTATAAATTATTTTTTTGAGGCGTTTAGCTGCCGAGCAAGTGTTAGCTCGTGTTGAATTTACATTCCTATCTGCCTAAGGGCTGTAACATGATTGACAAATCCTAGGGTTGATCATGTATGACTTAAACTCTTTCTAGCCTTCGCATTTTGTATGACTAGCTTCATGATCATCTGAATATGTAATGTTTGGGACGCCTTACTTTGTATGTCTGATGATCATCTTGTTACATTTACTGCTTGCTTGAGATTGAGATACTAGGCTTGTTCTTGACCATAAGAGACTGATGACTTGTAGATAAACCCTCATACATCTCGACAGCCGTGATAGTATATCGAGGTGGATTACACTTCTATATACGTAACTGGCTGTGTCTGTCCCCTGTTCTCTAGTATTCTGGTTCTGGGGCGTGATAAAATACTGTAAGCCCCCTGAATTTCAGGGCTGTTTTAAATTTTTCTAAATGAATTATTATCGATAAATATTTTATTTATTTAATTGTTTTGATTATTTATGTACCTTTCCATGACTTTGACTTCTAGAGCGTCAGGGATGCCAATCTCTGTAAACTCTCTTCATGGGTTTTAAAGTAGGCAAGATTATCTTCCTGTCGATATATCATGTCCCACTTGAACTCGTTCCCTTGTGCTCTTTTTGTATCGTGCAAGTTCGGGTCAACTTAGACCGATTAATCATTCAATAATTATTCCCACTTTTATTTTTGATCGTCGTTTACACGTTACCGTTGCTTTTAATTTAGGAGCACCAGATCAGCCATTTTCTCGAAACTAACTTCTCATGAATGATCTACTCGAGACGCTCTCCACCCATGACCTTCGTGTCCCACTCAGACACTTCATTTTGTGCTCCATTTTCTTCGCACAACTTTCGTGTCAATTTAGGCCGATTTATTTTCTGCCGTGAAACCTGATTTAATTTTCCAATTTAATTTCAGGACCCGACAGCGACCCAACCTAGTCGACCCAAAGTATGGACGTGGCCCACATGAAGCCTACTACCTGCATGACGCTTGTGTCCCATTTATTGGAGTCCCCGTATATTATTTATTTTTCCGTGATTATAAATACGTATTTAATTCAATTATTGTACCCGGTTCGATTTTGGCCCGACCCGGCTCGACCGAACCCGAACCCAAGCTCCATATTGTCCTCTCATGACTGCCCAAATACCCTACACAATATTTCTATTTTTCCTATTTTTGAAAATATCTCTCTCTCTACTTTTCAAAATATCCCACATATTTATATATATACATATATATGTAAATAACTCTCTCTATCTCCTAACACCTATACAAACACTCATACACCCCATCACCTCCACCTCACAGCAACCCCCCCTTTGGCCGACCTCTCTCTCTCCCCCCTCTCTCAAATATCTCTCTCTCTCTCTCACTCTTTCTATACATATTATATATATACACACACAAATACCTCTCTCTCTTTCTCTCAATACAAAACTCACACACACAGCACTCCACTCCCAGCCCATGCCGAGCTCCAAGCTGAGCTCCTCCCTCTCCTCCTCAGCCTCCTCCCCACAGCCTCCTCCTCCTCCATTCTCCTTCACCTCCTCCTCCTACTCTCCACACAACCACCACCATGATCACCATCACCAACACCATGCTCCACCACCATGCACCACCACTCAAACCACCACCACCGCACGCCACGGCCACCCTCCGCCGCGGGCCACGCCGCCGCCGGCCTCCTCCCTCGCTGGCCGCGCTGCGCCACCGCCGCGCGCCTCTGGCCGCGCCACCAGCAGCAGTACAGCGGCAGCAGCAGCAGCGCTGGCAGCGCTGGCCGTGCGCCACCGCGGCCGCCACCGGCCACCGCGGCCGCCACCGGCCACCGGCGACCCCCCCACCGGCGCGCACGCCTCCGGCGAATACCCCCCTGGCCACCGCCATCCTCCCCGACGTGTGAAACACACGATTCGTGCGTTTTGAACGAGATCCCGTCGGCGCGCGCGAGTTTGGAACTCAGAATTCGTGCTCCGTCGCAGCAAGTTCGTACACATTTTTTGGGAGATCCGACCGTTGGATCGGTGAACTCCTTGCTCCGTCGCAATCTCGGTATATCCATCTTCACTCCTGTCAATTTTCGTCCGTTAATTTTGTCGTTTGATACCTCAAAACTGGCCACCAAGTTGACGTTTTAAATTGAACTGTTTTTGGACAGTTTCGTGGAGCCGACTTCGTCAGCTCGTAACTCTGCCGTCGCAGCTCCGTTTTGCGCGTCGTCAGTTCCGGTGCACAGCTGGTATAACCCTCTTCCTGTCTCCTTTAGGTTTCGTTTCATTATAAGTACGTTTGGTCGGTTGAATTCGACGCCAAAGTTGGCCGTCCGAATTCTTTAATTTGCACTTGTTAAATTCCATTTTGAACCCGGGACTCCGGATTCAATTTCTGACACCACCAGTAGACTCGTGGCGTCGTTCTGGCATGTTTTCATATAAAATTTGCTTGATTTGGAGAACATGGACCCTGGCACGCATTTCGGTGCAAAGCGGGTCCCATTTTCTGAGTCAACGGGACTTTTTGACGCCGGCTCATCGGAATCCCATTCCGGATATACCGTTGAGTTCGTATCGTCATTCTGGACTCATTGACATATAATTTGCTGAGTTTTGAAGACATTTGCTCCGGCACGCATTTCCGTGCAAACCGGATACCAAGTGTCGCGTCAACGTATCATTTTGAGATCGGCACATCGGAATTCCATTTTGGACATACCGTTGGGTTCGTATCATCATTCTGGATTCGTAGACATATAATTTGCTAGGTTTTTTAGACTTCTATCCCGACACGCTTTTCGGTGCAAAGTGTGTCCAACGGCGGACATCATTTTTACCCGAAATTACCGTTTTCCTCCTGTGTCTAAATTGGACTTGTGGGTAGGCTATCCTAGCTGATTTGACCGTTCTGGACACGTTGGTGATATTTATTTTATCATCCGACAACATCTGTAGATTTTGATTATGTATTATCCTTAATTTATAATTAATTATTTTTCTAGATATTGTTACTCTCTGGTTTTGAATTTTTATATATATTTTAATTGCTGTAAAAATCTTGAAAAAATTATATTTAAATACTATGTTAATTTAGCTAATTTATTATAATTTTTTCGGCATTTAATAAATAATTTTGGTATTTTATAAAAATAGGAAAACAGAACTCATTTTTAATATATTTATGTTTGCTGATTTTTAATAATTATTTATGAGGGTTTATAAATCCCAGAAAAATTAGTATAAATTTCTATAATTAACAAGGATCATTTTGGTATTTTATTTCTATATATTTAAGCTTTTTGTCTATCTCAAAAATTGTTGGAACTTAATGTACAGTTTGATTTATTTATTGAATAATTACGACTTTTAATATTTTGTGTTGTTTTGAGTTATAGACGTATTGGACCTCACCCCGCACTAGTGTAAAGACCCCAGGAAGTTAGTTTGTGTATAGTGGCACTTCACATTAGACTTCTATGCTAGGTCCCCACTTAGTTAGTGTCCAGTTAAGAGTCGTGTCACACCACTAGTATATTGTTGATCATAGCTTAGAACTGAGTTGTATATCATTATTGACAGGATACCGGACATCTATACCTTCGTACTAGTATTCTTGCTTTGCTCGAGGCGAGTACATTCTCTGATAGTTCTCTCATTTATTTGTCAATTACTGTATTTCAGTTCTAGTTAGTTCTATGTGATTCTCTGTATCAACACGTATGGATATTTCTGGATTCATGTATGCGACACATACCTTACTTACTGATCTCTATTACTGGAATCACTGGAATTATTCCGGAATCATTTCTGGAATCATCATTTGGCCGAACTCATCTCGATTTTTGTGTCTTGTACTGGATTCACTTGCTGGACGGGGAAATATTGAGTAAGACATGTAGACATACCCCAAATCCGGAATCTCTTACAGGAATCTACCGGAAGCATAGTCATCTCTTGCCTGATCAGTGAGAGATGTGCCTGATACCTACAGCCATTTACATGTCGACCTTGGTATTTTAAAACACACTGTTAGATCATAGTTGGACTCACCCTGGATTCATTGATCACTGTTGGACTTATCTTGTATCGAAAATCATCTGGTATCGGATTATATGGACTGTACTCACGCTGGGATTACATTAGACTTATATTGTACTGTCTGGACTCATACATGTTATTCTAGTTCAGTTAGCTTTTATTACCGTCATCATTGCCATGATTCTTCTCTTGTTTAGTTACCTTTCTTTTCTTGTATCTTAACTGTTTCTCTATACCATCACCTGAATATAAATTACCATGTTCATCAATAAAACTGTCTATAACTGCTTTAGAGTTCTCTGTCATTTACTTGGATTTTCTAGATGGGTTGTACTCGTTCTCGTCCTGATTGGACCTGTTGAAAATATTACAGATGATAGTCCTGAGGATACATGCCCTACTTACCATGGACCTGGCCTTAGCTCCAGAAGAGGCCCCAGCGGGGAACCTTGCTTAGTTATCTTTTATGTGTTTAGTAGACTTAGACATTGTCTGTTCTTATATTTGGATACTGGACTTTGTCTCCAGTTAGATACTTTGGTTATGTATTATTAAATCTGTGTTTGTTTACCTTCGCTTATAGATGCTGTGTTGTGATAAACATTTAAATATGATTTTAGAACTGTTAGCTACTTAGATCTTTTATTGTCTATTCTTAGAACAGCTTACTACGCTTTAACCAAGCGTAGGCTGGACATGGCTCGGCCCGGTCCAACAATTTGGGTAACGGGTCGTGACATATTTTTAGTGGTGCCCCCATGCAGGTCCAGACTAAGTTGTTTGGTTACGTTATTGTACCAAGCATGCCTGCAATTAGGATCTAGGACAACTTGATAACACTAGGAATGACATTTAGAACACCTAGAGGATTTCTAGGATTGCAACATAGGAGAACTCATCACAGCATAGGACCGTTAGCTATAATTAGTTTCTTGTTTGTATTTCAGTGGGTCAATTTAGACCAAGTTTGTACCCTTGGGATGACCCCTGAGGATCTCACTCTAATCTCACTCTAATCTTATCTAGAAATCAGTTTCCACTTATTTCTATTTGCTCTTCTTTAAATTCGTTGTTGAATTTAATTTCTGATTTTTGTTGTTAACTTTGATCTTGCATCGTGATAAATTTTGTGGATTGAATTGTGATATATTCTGATAAGGTAAACGTCTGCTTTAGTTATGGAGTTTAGAATTTATCGCAGCCATATTAGCTGGTATGACAAAAACATAGAGCCTGATTTTGGATATACTATCCTATTCATAGAATTTAGATTTTCTCGCAGCCATACCGGTTGGCGTGGCGAGGATTCTAGATAATATGATTTTAGGGAGTATACCTTAGTTATGACTCTATCGTTTATTGCATCTAAGCTTACTGGTGGGGCAAAAATTCTGGCAATATGATTTCAGGAAGACGTGTACGGTTATCAGATCATATCCCAACTTGGTTTACTTTCTTATGATCGAATGAGCAAGAATAAGTTCTTATCATTATTCTTCCCCGTCTTGATTAACTCTGTTCTATCTACATCTACAACTAGAATTACAGGTTCTCTAGGACTCTCCAACATGATTGCTTTCTCTTTTGGACATAATTATTTTTATGTTCCATCTTTCCTATGACTTGACTAAATTCTTCTTCGTTAACCTCTTTGGTAATTCTTCTCGTTATACATCTCGTTGTCTTCGTACCATTCTTGGAGATATTCCGATAAACTTTCCTGTCTTGCTTGACCTTTAACTTGTTTGGACACTGTTATGGATTGCTTGACCCAGTCTTAGGCCTTGTTACCTTCTACTTGATAGACGACTGAAATAGCCAAACCTTGTTGACTGATCCTGTAGTATAACTATAAATGTACTGTATGATTGTGATAAATACTTTTCCTAGGGATTGGTTAGATTAAGCTTATGGGACAAGTATAGGTGACTGACTGTAGCAGACTTGGAAACCATTAAGAACGATTGCATTGATAGTATGACTTGATGATAGGGTATCTAAGATGGAGAAATGAGATCGTATATTATTGTGACTATGGATTGAGGATTAGAATCTTATGCTTAGAATTTGAGGATTGAGCATTAAATGACTTTGATGACCAAGTGATTATGGGTTATCTATAGCTAATTACATGTGATTAGAGGGTAGATCGATACGTGGATTGATATGGAATAAATTAGAATGAGTTATCGTACTGCGTACGAGATCGGGAGGATATCAGAACGAGACAAAGACATATGTACATTGGTAATTAATAAATCGGGAGTTTTGAAATCGAGGATTTATATTCGGAGGACTTGTTGAGTAAAAAGAAGAAGGATCTACGCCAAGGATAAGAATTGAACGTATAATTTCAAGGAGAAGCTGTATAAAAGGATTGACGACAAATAATGCTAAGGGCATGTGGATTGATAGAATATGGATACTTAGGATACGATAAGGAAATCCAGTATTTACAATTGAGGTTGGAAATATGGTTGATGATTAAGCATTATAGGTTTATAAATATACCCAGAAAAGGACCTATAGTTTAGGGTATACATAAATGTTTCATGTTAGTATGGAAGATTTTAAAGGATATATGACATAGTTTATGATAGAAGGACTTTGTTGAACCTGAATCAAAAAAGATTGTAAGAAGAAACAGAAGAGATGATTATAAGGATAGCAGATTGAGTATCGTAGCCAGAGCAGCTACATGTTATAGTTTGACCGGTTGGATGATTTTTAATTTCGAGGACGAAATTTTTGTAAGGTGGGTAGGATATAAGCCCCCTGAATTTCAGGGCTGTTTTAAATTTTTCTAAATGAATTATTATCGATAAATATTTTATTTATTTAATTGTTTTGATTATTTATGTACCTTTCTATGAATTTGACTTCTGGAGCGTCAGGGATGCCAACCTCTGTAAACTCTCTTCATGGGTTTTGAAGTAGGCAAGATTATCTTCCTGTCGATATATCGTATCCTACTTGAACTCGTTCCCTTGTGCTCTTTTTGTATCGCGCAAGTTCGGGTCAACTTAGACCGATTAATCATTCAATAATTATTTCCACTTTTATTTTTGATCGTCGTTTACACGTTACCGTTGCTTTTAATTTAGGAGCACCAGATCAGCCATTTTCTCGAAACCAACTTCTCATGAATGATCTACTCGAGACGCTCTCCACCCATGACCTTCGTGTCCCACTCAGACACTTCATTTTGTGCTCCATTTTCTTCGCACAACTTCCGGGTCAATTTAGGCCGATTTATTTTCTGCCGTGAAACCTGATTTAATTTTCCAATTTAATTTCAGGACCCGACATCGACCCAACCTAGTCGACCCAAAGTATGGACGTGGCCCACATGAAGCCTACTACCTGCATGACGCTTGTGTCCCATTTATTGGAGTCCCCGTATATTATTTATTTTTCCGTGATTATAAATACGTATTTAATTCAATTATTGCACCCGGTTCGATTTTGGCCCGACCCGGCTCGACCGAACCCGAACCCAAGCTCCATATTGTCCTCTCATGACTGCCCAAATACCCTACACAATATTTCTATTTTTCCTATTTTTGAAAATATCTCTCTCTCTACTTTTCAAAATATCCCACATATTTATATATATATACATATATATGTAAATAACTCTCTCTCTCTCTCCTAACACCTATACAAACACTCACACACCCCCTCACCTCCACCTCACAGCAACCCCCCTTTGGCCGACCTCTCTCTCTCCCCCCTCTCTCAAATATCTCTCTCTCTCTCTCACTCTTTCTATACATATTATATATATACACACACACAAATACCTCTCTCTCTCTTTCTCTCAACACAAAACTCACACACACAGCACTCCACTCCCAGCCCATGCCGAGCTCCAACCTGAGCTCCTCCCTCTCCTCCTCAGCCTCTTCCCCACAACCTCTTCCTCCTCCATTCTCCTTTACCTCCTCCTTCTACTCTCTACACAACCACCACCATGATCACCATCACCAACACCATGCTCCACCACCATGCACCACCACTCAAACCACCACCACCGCACGCCACGGCCACCCTCCGCCGCGGGCCACGCCGCCGCCGGCCTCCTCCCTCGCTGGCCGCGCTGCACCACCGCCGCGCGCCTCTGGCCGCGCCACCAGCAGCAGCACAGCGGCAGCAGCAGCAGCGCTAGCAGCGCTGGCCGCGCGCCACCGCGGCCGCCACCGGCCACCGGCGACCCCCCCACCGGCGCGCACGCCTCCGGTGAACACCCCCCTGGCCACCGCCATCCTCCCCGACGTGTGAAACACACGATTCGTGCGTTTTGAACGAGATCCCGTCGGCGCGCGCGAGTTTGGAACTCAGAATTCATGCTCCGTCGCAGCAAGTTCGTACACATTTTTTGGGAGATCCGACCGTTGGATCGGTGAACTCCTTGCTCCGTCGCAATCTCGGTATATCCATCTTCACTCTTGTCAATTTTTGTCCGTTAATTTTGTCGTTTGATGCCTCAAAACTGGCCACCAAGTTGACGTTTTAAATTGAACTGTTTTTGGACAGTTTCGTGGAGCCGACTTCGTCAGCTCGTAACTCTGCCGTCGCAGCTCCGTTTTGCGCATCGTCAGTTCCGGTGCACAGCTGGTATAACCCTCTTCCTGCCTCCTTTAGGTTTCGTTTCATTATAAGCACGTTTGGTCGGTTGAATTCGACGCCAAAGTTGGCCGTCCGAATTCTTTAATTTGTACTTGTTAAATTCTATTTTTGAATCCGGGAATCCGGATTCAATTTCTGACACCACCAGTAGACTCGTGGGGTCGTTCTGGCATGTTTTCATATAAAATTTGCTTGATTTGGAGAACGTGGGCCCTGGCACGCATTTCGGTGCAAAGCGGGTCCCACTTTCTGAGTCAACGGGACTTTTTGACGCCGGCTCATCGGAATCCCATTCTGGATATACCGTTGAGTTCGTATCGTCATTCTGGACTCGTTGACATATAATTTGCTGAGTTTTGAAGACATTTGCTCCGGCACGTATTTTCGTGCAAACCGGATACCAAGTGTCGCGTCAACGTACCATTTTGAGATCGGCACATCGGAATTCCATTTTGGACATACCGTTGGGTTCGTATCATCATTCTGGATTCGTAGACATATAATTTGCTAGGTTTTGTAGACTTCTATCCCGACACGCTTTTCGGTGCAAAGTGTGTCCAACGGCGGACATCATTTTGACCCGAAATTACCGTTTTGCCCCTGTGTCTAAATTGGACTTATGGGTAGACTATCCTAGCTGATTTGACCGTTCTGGACACGTTGGTGATATTTATTTTATCATCCGACAACATCTGTAGATTTTGATTATGTATTATCCTTAATTTATAATTAATTATTTTTCTAGATATTGTTACTCTCTGGTTTTGAATTTTTATATATATTTTTATTGCTGTAAAAATCTTGAAAAAATTATATTTAAATACTATGTTAATTTAGCTAATTTATTATAATTTTTCTGGCATTTAATAAATATTTTGGTATTTTATAAAAATGGGAAAACATAACTCATTTTCAATATATTTATGTTTGCTGATTTTTAATAATTATTTATGAGGGTTTATAAATCCCAGAAAAATTAGTATAAATTTCTATAATTAACAAGGATCATTTTGGTATTTTATTTTATATATATTTAAGCTTTTTGTCTATCTCAAAAATTGTTGGAACTCAATGTACAGTTTGATTTATTTATTGAATAATTATGACTTTTAATATTTTGTGTTGTTTTGAGTTATAGACGTATTGGACCTCACCCCGCACTAGTGTAAAGACCCCAGGAAGTTAGTTTGTGTATAGTGGCACTTCACATTAGACTTCTATGCTAGGTCCCTACTTAGTTAGTGTCCCGTTAAGAGTCGTGTCACACCACTAGTATATTGTTGATCATAGCTTAGAACTGAGTTGTATATCATTATTGACAGGATACCGGACATCTATACCTTCGTACTAGTATTCTTGCTTTGCTCGAGACGAGTACATTCTCTGATAGTTCTCTCATTTATTTGTCAATTACTGTATTTCAGTTCTAGTTAGTTCTATGTGATTCTCTGTATCAACACGTATGGATATTTCTGGATTCATGTATGCGACACATACCTTACTTACTGATCTCTATTACTGGAATCACTGGAATCATTCCGGAATCATTTTTGGAATCATCATTTGGCCGGACTCATCTCGATTTTTGTGTCTTGTACTGGATTCACTTGCTGGGCGGGAAAATATTGAGTAAGACATGTAGACATACCCCAAATCCGGAATCTCCTACAGAAATCTACCGAAAGCATAGTCATCTCTTGCCTGATCAGTGAGAGATGTGCCTGATACCTACAGCCGTTTACATGTCGACCTCGATATTTTAAAACACACTGTTAGATCATAGTTGGACTCACCCTGGATTCATTGATCACTGTTAGACTTATCTTGTATCGGAAATCATCTGGTATCGGATTATATGGACTGGACTCACACTGGGATTACATTAGACTTATATTGTACTGTCTGGACTCATACATGTTATTCTAGTTCAGTTAGCTTTTATTACCGTCATCATTGCCATGATTCTTCTCTTGTTTAGTTACCTTTCTTTTCTTGTATCTTAACTGTTTCTCTATACCATCACCTGAATATAAATTATCATGTTCATCAATAAAACTGTCTATAACTGCTTTAGAGTTCTCTGTCATTTACTTGGGTTTTCTAGATGGGTTGTACTCGTTCCCGTCCTAATTGGACCTGTTGAAAATATTACAGATGATAGTCCTGAGGATACATGCCCTACTTACCATGGACCTGGCCTTAGCTCCAGAAGAGGCCCCAGCGGGGAACCTTGCTTAGTTATCTTTCATGTGTTTAGTAGACTTAGACATTGTCTGTTCTTATATTTGGATACTGGATTTTGTCTCCAGTTAGATACTTTGGTTATGTATTATTAAATCTGTGTTTGTTTACCTTCGCTTATAGATGCTGTGTTGTGATGAACATTTAAATATGATTTTAGAACTGTTAGCTACTTAGATCCTTTATTGTCTATTCTTAGAACAGCTTACTACGCTTTAACCAAACGTAGGCTGGACATGGCTCGGCCCGGCCCAACAATTTGGGTAACGGGTCGTGGCAAATACTCCCACCTGTTGAGGTATGACTGTACCCCTATCTCTACTCTTAGAATTTTGAGGACAAAATTTTCTAAGGAGGGAGGATTGTAAAACCCAAAATTTAGTTTTAATTAAATTGGGAGAATTATTTGGTTTAGTGTAATTAATTAGTTAGTTTAGTTTAGTTGTTATTATTATTATTATTTTATATTTTTTTAATTATTATATATATATATATATATATATATATATATATATATATATATATATATATATATATATATATATATATATAGTCGGTTAAATAGGAAAAACAATTTTAGTTATAAAAGATTAATTAATTGATTAATTGTAAATTGTTAATTAATAATTGATTGATTTTAGCTAGGTATTAGAATTATTTAGCTAATTATTTAAAGCCTTTTCCAACCCAAGCCCATTCCATATCCAAACCCATCTACCCATCAACCCATTCAACTAAATCCACTACCCCTTATCTGACTCCACCGACTCCTCCCAAGCGCACACGCACTCCTTCACTACCCGCTCCATCCTCCTTCCACTCTTCTCATGTAGAAACTTAAAAACTCAAACCTTTTCTACAGAACCATTTCTCTCCCAAAAAAACCTTCACAAACCTTCACGTATCTCCCTCCTCACTCCACCATTTTTCAAACCGATCGTGCCACCACGCTCCTTGTTCTATCCCGTTCCCACAGACACCTCTCAAGGCCATCCCCCGCGCACCTGAACCCAGCATCCCCGGTGCTCCCCGTGTTCGTGCCCCCTCACGCACCCGTGTGTTCGTTGTTCGACGACCTCCGTGCCCTTGTATGATACTTTCTCCGACTTTCTGGCGTTCTGAGCACCTTCGTACGTCGATCCGAGTGCAAGGCCTCCCTTCGGTTCTCCTTCATCAGCTTTTTGGTAGTTTCTGTCAGAAACTCATTCTATTTCCAGAATAGAAATTAGGTAGAAACCCATAATTCTATCCGACCAAAGAAGATGGTCTTCGTAGTCCTTGTCCCGAGCATCACTCTTCTCGGCAACAAAATTCAATGGTATGATTTGATTCTATATCAAGAAATGCTCGAGCATCACTCTTCTCGGCATATTCCAAGAAGATGGTCTTCGTAGTCCTTATCCCGAGCTTCTGAATCTTCAAATCTGGGAGCTTTAAGTATGCCAGACACCCCCACACTTGAATGATATTCAAGTTAGGTCTAACTTTAAACCATAGTTCATGAGGAGCGATGTCAGAAGTTGCATACGACACTCTATTCAAAATAAAAGTGGCCATCAATACAACTTCTCCCCAATAGCATTTTAGAAGACCCGCAGTCAACAGCATTGAGTTCATCATTTCTGTCAATGTTCTGTTTTTTCTTTTTTGCTACTCCGTTAGATTGAGGAGAATACAGAGCTGTGGTCTCATTGATGATTTCATGTTCTTTGTAGAATAATGCGAATTTATGAGACCGATACTCTCCGCCTCGATCACTTCTTAATCTCTTGAGTTGTTGTCCAGTTTGTCGTTCAGCTTCGGCCTTGAACTCTTTGAACTTCTCGAACGCTTCGTCTTTAGACTTCAGTAAGTAGACGAATGCGTATTTTGAGAAGTCATCGATGAAGGTTATGAAATACTGCATTCCGACTTTTGTAGAGAATTGTTTGAAGTCAGATATCGGAGTACAACTCCAGAAGATCTGTGCTTAGATTAACCTGATGAAAGGGTTTCTTGGTGATCTTCGTATGAGCATACACTTCATATTTCTCTACCTTACTCCCACATTTGGAGATAAGTTCTAGACTAGACATTTCATTTATTCTTTTACAATGAACTTGTCCTAGTCTATTATGCCACAACTCAAGAGTATAATCAGAATGAATGATTGTATTAATTTCATTAGACTGAGTTACAAGCTGAAGTTTAAACATGCCTGCGATATAAAAGGCTTTACCGAAGTAGGTTCCTTTTATGGACATCATCATCTGGCCAGCATTGATGTCCATCCTTAGGCCTGCATTAGAGAGTAGGCCTCCTGAGATCAGGTTCTTTGCAATAACAAGTACATGCTTCACATCTTGAAGCGTCAGAGACTTCCCTGAAGTCAGCTTCAACACCACCGTCCCGATCCCTTACACTTCAACTTGTGCATGGTTCGCCACCATAACATTTTCAGAGGTTGATTTGTATGTGGTGAACCATTCCTTGCTAAAGCAGACATGGTAGGTGGCTCTAGTGTCTACCCACCAATCAGAGTCAGCCCCTACCGTAGTTGTCACGCCCCGCTCCCGTAGGAGCGATCGTCCTCGCTAAGGCGTGATGCCGCGTGAGCCTAGATTGCGCTCACGTAAGGCAGGTCCATAATGGCCGATTACAGGCTAATCGACGGGGGTCGTCGCACAGAAGTCCCAAACAGAAACTTTAAAATATTTGGCAGCAAAAATTTAAATGCAAAACACAATTCATACAAAATACTCTTTTATTGATATTGAACAAAGATTACAATGTGGGCACAATGCCAAATTACAAGTCTCTCATGCTCACTTTTCTCTCATATTATAAGTCACTCTGCACTCTCTCATTTCTCAATACAAGCTTCAAGGCGACGAGTAGTAGATTCTTCGGAATGGCGATGTCCACACATTATGTTCCGTATAAGTTCTGACTCCATGCGGCTGCACGCTTCAAAACGCCAAAGAACTTCGTGCCTCGACGCATCCAAGCAAGATCCGCACCATCGGACTTCTACCTGTGCCTGCATATGAAAACTGTGTGGGTGTCAGTATTCAATTGTACTGGTGGAGTGAGCTCCTCGCCCACCCATAAAAAAACCGATACGTTCATTCACTTTGTGTAGCTTAAACCCTTTTGATTGTCTTTCTAATCTTGTCTTAGGATCAATTTTAGGACAAATATGCCTTGACCTATACTTGGCAATGCAACGACATGGTCGTGCTATACTCTATTCGTGGCTCCAATATATATTCGAGGCAGTGCCTCACCAAGTAGAAACTTATGTAAACTCGACCGTGCTAAGACTTTTACTTGTTCTATGTGCCTCTAGACCATTCTCGTACCAAAAACGTCAAGGGGATGTCTCGTGCTGGTCGTGCTAATAGACTTGATCGTGCCTTAAGATCGAGAACGCGCCTCCCAAGGATCAACCAGACTTAACCAACTTGCCTTACGGCTCTTCCTGACTTAACTCGAGATGATGCCACATTCATGCCGAAGCACGTATCATTGCTATAGCCAAATCTTAGACTCCAGAATGGTGATGTAACCGTGCACACCCAAACCCGTACCGATTCAAGGTTAGTGCTTGCTATAAGTATACCTTGTTAATCCAACTCATAACTTGCTAGTACGCGACGCAATCCAAAGGCATGTACACGGATAGCCGCTCTTATGCCGACACATCTATATGAGTGGTCACTAGAAATGTCAAGCTATCCTGGATCTTTGCATACTGTGACCATTTGCATGCGAGGTACGAGCTCCCACCGAATGACCCGCAGCCTATATTGTAATAGTTTATTTCAATTGAGTCGTACCATCGATGAAGGCTGTACAATATCTGTATTTTCTCCTAGGCCGACACGAACCCGACGCCCCGGGATCGTTCGAGGAATTCACCTTGCGCACAAGTTGTCCAATGACCATGCAAGACTCAACTTGATCTACCAAGTCCTTCCTTAATCATGACCATGCTTTCCAACTTTCTATCGAGGCTCCTAAATAGCGGGACCGATCTCGGCGACAACCAGTCGCATGGACTTCCTTATCGAGACTCCCAAGTAGCGGGACCGATCTCGTGAACTTACTTATCGAGACTTATCGAGACTCCCAAGTAGTGGGATCGATCTCATGAACTTCCTTATCGAGACTTATTGAGACTCCTAAGTAGCAGGACCGATCTCGTGTACTGTCCTTTGTCCGTGGCATGCTTTTCACTAAACCAACCGTGGTTCGTGCCTTAGACTGACTTGTTCTCTAAGCGACACTATTGCTCAAGTCACATACTTTATATGACGAGCCTTGTTCTCGTGGGACTATCTGACTTGACAACCACAGGCAACAGGGGACAGTGCTTGTTATGACTTCGATAGCCCAGCCAAACTCTTGTCTAACTTATTCGTACAACGACTTGACTAGCAAAGGCTATGCCAAGCCTTGCATCGAGGGAACGTGCTATGCCCGTGGTCGACTTGAACAACCAAGCTCTTTGGGTGCCTAGACTTAAAACACAAGCCGTGTAATACGACTTAAACCACGGGACAGGCGAAGGCTGTGCTAAGCCTTGGACGATGGGACCGTGCATGCTTTATCAAGCATTCATACGGGTGACGCCTATGACTTAGGCTAATTCCGGTATTGTGGCAACCTAGCAACTTAGGCCAACTTTTTTGTCCCAAGCCACGGGACAAAGGACCGAGTGTCATTTTGAAAGCACGCTGAGCAAACTTCTAAGTAGACCGTGGAACCTTTTTCCATGTTCTAACATATTTCGATCCGTCGGGATTATTCCCTTAGCTATGTGGATGTGTCTCTTTTATTGTCAAGCATAATTTGTGCAAGTTGAAAATATGTGATTTATTATGTGAAGGCTAAGATGAGGCAAGTTCACCGAAACTACCCCACCTAAGCTTGGGGTCACCTCGGTCGAGTGAGTCTTCGAGCAGCCGTTGCAAGGCTAAGTTCGAATGCCATCGATATTTTGATTCCTCCGATTGATTGAGCGGGACGGGGCACTACAGCAGTGACCTGAGCAATCATAGCAATTATGTCAGTAACCATAGAAACCTTAATAGGCTCACCTTGCTCTGAGTGCTTGGGTTTGGATCTACATTCACTATTGTAATGGACCTTCTTACCATAGTTGATGCAAGTTGTCACGCCCCGCTCCCGTAGGAGCGATCGTCCTCGCTAAGGCGTGATGCCGCACGAGCCTAGCTTGCGCTCGTGCAAGGCAGTTTCATAACGGTCGATTATATCGGCGGCGACGGGGTCGTCGCACAGAAGTCCCAAGCAGAAATATTGAAACATGCAGCGGAATTTAAGAACAAGTACACATGAACACAAGTTATTCAAAAGAAGCTCTTTATTGATATTGAATACAAGATTATATTTGTGGGCGCAAGGCCAAATTACAAGTCTCTCGTGCTCACTTTTCTCTCATTTACAAGTCACTCTGCTCTCTCTCTCATCTCTCGATTACAATGCTAGAGCTAGCGGAAGCTTCGGAAGGCGATGTCCATACATTATGTCCCGTATAAGTCTTCAATCCACGCGGCCGCACGCTTCGAATCACCAAGGAACTCCGTGCCTCGACGCATCCAAGCGAGTTTCGCGCCACGTGCGTCTACCTGTGCCTGCACATAAAATACTGTGTGGGTGTCAGTACTCAACTGTACTGGTGGAGTGAGCTCCTCGCCCACCCATACAAAACCTACACGTTCATTTACTTTGTGCAGCTTAAATCCCTTTCTATTGTCTTTCTAGTCTTGCCTTAGGATCAGTTTTGTGACTATGGACGCCTTGGCATATTTGTGTCTGAGGACCATCCCGTGCTTGTACCACAACGTTAACTCATACTTTACCTCTAGACCCTCTTTTCGTGCCAACAACGTTAACCAATCAAGTCGTGCTTGCCTTTCGGCCAAACTCAAGGACGCAACTACGCGATGAGGCTTCATTTCCGTGTGACCGTGCTACGAACCCTTGCTGAGGCCGTGCCTCGCAATTCAGTAAGACTTAACCATATCGCCGCCTCGCGGCCCTTGCTACTTTGATCACCAACTGACCCTATCGAGACTTGTGAACTTAGTGTCACTCGACCAACTTGCCTTGCGGCGATTCCTGACTTAAACCCGCGACACCTCAATCAAACTTGTGCAACTCTATGACAACATCTTAAGACTCGACGTCACGACTCGTGCCGAAGCACGACGCCTACGTTGAAACCAAATCTTAGGCCCAACATTGTGTTTTTAACTTGTACACACACCTACAACTCGACTCCTTGATATAGCGCACTCAATACTCGACTAAATCCAAAGGCACACTCGCGGATGGCCGCCGTCATGCCGACATCTATATGAACTTGGTCACTAGCACGACAAGCTATCTTGGACCTCCATTGGATATTAGGGTACGTTCGTAAAACGAGGCACGATCTCGCCGAATTTCCCCTAATAGCCGTCCTACGGCGCACCCCTTGGGTCAGGTCGCACACCATCCAAGGGTCCCGTAGGCCCGTGGTTCCTCCTAGGCCAGATCGGTCCCGTGGCTGCGACAACCGTTTGAGGAACAAAATCAAAACCCTTGTGCACCGGTACACAAGTTGTCCAATGACCATGCAGACTCGACCCACTTCCTCATTTCAGGACCGTTTCATTATCTTTACTTTCATTATTTTACTATCTTTTTGAGTTCCACATTCCAGACTTCATCATTTGAGACCCCTCGACGACCCACGGTCGCGAGCATTCTTTCCATGTTACCGTATCATTTCATTTAACTCAGGAATGCCTATTCGATAGACCTTTCTCCAAAACTCATTAAGTCGACCGTGGTTCATACCTTAACGCTAAGTCCGTGCATCGTGCCTCAAACCGACTTACGTTCTACGCGACGCTATCGTCCAAGTCATATTTTATATGACGGGCCTTCGGATCGTGGGACTATTTAACTTGACAACCGCAGAATGAGCGGGACAGCACTTGGAATGACTTTGGTCGACCGGCATAACTTTGTCTAACTTACTCAAGCCTACAACTTAACCCGAGGGACGAGCAAGGGCTATGCCAAGCCTTGCGTTACGGTAGCGTGCATGCTTTATCGAGCGTTTACGCGGGCGACGCCTATGACTTAGGCAAGTTCATAGTTTTGTGTCGAAGACCAACTTTTCTTCTCCCAAGCCACGGGACGAAGGACCGAATGTCATTTTTAAAGCATGCCGTGCACCAACTCTAAATCGACCGTTGGACCTTTTTCCATGTTCTAACTCATTTCGACCCGTCGGGATTATTCCCTTAGCTATGTGGATCCGTCTCTTTTATTATCAAGCCTATTGTGCAAGTTGAAAACATGCGTTTTATTATGTGAAGGCAAAGATGAGGCAAGTTCATCGAAACTACCCCACCTGAGCGAGCGGTCACCTTGACCGAGCGATGTCTCCGAGTAGCCGTTGCAAGGCTAAGTCCGAACGCCATCGGCGTTTCGATTTCTTCGATTGACTTTGCAGGACGGGGCACTACACAATTCATATTGGATTTTGGCTTCTGGGGCTTGAAAGTGTACCCTTTCACTTTCAGATTAGTGAAGTCCTTCTTCTTGTGGTGGAAAGCTACCTGCTTTTTCTTGGATTCCTTCGTCTGGACCAATTTGGCCTTAGCCATCTGCTTGGACAGAGTGTCGACCTTCAGTTGAGCCCTTATCTGGTCCTCAACATAAATTTCTTGTAGGAGATCTTCCAGACTGATTTCCAGTTTCTTCCTATACATATTTGCATAGAATTTGCTCCATCCAGCGGGAATCTTGGAGATGATCCCTCCAGCAACGAACTTGTCATTGAGGGTCATCTCCTTATCTTCCAATTTTTGACGCAACTTCAGGATTTCCATCACCTGAGGTAGCATTGTCTTCTCGTCTTCAAAGAGTCATTTGTGATATTTTTCGACGATGAATATCTTACTCTTGTTCTTGTCATCTTCATAGAGTTTCTCCAAAGACTCCCATATGTCTCTGGCATTGGTCTTCTTAGAGTAAGATTCTTCCAGAGAGTCCTCCATAGTATTGAGGATCAGAAGTCTACAGAGGCTATTTTTTATTTCATTTGGACTTTTTGGCAGTAGCAGTAGCAACCGCGACCGCAGTTCCATCTTTTGGAACCTTCGTTTCGTCCTCAGATAACACGTGGTCGATGTCCACGAGTTGAAGATTGAGGCTAATCTTTCTCTTCCATATTTGGTAGTGCTCTACATTGAATTTCTCTAACTTGTTAAAGTTGGAATCAATGAGTGCAGCATGAGAGTTTTCTATCTTGTAAATATAGTTTTGAAATTGTTAGTCCCAGAGTGTGATTTTAAGATGAGAAACAGATTTTTCCAACACTTTGAGGAAGGTGCACAAATGAGATCCCGGAGGATTTAAAGAGACGAAATCAAATATCACACTTCGAAGAAGGCACAAATAAATTTTGTAGCAGCAACCACGAAAATCCAAAAAAAGTTTTCTGATTAGATCAGAGAAGATCTCATTTAGAACGAGTTACAAGTGAAGAGGAGATAAACGAAAGAAGAAGAAGAAGAAGAAGAATGCATGTTGTGGTGACGGATCACCAGAGCTCAAAGCTAGATTCACCCTACACGATCAGCTTCTAGGAACCAGCAAGTTCAAATATGAACTTTTGGAACACTCTGTCGAAATGCTCTTCTGACTCCTTGGATGGACAGAACTGCGCGCGCTTCTCTCAGTTTCTCTCTTTTTTACTCATTGATTTTCGTGAAGAACTTGTAGAATTAACTGATCGAATGATATATAAGAGAGAAACTTATATAGTATTTATTATCACGACCCGTATCCGCTTTTCGAATACGAGTTCGTAGCCAACTCCAGCATACGCCGTAGCATCGACGCTAGTACACTGTCTAGGTCTCATTGTCAATCTCAAATACAAGAAAGTCATATCTAATTGCTCATTCACAATAATTATTTTATTTACAAAATTCAATAATACAACATAATGATGTTTGGAAACAAATATGCTAAACAATAAAAGAAACTAACTAATCTATCCAGAATCTACGATTGGCCTCAAGATCTTTATCTCCTTCGTATAGTCTATAGCGCAAAGGTAGAAAGCACGCCAAGTCACCTACAACGATCCAGTCAGGAAAGGAGCAAAGTACAACCTTATTGTATTTATGTAACTTAATACAAAATAAGCTAGACAGTAGATATGCAGTAGAAAATAAAGAAAATATGAATATGAACTGGATACGACAAACATGTACAAGAAATAACTAGAAAGAACATGGATGAACGAGACACTAGCAATGGACATGTATAATAAAACAGACAGTGTGTTTGAAATACTTTTCGACATGTGAACAACTGGGCTAATACGGTACATCATACGATGGCTATCCGTAATAAAAAGGTACGGTTAACTAATACGTGCGGTGTATGACTTAGCTATGCACAATAACAATAGTTGGGTTTGTTCACATACCTACTGAGCATTTTCCCACCCGACTTACTAAACAATCAATAAACGAGCAATGATATAATCAAGTCCTACAATGTCACAATCGTGTCACAATCTGGATACTCAATCAAACAAAATAGCATTATAATATAAGAAGCACATATAATAATAGTGTACTTGCCTCGAGTTAATTGTACTGGACGTGACTTGATCATGTTAGCACAGAATAGTCGCGGATGGCATAACTACGCACACGGTCTCTAATAATGGAACAGAACGTGCCATTGGGTTCGATACAATCCGATTAGCCTAGGGTCGATATAAAGTAGTTAGCATCACGCGCAATAGGAACGTATGACTAGTTATGATCGAAGAGAAATTCGTTTAAAGAAATCCTTAATAAGATAAAAATATATATATAAATACTTATAACTATTTTAGAAACTACGTTTTGATACTTGGAAACTTATTTGTGAAATATTTTAGTAAATATTTTGGAAACTATAGAAGAATCACATTTAAGTCAAAGCTATCATTTAAATAGATATAAAAATATTAGAGTACTTTTAAGGTCAATAAGCTATACTTAAATACCAAAAATAATAATATTTAATTCTGAAATAAATAACTTAAAAATATAAATTATCCTAATAATAATCTGAAATATAACCTAAATAAGGAAGTTTGGCCATAGAAAGTCATATTTCTAATTTTGAAAATCATGGCACGCAAATCGAGGCGTGACGTTGACTATCTAGTTAAGCGTTATGAACTCAATAATTTGAAAGCAGATCTTGGTAGATTTTAGTGCCATGAGAACACTGGAATCGACCGTGCCGCAAAATCACGCTTTGGTCAAAAGATATCGCCATTATGGCTAACCATGACTAAATAGGTGATTTATCAATCAAATCTGAGTTCAACGAATTAATTAAAATACTAGATGAACGTATTAAATTATGGAAAAGTTATATGTCGTAGAGGTCTATGTCAGCTTTCCAAAACTTTAAACGGTTCACGATTCTGATTCCTGGTTCTCCTGAAATCTCAAAAATACCAAAATGTGTCAAATTTCGGACAACTAGTACTCTACCAATTTTCAAAAATTTAGGTTCATAATTTATGAAAATAAATTAGATATTCAGAAACTATACCTCGATACACTTCCGAAAAAAATGGCGCACGAAAAGCATGTCAGAATTGGTAGCAATCGCTTCGGGACGTCAGAATTCTCCCAAGGAAGAAATCTCTCAAAATTCGGTCAAGGTAATTAGGGTTTTCGGAAAACTGTGCATATAGAGAGAGGAGAGAGAGGAAGAGGCGGTTGGGAACCGACAGGTGGGCCTGCTCTGCATTGACTGGGTATTTAATCATAGAAATTGATTTAAAAATCAATTTAACTCCAAATAACCCAAATAAATTCCTAAAAATTCTAAATAATTATAGAAAATATTTTTATCCCTATAGAGCCTAAATAAAATATTTTGTCCTAAAATACCCCGGATGACCTTACAGTAAATCTTGGAAGTCTCTAAAAATAATAAACCTTCATGAATTAAATCACTAAAAAATATCCAAAAATTGTGAATATATATATAATAGGTAAATAACATATAAATATGCTATCTAGAGTCCATATGACTATAGTATGGCCATAGCTCGCCTATAAGCTTAAGCATGACCCTTAATGATCATAAAATTAACCATAATCACATAAAAAATTTAAAAATTTGGGAAGTGGTGTAAACCCCCATAATTTATAATTGTTTTTATAAATTAAATTAATTTTTGTTATGTATTTCATTAGTTATGGATTTATTTACTACTAAGTTATTAGTATAATTAAAGTATGTGTATATATACATTATTATATGTGTGCATGTTAATATTTCTATTAAATAAAGAATATAATAAGTTCTAGGATTTTTAGGAATTTATTGGTAAATTTTTGAGAATTTATTTATAGCTTAAAATAATATATAAATATATTTATAGCTTGATATAGATATATATATAAATATATATATATATACATATAAGTAGTGGTGATTGTGTTTAAAAAGAAAAAGAAAGATGTGAGCACAGCCGCTCACTTTAAGTGAGCGGGCCCACAGCAGCAGCAGAGCAAAAGAAACCCCCCGCCCCCCCCCCCCCCCCCCCGTGCGCGCACGTGAACCGTGGAATAGTGGGAATCGGGTTAATCCAAAACCCATTAGTATTAGGGTTGAGAGTAACTTGATATATATATATCTTCTTGCACAAACCTCGAAACCCTAAACTTCCAAAACGAAAGTTGAGGCTGATCATATCCTCTTCGCCTACGAGTTCGTTTCACCAGCGAAGGAGCTCTGTGCACGACGAACGGAGCATCGGAAGTCAGCCCCGTGTCACCCACGGGGCAGTTTTCCCACTCAAGGTACCCTACTTCCCCATGGCGTAACTTTTTACTCGTAGCACCGATTTTCGATCCGTAAGATTTTCTGGAAAGTAGACTTGACCCTCTTCGAGATCCTCTACATGGATTTGGAAAACAACCCATCGACTTGCTCGAAAAATAGAGACGAAGTTGAACAAAAATCTGTTTTCTGTAATACTATAAAACTGTTTTAAAATGACAACTTGTCGGCCAATTTTCTTGCTGTACAGTAAAGTAATGTAGGAACTAATTAAAAACAGTAAAAGACAACATAACCGAGATCGCAACGCATCTTCTGCATCGTCGTTTCGATTAGCGTGTAAAAATTTGATTGATGTTGAAGTTGAGGGAAAACCTGTGTTTAATTATATTAATTTTCTGAAATTTTTCCGATATGGCATGTGCCCCGACGAACCGGGCGACGTGGTCACGTGCTATACACATTGAAAGGCGCGTATGGACGTTGCGGATGTGTGGGATCTGACGGAACTCAGTTTCGTTGTGTGTGCGCGACGAAATCAACGCGTATCCGTCAAGATACCCCCGTATCGGCGTTTTACAAACTTTTCCATAACTTCGTGTACAGTCATCGAATCGAGACGAAACTTGTGCCAACAGGTCCGACTCGAAATTCTGGTCTGTATGCCAAGTTTGGTTCAATTCTGAGAAGGTCGAATCGGAACTCCTTTTTAGCGGGCCCGCGATCCACTCAAACGGGCGAATTTGTACACGGCTCATCGGAATCCAAAACTAGACATACCGTTGAGTTACTCTCCTCAAACTGAAACCATAGACATATAGTTTGATGACTTTAAAGACCGTAGACTTTGGCATGCGTTTCGGTGCAAAGCGAGTCCAACGGCGGACATCGTTTTGATCCGAAATTACGATTTTGCCCCTGTTCCAGAATTTGACTTTTGGACAGGCATTTCCTAGGTATATCTTCTTCACCGAGATCATTTTTGATGTTTGTTTTAGCGTCTGGAGTCATCTGTGATTTGTGAATTTTGGTGCTGACACTTGCTACCCTTGGAATTGCCCTTCTCGCACCGTAGGCAAGATACCTTTCCACCTTACTCTGTGATTATTATATTTTTATTTTCAGTTGTTATTTTTAGCATTTCTTATTTCTCGATATTTAAACTGTGCGTCCAAGTCACACTTGGGTGCAAGCAACTCTATCGGTCGTTTTTCTCGCTTTGAGGTCCCTGGTATCCTGATGGGGCCACACCTGAGTTACTGCTACTGAGCCAGATACCCATGTGTTAAAGGTCTGTTCTTAACTGCATTGTCACTATAGAACTGGTAGGCACCCTATTGCATGCATCCCTTTTTCTTTCTATTATATTATCACAGTTTATATGGCATGGTATTTTCTTGTATCTTGCTATGTCCCCTGAGGACCTGGTTATCTTTCCAGGATTAGACGACTTTCCGCAGGAGTACGGTGCGACGCTGGATCCATCTTACATCGATGACGAGGCAGTCACTACTAATTTCTAGTTCATTCTATATTTGAGATATTAGTGGACATTATTTTACATCTCTTTCATTTCTATTTTTTAGGAGGCTGGACTCCGATCTTGTGAGACTATTTTTTTTCATAGCTGTTTGGAGTGAGTATGTTCACCCAGCTATCTTTGGATACTCTTATTTATTTATTTGGACTCTATTATCTTCTGTGTTGAGCTGTGATGAGATTAGATATGTTATTCTGGCCTGTTATTATTTTACTTACAACTTATGTGCATATATGAGGATTCCATATATTGGAGTATTCTTCGTATATGTGCAGCTGGCATGTTCACGTACTTGGTCCTACGTATTTTGGGACTGGGGCATTACAAGTGGGTTTACATCTGTCCAGTAACCACCCAGTTTACGAAACGTTCAAGATATGGTAATGCGGATCCGTGAAAGGAGGAAGCATTCCTGAACGTGTGTTCAGATCGTGAACAGACACGACACCGCTTATATGTGCGCACTACAACAATTAGCGCCAACTGCGCCCGCACGCACCCGTGCACAACGTACACTGCGCGCATACTATCGTACCAACTGGTCGCGCCATTGGGTCGTACGAACGGGCGTGTGATCATCAGCGCAGACGTTCGCACAACGAGCACAACTAAGACGCACTATGCGCCTAGAGACGTGCTGTGACGACCCGTACCCGGAGTAAGGGCACGAGTACGTGACAACGTCCCAACCTACGCCGTAGAAACGGCGTAGAACGCTGTCTAGGTCTGCTATCTAACAACAATTATAATATCAAAACCTGTGGAAAATGGTCAACTTCGAATGGAGGACAAGCAATGACAATATAATATACTCAAACACAAACTCTAAGAAAGATAGATGATATCGAAAGATAAAGACAACAAGATATAAAATATCATCCAGAAGATCCAACACAGAAATAATACAAGTCCAGAGTCAACAATCTTTAATATAATACTAAAATAATAACAAGCCAAAATATAATCTGGAGTCAAAGTCCAGTACCAAACTAAACCAGCTAAGCTACTCTAAAGCCCTATCGGCTGGCGCTAACCCTTACTGAACTAGGGTCTCCAAGTCTAGGCCAACTACGTCATAACGACCGTAGTAGGTAGGACACTCGTCCTCGCCATAATCTGTAAAATTTTGTCAATATATCCAGTCAGGATGGAACGAGCACAAATTTCAAATAACAGTTCTAGTTAGACGATATTGAAAATGTAGCAGTAAATAGAGAGAATATACGAGGTAAAATAATGTGTACATAAATCATGATAAGGCATATCAAGACTGTAACTGAATGTAAGAATAAGAAAATAGTATATATCATGTACAAAAATCTGGAATTATATCAATGTGAGTTTAGTATTAGTTTCAATATGTGATCGGCTTAGGTTGCACAGGAGAAAAAGGGCCTGGCTAGTCATACGTAAAGTGTATGGCTAACACTCTCAGGGAACATAAAACACAGGAGGAAAACTGATCACATATCTACGCTAAGTACCCCCATCCCTGACCAGTAAAGTGGATCCAGTAATGACATGTCATGACACATGATTCTCCGAGGAGGTAGCGAGCCTTCGCCGGAATCATATCAATACAATGCACAAGGAACAAGAAAAGACTTGCATAGGATATACCAAGGAATACAAGGAATAACATCTCATGACGGGATCCAAACAAATACCAATCCGTGTGAACAATGTGACAAGAGAACAAGGATATCTACTCTAAATACAAGAAACATAGACGATATCATAAAACATAAATACTATCAGAGAATGTACTCGCCTGAGATCCGATAGGAATATGTCAACAGTATAATCTGGCTCAGAGTGAAGTTACAGACCTAAAGATGAGATATACATGAGTTTAATTAGTGTTTAATAGTGTATGGCATAATTTCTAGTATATGTTATGCAATCTAGGTCAAATTCAGTCATAGTAAGTCACACCAAGCCAAACTAAGTCACACTAGGCCAATCTAAGTCAAAAATGATAAAACTAAGTCAATCTAAGTCATACTAGGCCTAACAAAGTCAAACTAGGTCAAGGCAAATCAAACAAAGTCAAACTGGGTCGATTTAAGTCAAAGGTTGACTTACAGTTGACTTTTGGTCAACTGGTCAACTCTGGTCAACCCTTGGTCAACTCTAGGTCAAACTTGACTAACGTTGACTAACAGTTGACTTTGGGTCAACTGGTCAACTTCGGCCAAGTTCTAGTCATTTTTAGGCTACGGTTGACTTCCGGTTGACTTTTGGTCAAAATAGTCAACTGTGGTCAACCGAGGTCAAAACTAGTCTAAATTCACTATTCCTAACCATTACCAACCATAATATCCTAAATATAACTATATCTTAAAGTAGTAAACTCATATGTTAGTTTTACCCAATTACCTTCAATTACCCTTAACATAGTACTTATCCTCTACTTGCTAACATTAAGGCAAATCGACTTTGCCTTGGGAGTATCCCTCCCGGTATCCTAGGATAGCAAGATACTAATCTATCTAGCCATTACCAACCACAATCTCTCACTGTCTTGGACATCAAAACTATCTTATGGCATATCTTAATTCTCAATATTTACCTTAAGGTAATCTTGGTATCATAAGATACCAAGATACTAACTTAACCTCTATCCTAAACCAAAACTACTTCCCTCAATTCCAACTCTACATCTAACTCCCATCTAACTAGAATACTACTTCTAAAATAACTCTCAAATACCAACTCATACATCTACAAACTTACCCTCTAATATATCATACCCTCACATATTTCATATCTTGACAAATCCTTAGTTTCTACCACTAAAACCACTATCCCACTAACCACTTAACACACTAAAAAGACACTCTAACATAGGGGTTTCATAGAGGGATATATGGTTGACATATGGGGGCATGTATTGGGGCTAAAAGGGGTCATGATGGGATGTATTGGGGGCCACCAATACCCCCAAACTGCTGTTGCTGCTGCTCTTGAACAAGGCTGTTGTGAGCAGCCTATACTGCTGCTGTAGCTGATGTTTGCTACTTGTAAGACCCAGTTTTCTGAAATTGGGTATTTTTGAAAATTTATTATTTTTATTACTTATTAATGGTGTTTTAGTCATGATATAATTTTTGATGATTTTAGTTAATTTAAAACTATTTTCTAAGTCATGGCTTATGACTTTGTGATTTTACTAGTGTAATCCTAGTGTAAACCCTAGAGATTTCATAACCTAGAAACTAACCATGATCATGTGAGCCTAGCCATAGGTTTAGAACATCAAATTAGGACTTTTTAGCCTAAAGGGTATTTTGGTAATTTCTTAGGATTTATTAGGAATTATTTGGATTTATGTGTTTTTATTATTATTTAATTATTGATTAGTGCCATGATTAGTCCCTAACCTAGTCTACCCTAATCCATAGGTTAGCCACTAACCTAGAATGATAAGGGGATAGATATTTGCATTGGTTAAAGGAGGATAAATATCTTGATATTTACTTTGTGGATATTTTCCACAAAATATCCAAAATATCAACCCTTTTGCCATGAAAGTCTTTCCCTTAGCTTGGAAGCAACCCAAGGACACCCCCTCCCCTTGTCATGGCAGCCAAGAACACCCCCCCTAGCCCTACACCATTCTATATAACCCCATTGCTTTCATTCATGGCCATTTACATGAATTTAAACCTAGAAAAATCCTATTTCTACAAACCTTGATAACTTGATCAATTTTGATCCAAATCACCTCTAGTTTCTTGCATTGGACTCCCCTACACTAGAGGGTACTAGTTAGGGCCTGCTATCGAGGATTTCGTGAGCTTTGCGCATCACCAAGTTGAAGTGGACACCCCTCCCCCCTCTCCTTATTTTTCCATTGGATTGCATCAATAGGTAAATGTCCATAAACCATGTTAATATTGTGTTTTCTCTTCATATTTGCATGCATCTAGGTACTAGGGAACTGGGGGTCAAGTTTGGTAGGATTTAGAGTTGGTTTGGTGTCCGTATCGGACACGTATCCTAGGCTAGGAAACAGTGTTTGGTGAAATGCCACTTAGGATTAAACTTTGTTATTTTGCAAAACAAAATATATTTTCTGGTAGCCCTAGACATGTAGGACACATACCAACTTGACTGAGCACAAAATCTTATCGTGTCCGTGTCCAAATTGGACACGAACACACTGCTTAAAACACACTGTGACACTGCTAAAACCCGACTGTTTGACACTTCCTGTCGTGTCCACACGTGTCGTGGACATGATACAGGAACTTGGACACGTGCCCTGACACCCCACCTATCCTAGGACACGACCACGACACCATAGGTTGCACACACGTGGCCCTAGACTGGTCGACATGCGTGCACGACGCAGCACGACAGTGCGTGCGGCTCCCCTGCTGCTGCACATCTCGTGCTCGCTGCACGTGACACGTGGACACGTGCCACTTGGCACAGAGGTGGGGGCACCCTCTGACAAGCCCCCCCTCGAGTCTCACAACTTCTCGTGTCGTATCGGACACGTAGTTAGCTCTGCACTGATTCGTGCACTGTACTAACACGCGCAGAGTTAGGCTCTGATACGGGCTCGGACACGACGCTGTGTGACACTTGGACACGAGACAGGCACTGGGACACCTAGCCTGACCCTAGGCAAACCCACACGCGTGAGCACGAGACACATGGACAGGTGTGTCGTGTCCTACACGCGTGTGCACCTTAGCACGATACTGTGCACTGTAATTTACCCGATTTGGGTTTTAGACTCCTGGACACGCCGTGTCGTGTCGTGGTGGACTCCCATGGACACACACGACACGTACACGTGTGGGGGCTCGATTACCAACCACTAGTTTCGAGTCTTAGCTCGTGTAGGTGCGTGAATTCGGATTACCTACCTGTCGAGTTCACAGTCCACTGTTCTCAGGTTTTAGGATTTTCCAGTTTTTGCAAAAATGGATTTCAAACCCGATTTTGATACAATTTATACTTTGTAATAGTGTATTTTAGTATGTATATATGTATGTGTGAGTGTGGGTGAGTTTTCAGGGTATTTGGTTATGTGTGTAGGTTGTTGTGTATGTATATACATACATATGTATATATGAACTTGTGTGTGTGGGTTGGGGTGATTCCTGTTTCAGGAAATCTGAGACTTCCTCCCCTTCCTGTTTTCTATTTCTCCCTCTCTCTCACTGTTTTCTGTCTCTCTCTCATTCACTCTCACTCTCTCATTCTGTCTCTCTCTCTAAGTCTCTCTCTCATTTCCTTTCCCTCTATATATATATGTAATATATATAGTTGTATATATATATATATATAAATGTATATATATATATAAAGGATATATATGTTTGTATTAGGTCTCATTAGGTCACATATAGTGTGTTATGTGTATGAGGGTTTTGTATTATATATAGTACTTATATATTAGTATTGGGTAGTATATATATATATATATATATATATATATATATATATATATATATATATATATATATATATATATATATATATATATATGTATATCTTCTAGTTATAGGTTTATATGAAAACCCCATGACTATGGCCTATGGCCAAGATCATTAGCCTATGGCTTGGGGCTAGCCCTAATGGCCCAAAACCCTACTTGTTAACCCTTGATTACTAAGGGTTGACCAAAGTCAACCTTAGGTCAAACTTGACCTAGTTGACCTAGATTAAACTTAAATTAACCTAGAATGACTAGTTTGACATTGGTTGACCTAACTTGACTAGTAGACCTAGTTGACTAGATAATTGACAATTGTTGACCAAAGTCAACTATAGGTCAAACCATGACCTAATTGACCTAGAAATGGCTTGGATAGACTTAAGAGGACTTAATGACTAAGGTTTGACTAAACCCTAACTAGATGATTAGGTTAACCATATAGATTATGAGGGTAATCCTATATAGATGAAGATATGTATGGGGTTAAGTGAGATACTTAGAGTTGAGTCATGACTTGAGTTGGAGAATAGGATTAGCTTGATTATAGGATTAAGGTTGGTATTGTACTATATGTATTTATGTGTGGTATACTTTGTATAGGTAATTATAGTATAGTATCTTAGGTATTCTAAGGCAGGTTAGCCAATGTTTGGTTTTGAGTTAGCCTTATAGGGTTTGACTGGATGTTGACCATTAGTCAAGATTAACCTAATTGTCTTATTGACTAGTCTATGATTAACCAAAACCTTAGTTAGTCTAAGATTAACCTAGACTTTGACCATGTTGACTAGTATTGACTAATCTGACCATTATTGACTAAACCCTAGATAACTGGACTAGTTTGGCTAGAATGTTTGACCAAGAGTTGACTTTAACCTAGATTAGACTTGTTTAACCTTGTTTGACCTTGTATGACTTAGTTTAACTTCTTGTGACCTAGTATAACTTAGTTTGACTGTAGTGTTGACCAAGTTTGACTTTGACCTAGATTGGCTTAGAATTCATATAAATTGCATCGTAGATTTCATTTACCTTCATTTTAGACATGTCATAACTGTATTGCTCTATTTTAGGACATTGTGACCCTGGTACAGACATCTGATATTACACTACTCTTTCCAGAGTATCAGGCGAGTACATTCTCTGATAATTCTCTCATTTATTTGTCGATTACTGTATTTCAGTTCTAGGTAGTTCTATGTGATTCTCTGTATCAACACGTATGGATATTTCTGGATTCATGTATCGACACATACCTTACTTACTGGCCTCAATTACTGGAGTCATTAGTATCATTTTGGAATCATTTCTGGAATCATCATGTATTGGCCAGACTCATCTCGATTCTTTTTGTCGATTTTGGATTCACTTGCTGGGCGGGGAAATATTGAGTAAGACATGTAGACATATCCCAAATCTGGAATCTCCAACTGGAATCTACTGGAAGCATAGCCATCTCTTGCCTGATCAGTGAGAGATGTGCCTGTTTACCTACAGCCGTTTATATATCGACCTCGATATTTTAAAACACACTGTTAGATCATAGTTGGACTCACCCTGGTTTCATTGATCACTGTTGGACTCATCTTGTACTGGAAATTATCTGGTATCAGATTATATGGACTGGACTCACACTGGGATTACATTAGACTTATATCGTACTGTCTGGACTCACACATATTATTCTAGTTCAGTTAGCTTTTATTACAGTCTTCATTGCCATGATTCTTCTCTTGTTTTAGTTATCTTTCTTTTCTTGTATCTTACTGTCCCTCTATGCCATCATTACCTGTATAGAACTGCCATGCTCATCAATAAAACTGTCTATAACTGCTGCTTTATAGTTCTTTGTCATTTACTTGGGTTTTTCTAGATGAGTTGTACTCGTTCCCGTCCTGATTGGACCTGTTGAAAATATTACAGATGATAATCCTGAGGACACATGCCCTGCTTACCATGGACCTGGCGAGGGATTAGCTACCTTTGGTTCCGACTCTCAGGAGTGATTCAGGAGATTAGCTAGTAGACCACTTTAGCTTTCATGTTTTGGCTTGTTGTATTAAAGTTAAGATATTGCGTCTGTATTAAGTTGGTTTGAGATATTGGTGTATTATTTTAGTAGTTAGTTGTTGTTGTCTTTAATTCCTTAGGTATAACTTCTGTGTAATCTTTTCGTGTTTAGACTGTGTTTGAGTAGATCATACCCTTTACTAGCCCTCCATTCGGAGCTGGTATCCGGACAAGTACTTTTTATATTCACTGCATGAGATTAGTTAGCAACCTAGGACAGATTACTACCGCCGACACTGCGGCGTAGGCTGGACGTAACCACTTCTCGTGCCCCTATACAGGGTGCGGGTCGTGACACTACTGCCTTAGGGCAGCAGCTTGCTGCTCCTATCCCCTCTACTTCTCTCTATTCATTCATTCCTTCAATCATTCATTCATTCATCCACTCATTCACTAATTCATTCATCCCTCTACCTATCTATCTATATATCTATCTACATATCTATCTATCTATCTATCTATCCATGAACACCCACACACACACATACATACATGCATACTACCAACACTACCACTACTACCACACACACACACTCTCCATATAAATATACACACATACACATACATATACACATATACATATACTCCTAAACGACCCAAAACCTTATCTGAATACACAAATCTTTGCAATTCTACCCTCTAGGGCCTAGACACATGCCCCACACAAGCAATCCAACTCGCGCAAGCGAGCGAAAACGAGAAACGAGGCCCGAATGACCAAATGGCCATTCTGGCGACTCCGGGGTGTCCGATTCGCGATACCGCATGATACAGACACCAAAACTACCCGAATTAGACCCAAACTCTACCCACGAGTTCTAAATAATGATTAGAACCTATTCTAAGTACTAACTTGCCGATTCTAGTGTCGGTGCAAAAAGTCACCCGTGTGTTGGAACCCGAAAACCTCGAAAAAGCCTATTTTTATGATTTCTCGCAAAATGACCCCACGTATCCAAATATGGACACGTACCTAGCCTCATCTCATGCAAACTAACCTAGTTAGGTCTAATTAGGCTAGGGGTAACACTCAAACATGCCAATTTAGGATTTCCCCCAAAATTGGCACTAAACCTAGCCCGAAAGTTTCGAATTGAGTCCAATGGGTTCCAAACCTCTTCTAATGGATTGTACTACGCCTCGGGTATCCTCTAATATGCAAATGGCACTAAATAAAAGTAATTACAAATATTAGAGTGAGGGTTTACCTCTTGGGAGTTGGAATCCCAAGGAAAATCCCTAAATTCACCCCTTTGTAGGTCTAAGCACAAGATCTATGCTCCTACCACCACCAAGCTAGATCTACCTAGATCAAAATCACAAACGAGAGGTAAACAAAGGTTAGCACCAAGATTAGAGAGAGATCTAGAGAAATGGAAGAGATTGGAAGAGATTTGACTTACCTTTGAGCCTAAAATCCAAAGGAAAAAGAAAGGGATCTTTGTAGAATGAGAGAAAGGAAGAGAGAGAGTATTTCTTGAAATGGGAAGAAGAGAGGGGGTGAGCTGCTGGCCGGCCACTCTTGGAGGGTGTTTGGGTATTTGTGCAAAGTCACAAATGCCCTCCAAGTCAAGGAATAGAAGGATTTTGAGTTGGGGTCAAAATGGTAAATTGGAAACTCCTAATTTCAAGTTCTAAATCTAATTTCCAACTCTAATCCCACTAAAATGATTAGTTAAAAATAAATATTTGGGTTTGGTCATAACAAATTGGTCGGGTCCAAAACTGACCCGGGTCACTACACAAGTCGAAATGAGACAAAACCCAAACCTGGTCAAATAAAACCTCAAAATACAATATTAAAATATAAAAATTCTTAAAAATATTAAAATATGAAAAATGACCAAAATCATAATACATCAATTTAAATATTATTAAAATAATATAAAATTTAACCAATTAATCAAAATCCTAAATAATTTAAAAGTCACAAAATGACCAAAATATCCTTAGACTAAAAAGTGGTAATTAGCTAATCTACTCACATGGGTTAGGCCTCCATGGTCATGGTTAGTCTCTAGGCTAAGCAGCTCTAAGGTTACACTAGCCAAAGAACAAAATCACAAAACACTAATTTAATTAAATTAAAATAATCAAAATCACCAATAAATCAATAACATGATTTAAACCTGTTATTAAATAATCAATTTTACAAAAGTTCAAAATTATCCTCATTTTTGAAAATAGGCAGTTACAATCCTATCCCTCTTAGAAAAATTTCGTCCTCGAAATTCAAATTGGTTGTACTCTTCTCTAGGTCAAGCCCCCAACAAACAAAGTGTACTAAATTTTATCCAAAGTTATACAACATACAATTCTTGGAAATAGGAACAAACATGCATGGTTGTAGTCTCTAGAGTATCATGTTATTGCAGTCTTTATTGTGGTATTCTATTTATCTAGCATGATCATCACATATGCAAACTAAAGGTACCAAGAAAACAATCATCAATCAATGGGTGGAAAAAAACAGGTAAAAGGAACTAACAAGACCTAACCTCCTAATCCATCGCCTGCAGGGTGGGTCTTCTCGGCAGCCATCACAAAAGCCCTACCCTGGCGGGGTATATCCCGCTGCTAGTGTGGGGTTTGATGCGGTACCGCAGGTGGCCTAGCCCGCACTCCTTGAGCTGCACCAGTAATACGAGGGCTCACGGGACAATCTCTCATCTGATGTCCCGCTTCACCGCAATAGAGGCACATCCCCAGCCTCTTCCTGCAAACCTCTCAGATATGACCGGGCTTCTTACAGAAGTTGCAATGTTGGCCATTCTGTACCTGCCTCTGCTGATGGTACTGCACCTGTTGAACTGGTGCCCTAGCCTGAAACTGCTGCAGGTACAGCGAAAAAATATTGATGTTGTAGCTGAGGACGTTTAGCAGCCCCCGTGCTGCTAGTAGCCCCCGAGAACAGATCACGGTCCCTCTTGGGCTTCAAGCCCCACTCCCGCTCTACCTTGCGGGCCTCCGTAAAGATCTCAGTTTAAGTCGCATAGAAAGATGGGATAAGGATCTTGATATCCCAGATCAATCCCTCTCTGAAATCGCTCGCTCTGATCTCTGGGTCGCGAACCATATTGTCACGCCCCAGTACCGAAATACGGAGACGGACTAGGCCAGCTACTCCATATGAGGTACGTAACGTCATACGGCGATCGTGGCTGTCGAGAGACTAGGCGGTACATGCTACAATCAAGTCTCCTATGGTCCTACAGAGTTTTATGTCTCAATCAATCAAATCACATCAGTAATTAAATGAACATTAAAGATAAAGCAGTAAGGCATCCCCGACGCTTCATCAAAATGGTCATGAGAGACTAGCTTTATAATTTAGCTATCTCAGAGAGTCAGGAGTACAAAATTATACACAGCGGCAGTCTGTTTATTTATAATTCTGTACTGACACAAAATATCAAGTAATCCGACTAACAGGTGCCGGTGGCTAAACGCCGCAAAAGTATAAGCAGGAGTGGTGGAGAAGAAACCCACTCGAGTCCCCGAACCGCCATGCTCCTAGTATGCACCATGGATGTTAGGGAGGAAGATCGTGTCCTCAGGCTCTGCTACGGGATCTGGCCAAACAAAAACCAGCGGGGTCAGCCCCGAATAGCAAGTACCGCCAAAGGGGCACAAGAGTTAAGATTAAAAACCCAGTTAAAATAGAATGATTGATAATAGTAATACTTATGCTACTATTATAGGGTAGCGCAACATCCTCGAACCCATGTGGCACCCTTACAACCAAACAAGGACAAAAGGTGCCGCATGGAGTCGGGACGTGTCGTACTCTATAACTTTCACATAAGTTAAAAGGTATAAACAATAAAATCTCCTGATCGTGACTTCGGTCGATAGCCTATCGCAGCACAATAACCAACCCAACAATCAAACAAGAACATGGGTTGGATCATGTACCATGATAGTCCATGTTCCTCAGTCATTCACAGAAGTAGCAATTCACAATCAGAATAAGTCTTCCGTTCATAACTTCGGTCCACAGCCTATCATCGTACGATAACCAACCCAACAATCAAACAAGAACATGGGTTGGATCACGTACCATGACAGTCCGCTTCCCTCAGTTATTCACGGAAGGTAATAGGATACAAGCGAGTCGTTTTCACGGCCAATCAAGTCTACGAGTTTCTAGTGGGACGAGGTTATCCTCGCGTCATGTTATTAGGAAATCCTCAGATCGTATCTTTCCAGCATGGCTAGCCAACCCAGGGGTTCGCGTAGACAGGTATGATTGAGCACAGGTCCCTCGTAAGGCCACCTTGCTAAAACATATAATATATAGCAGGAATTAATCGGATACAGTCATCCACTCATTGCAGATGACACAGTATCCGTGGAGACCAGCCGGCGCGTCAAGACAGTATCTCAAGGCGGCTGGTGTAACACGATCTCAGGATTTTGCCCTTCCCATGCATCTAGTATGTTTAGTTACCTAGTTTAACCCTAGGTGAAATCTTGGACTCACATGCTGTGGCCTGCATGATTATCCTCCTAAAGTCGTACTTTAGTACGAGTACCCCAAAGAGGATCCATGTCAATCAGTATGTCAACATGTTCTACCCTCCTTAGTGTAATGCATCATTACAAATATGCCACGTGGAGTTACGAGTCATTTGTCGAGCATGAACAAGAACTGGGACATTCAGGTACATGTATCAGGAAGGAACACTTTGTTCTCTGGGGTCACATTAGTGCTCATATCATGCTCGGGACAAAAGGCGTAAGGATATAAAATGGGCATATAATATCTAATAAAATATCAAAAGCGTACGCACAAAAGCACGCACGCTCAAGGGGTAAAAGTCACGCAGGCTCACTCAGGCTCACTCAAGGCAACGTGCGTGAAAAGTCACGCAGACTCAAGGGAAGAGAGCTGCGTGAAAAGTCACGCAGACTCAAGGAGAGAGCTGCGTGAAAAGTCACGCAGACTCAAGGAAAGAGCTGCGTGAAAAGTCACGCAAGCTCAAGGAGAGAGAGCTGCGTGAAAAGTCACGCAAGCTCAAGGAGAGAGAGCTGCATGAAAAGTCACGCAGACTCAAGGAGAGAGCTGCATAAAAAGTCACGCAAGCTTATGGAGAGAGAGCTGCGTGAAAAGTCACGCAAGCTCAAGGAGAGAGCTGCGTGAAAAGTCACGCAAGCTCAAGGAGAGAGCTGCGTGAAAAGTCACGCAAGCTCAAGGAGAGACACGCTTCCAACAGGAAGCGTGCTCAAACAGGAGCACACTGTTCACTGTCTTCTCCAAACAGCAAGAACACCATGGCTGAACCCAAACTTCAAAGCATCATAACTTGGCCATCCGAACTCCAAATCCAGATTTCCAAAGTTCCAACTTGGGTGAAACTGAATGCTCTTCCAAATGGAAGCATCAAAAACCCATAAAATCCAACTAAAGTAGATTAAACCATGCAAAATCTGAAAATGATTAAAACCTAGATCTACAAAAATCAAAGCTTCAAAATGAAAATTTCCAAGTTCTAAACTAGTATAGATTGAGGAGAAGAACATGTTTTGGCAAATAGTTTTGTAAGAAATCATTGACAAAATTATTGATCCATCTCTTGAGCAAGTTGGTACTTGCCTTGGTTGGTGGAGAAAGTAAATGAGAGGAAGTAAATGAGAGGAGAGAGAATAAGATGAGTTATATATAAAGATCTTGGACCCATGGGTTCATGATGAACCAAAGGGTTCATGATGAACCATTGGTGAGCCAAGAATGGGTTACCCAAATGAGCCAAAACTGTAGGCCCAAATGCAGAAAATAAATTAGGAAATAATATTTTGTCGAATATTTCTGGGAAATGCATAAAGAAATACTGCATAATAAATATAGTATAAATACAAGGTAAATACAATTTATCGGTTTACGTATTAAAATACGTATTCCAGGATCGGAGAGTGACACATATACTCCGTATATCGGCTCAGATAGCCAAACTCTGCGGCGTATTCCTCAACTGACAAGCCGCCCTGGTGCAGGTTCCCCTGGTGCAGGTTCTGAAACTGCCTCGCCAAGTCGATCTTGTCCATAGGAGAAAAGAACTTCTCCTTGAACTCGGCCCAGGTATGGCCCTCTCCAGCAAGAGCGAGCTCATTCCTGAACCAGGTACGGGCGATGTCCAACAACTGCATCCCTACCGCCTCGACCTTCAGGTTGTCTGCTAGGCGGAAAGCCCTCATCTGCCGCTCGATATCCTCGAGCCAGTCATCAGCATAAACTACGCCCTCAGTCCCACCGAAATCACGAGGCCCCAGTTTCTTAAAGGCTTGGATGTCGCCCAACCTCGGCTGCGCTCCATGATGCGGAGCCCTCTGCTCCACGGCTGCTAAAGCCAACTAATGGGCATCCTCTATGCCCTGACGCATCACGTCGGTCTGCCTCTGTTGTGCCTCAGACTGGGCCCTATGGGTCTCCAGCATCTGCTGGAAGAAAGCAAGCATCTGTCCCATGTCTGTAGGCTGAGGAGGCGGAGGAGGAAGAACATCAGCAACTGACGCAGGAGTCCGCTGTGCAAGAGGAGGAAGAGTGCCCACGTCGACAACTGGTAATACGGCAGGAACAGTCGTAGCAACCTCCGGAAAAGTCCTCGGAACTGGTGTAGGAGCGCCCCCAAAAGCTGTTGCCGATGCTCCGACTGCGACAGAAGTGACAGGATCAGGCCCGCGAGATATAGCGGACCCCTCAATATCTGCGGCCTCAGGATGCTGTGATCTTGTCTGCACCATCCTGAAGACAGATTAAAAGAAGAAAATCAATATGGCACATAAAATATTATAAGAGGACAGTTGGAATGCAAGAATCAATATCAAAAAGGACAGTTAAAATGATCAGCAAGTGAAAGTTTTTCTATTTGTGATTGAGTATCCTTAGCCTATTGTCTATATCTTCTAAACCTATAGCAGGCTCGTAGCAGCACTCTGTAGAAGCATGGAATTTCACAACCAGAAAGCCCATGCGCCAGGCATTATATGCGCCAGAACTCAGACAGCTAATCGAATAAGCCATGGACATTCGAAGAAGGACTTTTTATTTTATATATAAAAGTCTATTACATGTCTAGAAAAGATGGTACAAAGGAAAATTTCTACAAAGGAAGGATCCTAGATCTACATCCAGCAACCATCATGCGCCTTCCGATAGCCGTAGCAGTCACCATGCGCTGTCAGCCAGGCGCAGCAGATGTCATGCGCCTCCAGCCAGGCGTATCCTACCATCTCTTCAGCAGCTCAGTTATGTGCACCCAGCTCAGTTATGTGCATCCCTTCAGCAGCTCAGTTATGTGCAACTCTTCCAACCAGGCTCACCTGGCCGAGCAGAGCCTAGTTATGTGCTGCTCTTCCAGCCAGGCTCGCCTGATAAGTGCTTCGCCAAGCAAAGCATTTAACCCTCTGGCTGGAACCAAGGAAGAGAAGAGCACCGCAAATACTGTAGCCAGGGGAGGCTTCGAAAGAGCCTCCAAAGACCAAGGAAGACCGTGATCGAAATCATGGCACAAGGAGCTTTCAACACAATCAAAGTAGGCGGCGCCCACTTTGAAGGAAGAGAGAGCCTAGCACCGCCATTCCGATCTACGGCTCTTCCGGAATAACGGAGACGAGGCCCGAACATCCTTATCTTTGGATGCAACAGGCACCTTCCGCCTGCCTCGGAAGCCCTCGACTCCGTCTTTTGGATGTAACAGTCACCTTCAAGTGCATCGAAGACAACACGACGTCTCATCTTCACCCTCGGGAGCACTTCGTCAACAGAATGCACCCACATGTCCAAGTTCATGTTGAAAGTACGTGAAGGAATGAGGAATAAACCTTCTCTCCATGCCACTATTTATAGGCCGGGCAAATCAAACCCACGCGCCAAGTGGATGACTCTCCGAATTCTGTGCAATAAATTTGTATTAAATGGATGAACCGGATGCCTCGAATTCAGCCAAATGGCTATTTATAGCACTCGATGAGCTAGACAACCGCGTCATTAAAGGACATGTCGGATGCGCCAGCCAAACGGTGCATCACACGGACGTGCCCTCCTACATCAGGCGCATCACACAGACACGCCCTACAGTATCCGGCGCATCACAGAGGATGCGCCCTCACATCTTCATGCCAAGTGGAACACCAACCAATGTGCCCACTCAGCTGTCCATCGAACGTCACAAACATTAAATGCTGAACTGACACCAGAGTTGGCAGCACGCTTCCCAAAGTCTGAACAGCAGCTTTTTCAGAGAACGAAGCGTCGGCAACGTCAGCATCATCATGACTCTATTCCGACGGCTACTGCCACATGGCCACCCGCATGCGCCTCTACGGCCATACGTCCAAACCCGCATGCTCCTCTACGGCCATGCGTCCAAACCAGCATACGCCTCTACGGCCATGCGTCCAAACCAGCATGCGCCTCAAAAGCCATGCGCCTCAGACCCTTCACTGATCCCTAAAGACAGAAGAAGAGTCTCTGGTTGAAGCTTTGTATGCGCCTCAAAAGCCATGCGCCCCAGACTGATCTCTGATCCCGAAAGACAGAAGAAAGGTCACCTGCATGCGCCTCAGACCCTTCACTGATCCCTAAAGACAGAAGAAGAGTCTCCGGTTGAAGCTTTGCATGCGCCTCAAAAGCCATGCGCCCCAGACTGATCTCTGATCCCGAAAGACAGAAGGAAGGTTACCTGCATGCGCCTCAAAAGCCATGTACCCTAAATGGTTTATAACTCCTAAAGGTTATGAGCCGCAGTCTCCTCCTGCGCCCAGATCCAAGGCGCAGCTCACCAGATCACTGCCCCCCCCAAATCCGAGATCTTCGAGCCATGGGTCGATGACATGTGTCCTTTGACTCAACTCGTCCAAGATTTCAGCAACAGAAAGATCTTCTCCTCTGCTACGTGCCGGCTCACAACAGCAGTATGAAGAGTTCAACCTTCCAATCAGGGCGCATCATCCGTGTGCCTCCATCAGCAACTTCCACGTGGCGTCCCCACACACCGGCGCATCCTACATGCACGCATGAGCAGCCAGCCTGCAAAACTATAAATAGAGGGATCATTTCCTTCTCACCCACGGACAACACACGGAATCCACAATGAACATACAAGAGAGGCAGATACAGACACTCAACGTCTTCCTCCTCTCAGCAAGCTCCAGCACCCAGAGCAATCCACGCCTTCAGAGAACCGATAACCGTCGTCAGCCGGTCAACGGAGTCAACGCATTACCACTCGCTCCATTGGTACTAAGGACCCAGCTTAAACAAAAGTGTACTCCTAGGACTACGTCTAAGTCCTACATTGTAACACTGTTCTATTTGTATTAAAGTTTTCAATCAAACAATTTTAATGGCAAACAAGCTGGCGACTCTGCTGGAGACTTCTTTCTCCTCTTCCGAGAAAGTCATGTCACAGGCCGACGACGTGAAGGTGGGCTCCTCCCACAAGACGCTGGTCGTGCGCCTCAATCAACAGGCGTACGAGGAGTTCATTTCTGAAGGAAGTGCGAGTCCTTCGAAGCGGCTACCAAAGTCGAAGAAGATCCGCACGGCCTGGGTGCGCAAAGTCGACGCCTCGGGCACCACCACTGAAGGGGATGCAGCAATCCAGTCTTCCCTTCCTGCTGACGTTCTCAGCAACCAAGGTGCGCCCGCCGATGTAGCGCATCTCTTGGGGAAGCGTGCGGCCGACCACGTTTCCCAGCCATCTTCCTCTCAGGCGAGGAAGATACGTCGACGGAGCAGGGGCGCAGCCAATGCCCCGTGCATCACCTCTGATGCGCCATAAAAAGCCTCTGTCTTTGACAGACTCACTCGCTGTAATGGCGAGAAGAATTTGGATGCTGAGTACTATGCGCCCCAGTGGGCTGGTACGAAGAAATCTAAGGCGGCACGGGCCATGCGCCACAAATGTGCTATGCCAGCAGCCGGCCAGAGGCACGCGCTCGTCATCACGCGCGCTGCCGATGGCAAGCTGTACAAGGTTGACTCAAGTGCTTCTGCACTAACAACGAGTCGATCTTCAAAGTCCTCATCTCGCTTGGGCGCATCTACTGCGTGCACAACCAAGTCGAGAGAGGCAAACTCAGTGGTCTTGAACTCCCGCGCCTCCTCTGGTTGTGCGTTTGAGGTCCGTTCAAGTCACTTCAAATGTTGTGGTTCCCCCACTACTGATCGTGATGCCTGCTTGGTATTAGATCAGGGGGCGCAGCACTCACCTGACCACCCCGGCATTTGGCCTTGCATACGTCTGAAAGGGGTGTAAAGGCACCACTCTCCTCCAACGACCTGCGCAACGTGATCACTCACAAGCGCCGGTCAGGAGAGTCGACCAACAAGCACGATGCGCCTCTTACATGGCATACTTGTGCGGTGGTCACCATCAACTGCTGTTGCAAGACGGCAGTTCCACCAAGACAGTCGGTCTTCCAACGACTACAATCATCGACACCTCTCCGGCGTCGCCTTGGGGCGAAGGTGTCAGCTGAAGAGGAGCCAAAGGTCGCTTCATGCAACGTGGTCTCCAACTCCTTATCAATCCGGAAGACGACTGCCAATTCCTCGTCTTCATCCAAAAGCCAGCCGAGGAAAACCAAGGCAGCTGTCTCGACCTCTGGAGTGTTTAAAGGCACTCGGTCGAGGAAGAAGTCCTTGGAAGAAGCTGGGGGTAGCCAGACCCTTGTTGAGCCTCCTTCCGAAGACGAAGATGTCCAAAGCACAGCTGCGGCGGATCTTCATCATCAAGGCGAGATTACTCTCCCTGAAGCCCCTCAAAAGGATGTCCTCCAGGACACTGCCGGGGGTAGTTCTGGAAACGAAGAGGTCCTTCAAGACGGAGCTGAGGGCAAGCAGACCCTTGCAGATGCACCTATTGAAGATGAACTCCAGAATGCGGCTGGGGGTGGCCAAACACCAGGAGAAGTAACTCCTCCGCATGAGAGTGAGGCCGAAAGCGAAGCCTCAACCAATCCATCCACTCCTGGCCGTGTCAGAACAGTATACATGGCTGGGGATGATGTCGAGTCTGATGCACCGTCACAGGACATAGTCCAGCACATAGACTCATTAGAGGGAGGTCTCAAAACCCTCTCTGCCTCTATGCAAGCACTGACTCAAGCAGTGTTTGAGATGCGGTCGGCCTTGATCAGGACACCTTCAACTGGTCCTGACCCAGGGGCTAATGGGGAGTCGAGTGTGCCCCTCCAACGGGCGCCCTCGGATACAGAAGCACCTCGGACCTCGGAGCCCTCAAACGCTCCAATCCAGATGGTACCTCCTTCCCCGACTCCTAGCTCTACGGAGGATGTGGTCGAAATGATCAAAGACCTGCAGGAGCGCTTCGAGTCCAAGAACAGGCAAGAGGAACGCCAGAAGATAGGCATTCCACAGCCTTATCCCCTCGAATGGAACAAGGTGGTTTATCCCCCAAAGTATAAACCGCAAACACTCACCCCATACGACGGGAAGGACTCTCCGCGGCGGTACCTGACGTACTTCCAGTCACAGACAGGGCATCTTCCGAAGGAGGACGCGCTCCTCACCAGTATCTTTGCCGGGGCCCTAAAAGGAGTGGCATATGACTGGTACTGCAGCCTCCCCGACAATTCCATATCGTCCTTCGACGACCTGATGCGCCTCTTCCTCGACCACTTCTACGACGGTGGGAAGGACATGACGATGGCGTCTCTCATAGAGATACGTCAGAAGGAGAAGGAAACGGTTCGGGCATTCATCGAACGTTTCCGACAGGCTTGCTTCAGGCTACCTCCAGGCATGCCAGAACATGCGCTCCTCTCCGCTTGCAGCATGAACATGTTGCCTGCAGTAAAGCTCTGGCTCAATTCTACTCCCCCTCCTGACTGGAGCTCCCTGATCATCGAAGCTGAAGCTGCAGAAAAGAAGGCGGCCAATGCACGTCTTCTGGGTGTCAGCTTCCCCGCCTTTGACGATAAGGGGAAAAAGTCCGCAGCTAACAGCTCCGGACGAGAAGCAAAGAGGAAACAGGCATTGACTGTCAATGCCTCAAAAGGTGCATCTGCGCCTACTCAGAAGCCTCCACTGGCACCGAGACCCAAGGAGGTTCATTCATTCAATGATGACGACACCCTACAACTTTTCGAGATACTGAAGCAGGGTGACAAGATCAAGCTACCGGACCCAAAGCGGCCCGATGAAGTTGGAAAAGTGGAGAACCCAAGGTACTGCCACTACCATCGGTTTGTCGGACACCCGACCAAGGACTGCTACGTCCTCAAGAATTACATCCAGCGCATGATCAATGCGGATGTAATCTCCATCGACTATGAAGAGAAGACGGTGTCGGCCAATCTGGTTTCGCTTCAGTTCGGCACCTTGCCGCCAACTACCACACAAGATGGCGTCGTCCCCATCCCTAAGGCGACAATGGAGGTGGTAAACTTACCACCTACTCGTGACAATGTGAGTGGACTCACCCCGCTCACCACATCTCGAGGAGAGGTCCTCTGGGTTCACTCCGACCTCGTCTTCGAGGTGACTCAATCGGAGGTACGCCCTGCCTCCAAATCAAAAGACAGGAAGATCAAGTCTTGCCGCACAGTCTCTTCTTCAACAGAAGAGGCGCTTCCAGTACAAACACGTGCACAACAGAACTCCCAGTCCGGCGAAGCCGCCGCCGAGGTGGTGCCTCCTAGCACCATCCCTGAGGAGGGTCCATCTAAGCCCTCAGCAGCCAATAAGCAGAAGCAGGTGGAGGCCCGTTTTGACAGACCTCTACGGAAGGAGAATGCTTCGGGGTTGTCCAAGCCTCACAACTTCGACATTCTGGCACAATTAGCCAGTACACCTGCGCGCCTGTCTTTGTTCGAGCTCCTGCGTCTTTCTAAGGATTCCCGAGAAGCTCTCTGCGAAGCTTTGAAGGACGCTGAATCCTTTCTCAGTCAGGTCAAGCAGCCTGAAGACCTCCCGACTACTTGTGCGCACTATCATTGTGCGGATGAAGTTATCCCAAACATAACTTTCACCCAACAAGACATGCTGCTCAAGCATCACCGACATAACCGACCGATGGATTATACAGGGTACATTGGCTCGGTCAAGGTGAGCCGGATTCAGATCGATCCTGGGTCTTCCCTAAGCATCATTCCGAAGGCGCTGCTATCAAAGCTGGGGATCCCGATGTACCGGCTGGCGCCCTCCAACACAACCATCAGTGGCTTCAATGCTAGCAAGAGCGAGCCATTGGGCAAGATCCGACTGAAGTGTCACATTGGCAGCCTCAAAACTGAGGTGACTTGTTATGTAGTAGCTGCCGAGGTCAACTACAACATCCTGCTCGGTCGACCTTGGCTGCATGAGTACATGGTGGTACCCTCCATGCTCCACCAGTGCATGAAGTATGTATCCACCAATGGCGTCATTCGGACGAAGTTTGCAGACATCGATCCTTTCAAAGGGATTGAAGCCTACTTCACCGATTTCGACATGTACAAGCCCATTGATGAGGAGGAAGCCAACGACGCTGATGATGAGGCAGAGATGGCAACAGAGCCGGACATGGAGCCTGAGACGACTCTCGACGCCCCTTGAAACTACGAAGCCGAGACCAAGGCACCATCATCTCAGGCAAAGTCGAGCGTCATCGGGACCTCCCGTCAACCGAGCCCGAACCTGATACCGGCAGAGTACAAGTCTATCGGTACACGGATGCGGCAAAACACATCATCCAAAAGATGGGCTACGACCTGAAAAGCAACAAAGGCTTAAACTACGGCAAGGGTCGGCATCTCTCTGTCCGGCTTTCGATGCCCAATGGAAAGCCACAGGACTATTATAATCGGACTGGACGAGGGTTAGGCTATGTCACGCCGCCATCAACCCCAGAGAGTTCAGATGCAGAAGACATAGAACATTCCCATTCGTCCGAAGCATCGACTTGGGATTTCGATACCAGTATCGGATCTGTCTTCAGGAAACTGCTGTCAGCTAACATGACGTCAGCACAACCTCAAAAAGGTGAAGGCAAAGACCAAGCGCCAGAACCCTTCGAAGAAGAACCCAGGGCCCAACGCCTAGGTGAACAATGGGAATCTCGTTTTGAGCTTCGTGAACCGTCCACCGAAGACGAAGTCGAGCAGATCGACCTCGGGGAGGGGTCTTCTTCCAAACCCATCTTCATCAGTAAAAGCCTGGAAGGAGAAGATCGAGAATCTTTAATCCAACTGGCTAAAGAGTATATCGACGTCTTCGCATGGAGCTATGAGGACATACCGGGACTCGATCCACAGATCGCAATGCATAGGTTGAACATCTTACCTGATGCCAAACCTATCAAACAACAGCAGCGACGCTTCCGTCCGGACATCATGAATGCCATCGATCAGGAGGTTGACAAACTCTTGACTAGCGGCTTCATCCGTGAGGAACAACACCCGGATTGGGTAGCCAACATCGTTCCTGTCACCAAGAAGAACGGGAAGATACGAGTCTGTATCGACTTCAGGGATCTCAACTCTGCTTGCCCGAAGGACGAATTCCCGCTTCCAATCACTGATGTGATGATCGACAACACATGTGGCTTTGAGCGCATGTCCTTCATGGACGGGTATTCAGGCTACAATCAAATCAAGATGTTCCCCGATGACGCAAAACACACGTCGTTCAGGACTCCAAAGGGTGTTTTCTGCTACACAGTAATGCCCTTCGGCTTGAAGAACGCCGGTGCGACATACCAGCGAGCTATGAGCACCATCTTCCGTCAACATCTTCGCAAGATAGTCGATTGCTATGTTGACGACATCGCAGTCAAAAGCCGCCTCAAAAGAGATCACCTACAGGACCTGAAGACGGTCTTCGATCTCATGCGGGCGCATCAACTCAAAATGAACCCCGCTAAATCCTTTCTGGGGGTTTCTAGCGGCAAATTCTTGGGCTTCGTCATCACAGCGAAAGGCATTCATGTTGATCCTGAGAAGACCAAAGCCATCCTCAACATGGACCCTCCGAAGAACCTTCGAGAACTTCGGAGCCTACAGGGACGTCTGGCATATATCCGGAGGTTCATAGCAAACCTTTCCGGTAAGTGTCAACCCTTCATTCAGCTCATGAAGAAGGGAGTCTCTTATGTCTGGACAGAAGAGTGCCAGAAGGCTTTTGACGACATCAAAACCTACTTGACGAGCCCACCAGTCCTGGTAGCGCCAGTCATCGGCAAACCATTTCTCCTCTACGTCCGTGCCATGGATCATTCTCTTGGCGCTCTGCTGGCTCAAAACAGCGATACAGGCTACGAACAAGCAATCTACTACCTCAGTCGAACACTCATTGGGGCCGAACACCGGTACGACCCCGTCGAAAAGGAGTGCTTAGCTTTGGTGTTTGCCATCCAGAAGACTCGTCATTATGTCTCGGGTCAGACAATTCATGTTATTTCCCGAGTCAACCCGCTCAGAGTCCTCATGACGAAGCCAGGATCATTGAACTCCCGGCTGGCTACATGGGCGATCTTGCTAACACCGTACAACCTGGTATTTGTACCGCAAAAAGCTGTTAAGGGTCAAGCTCTGGCTGACTTTTTAGCTGCGCACCCCATCCCAGAATCCTCAAAACTCTATGAAGATATCCCGGATGAGGTCCAAGAATCCAACGTCACCGAAGGAAGCTCCGTTTGGCGGATGTTCTTCGACGGCGCTTCGAGAACAGGCCCCAAAGGCCAAATCATCACAGGAGTGGGGGTAGTCTTAGTCTCCCCCGATCAGCTGGTCATCCAGCGTACATACTCTCTTTCGAAGCCGTGCTCCAACAACGTTGCCGAGTACAATGCACTCGTCATGGGACTCCAGCTCGTACAACAGCTGGGGGTCGACCATCTGGAAGCTTACGGTGACTCAAAACTCGTCGTGAACCAGGTTCGGGGACAATACGAAGTTCGCCATAAAGATTTAATCCCTTATCATGAAGTCGCGTTGAACATCATTTCAACCTTCACCGGGTTCTTCATCGAACATGTCCCCCGTTTACAAAACTTGGAGGCCGATGCTCTGGCCGGCCTCGCAGCCTCATTAGCAGCGCCCTTTGGGACTCAACACTATATCACGGTAACAGGACGAGATCTGATTTGTCCCAGAAAGAACCTATGCTTGCAGGTGGCTCACGCCATGCCGACAAACACTGGGGTTAATGTCCGAGACTGGAGGTTCCCGTTCATCGACTTCGCTGTCTACGGAATCCTTCCAGAGGACCCGAAGGAAGCCGTCTCAGTCAGGAGACGCTCTCTTCGATTCTACTACGATACGGCTACCAAAACGCTCTACCGACGCTCCTTCGATGGGCTCCTCCTTCGATGCCTGTCTAACGAAGAAGCAGCCGAAGCTCTTCAAGAAGCTCATGACAGAACTTGTGGAGCTCATCAACCCGGTCCTAAGTTGCAAGATCGACTGCGACGTATGGGCTACTACTGGCCAACCATGGTTGCCGATGCTGTCGAATATGCCAAGAAGTGCCACGCGTGCCAACTTCATGCAGACTTCATACATACACCATCGGAGCCGCTACATCCTACAGTCGCCTCCTGGCCCTTCGAAGCCTGGGGCATGGACATTGTAGGGCCAATCACCCCTCCTTCATCGAGAGGACACCGTTTCATCCTGGCCATCACCGACTACTTCTCCAAATGGGCAGAAGCAGTTCCACTAGCAGAAGTAAAAAGCTCCAGGGTGGTCAGCTTTATCAAACACCATGTCATTTACCGTTTCGGGGTACCCCGACGGATCATCCATGACAATGGTCCTCAATTTATCAGCCATATTTTCAGCAGGTTCTGTGACAAGAATCGCATTCAGAACGTGGCCTCAACTGCCTACAATCCGGCAGCAAACGGATTGGCTGAGGTATTCAACAAAACTATCGTTAGGCTGCTCAAAAAGGTCGTGTCATCCAACAAACGCGACTGGGACGAAAAGCTTGGCGAATGCCTTTGGGCCTACCGCACAACGGTACGGACTCCAACAGGCAACACTCCATTCTCCCTGGTCTACGGGAGCGAAGCAGTACTGCCTTTCGAGATATAGATAGCTTCGCTCCGCGTGGCAATCACAAACGATCTCACGGAAGAGGACAATCAACGTCGTCGTCTGCGGGAACTGGAGGCACTTGACGAAAAACGTCTCTTAGCTCAACAACGCATCGAGCTCTACCAAGCCCGTATATCACAGGCTTTCAACAAAAAGGTCAAAAAGAGGACCTTCCAAGTTGGCGACCTGGTTTTAGCAGTCAGAAGACCAATGGTGTTGACCCACAAGACACCAGGAAAGTTCGAGCCCAAGTGGGAAGGACCTTTCATCATAGAGACGGTATACTCAAACGGTGCTTACCGCCTCGCCAAACCCAATGGGGACTTATTCATGATGCCCATCAACGGTAAGTTCCTAAAGAAGTACTATTTTTGACATCCTCCAGACATGTACTTCCTCAAACAACCTCTTTTCACAAACTCATACGCCTCCGGAACCCAGCTGTTCCGTGGCATCTTCCAGTAGAAAGATAACCACGTCCATATTACCTCTGAGTTGTCTCTCTACACCCTACAAAGCAGAATCTTACACTTCGTAAGCCTACGCTACCCTTCATGTTTACCACGTCCACATTACCTCTGAGTAAACATCTTGTACAAACAACCCCTGCGTTATTGTACATTGATCGCAGAACTTCCACGTCCATATAACCTCTGAGTTGTTCAGCGTATCCCCCAAGATCATTCCTACCACGTCCATAATACCTCTGAGTAGGGAGATTCTATCATTTCGAACCCAGTGATTGCCATGTCCACATTACCTCTGAGCAAACATAATGGTTCCTTCAAACTTATTATTTGTACCTGAAAACCAAGGTGCGCAAAAGATAATAGGTCCACACAAATCATCAAGTTCATAACAACAAAAGATGAACACATCACAAAAAAAAGAGTTGTAGACTTCTTTATTCTTCTAAAAAAGGAGTACAAGAAACTACATCATCCCCCAGTAAGGGTTGCAAAAGAACACAAAAGAAAAAGGAAAAAAGCTATGGTCCCTGAATCTCCCCAGGATGGGCTGAGAGCTCCTTGACTCGAAGCTTTAAGTCGACTGCGCGGGCCTCCACCGTTGCCAGGACTCGTCGCTCTGCTTTTCGGCGCATCAATTCAACGGCCCCAGCGGAAGTATCACTTGCATGCTTCTCATCAAGCTGTTGTCGTTGCTGCGCCAAGGCCAGAGTCCGCTGAGTAAAGGTCGCCTCATCCTTCTTAAATGCTGCATGTTCAGCCCGGACACGCTCGACCTCTAACTGGAGTCGGGCCCGTTGGTCTTCAAGGCGGCGCATCTGGGTGTCGATATCCGCGATATTAGCTTCCAATGCAGCTCGAGTTTCCACCGTAGTCTTCATGGACTGAGACAACTGCTCTACCGCAGCCTCAGTCTCAGCCACCTCGTGCTCCCAAACGTCCACGGTGGCCTGGTGTGAATATTCGATCTCGGCGATCAGCTTCCCCTTCTCCGCCTCTATCAGGACAGAAAGGTCGTTTCGCTGGATGCGTTGAAGTTCCGCGAGCCGCTCATCCAGCTCAATCACCGAAGCCTCCAGAATTTTGGCCATGTGGTCGTGGCCTTGGTGAATACGAATCAGCTCGATGCAGGGCATTGCCAGATCTTTTGCCGTCGCAAAACTCCCATTGGCATCCATCACAGCAGATACACCCTTCTGTAACATTTTGTACACCCCCTCGACGAGGAATTTTACATACTCGTCTGCATCCGCCAGGACCTGCGGCGTCATCGCGGGAGTTGGAGGAGCTACTACAGTTCGCGGACCGGAAGAAGATCCGCCAATCTCAATCAGCGAGGCTTGAACCTCGGCATCAATGGGCTCTTCATCAACAGGGGCTGGACTTCCAGCCCGAGGAGCCGAAGCAATAGAAGGAGCCGGCACAGGCGTCGAGAGGGTCCCCCAAGTAGAAGGAGCAACAGAGGGTTCTATACCCTTACCCTTCTCAAGCCCGGAAGAACCTCCGACGTCAACAGCCATCTCTTCTACCCCCAACATCCTATCAACGGTTGGCACCTCCCTTGGCAGAATAGGGAGATTGTCACTTGTCTCTTGACCCGTCGCAGCGGTCTTGACTGGCAGACAGGTCTCATCATCGAGTCCCTCAACAGGGACAGAATCTGTCGCTACCTCCTGAGTGGTAGCCGCCTCAACTACCACGGTTGAAGCCGGGGTAGGACTCGGTAATGATGCAACCGACCTCCCCTCATTATGATAAAGAGGGGATTCAACCCTCTCCTCTATCTCAACCATATCTGCTGTCCCCGCAGCAGATTCTTGCAAGACCGGAGGAACGTCATCGGAAGACGACGAACTCCAGTCCACTTCATCATCAGGATACCTCGAGTCTGCAGGACCCTCAGCATCCAAGGCCTCCACGGCAGATGGTGCTCTCCCAGAAGTTGTTGCGACCTCGAAATCGGGAGATATTAAAACCTCCGTAGGAACATCTTCGGGACCTTCCTCCACAAGGAGACATTAGCATCGGAGGAATGCGCTCATCAGAAGAGCCTGCCACCTCCTTCGGTTTACTAGCGCCCGATTTTGAAACACGGGACTTCTTCTTCAATCCCTACAAGAAGAAAAGCATAAGTCGCCACAATGACAAAAAATTTTGGAATTATGAAATATTCCTTACTTCAACAGGGATTGATCCTGCTGGCATTATAGGTGGCACTTCCGTAACCTTCGGGGTCGGCGCCCGTCTCGACCTTTTCGGTACAGAAGAACCAGCTTCTGTGTCAGCACGCCTTTTTCCGATAGATGGGTCTCCCACTGGTACTGCAGCAACAGCCCGATACCCCGCCAACTCTGGTGGACGATATAAACGGGCTGCCATCAATATATTCGCTGTCGCCTCCAGCTGGGTTCCAATAACGAAACTAGTCTCCCTGTCGTAACCAGGAGACATAGCAGTCATGGTGCAATACAGCTTGGCGGCCGGATATAGGATCGGCGGCCGAGGATTGCGAACTGGCGTGGTGAACTTAACGCTAATGCATCCAGCGTTATAATATTGCCAGCCCCGGGCTCCATCCAGCAAACTCCCGATGAAGCCTAAACTACTACTGGGATTCCGCAACATTAACTGGGTATAACCAAGCTGACGAGCAAATCGGCTTGGCAGATAAGGCTCCAGATAACACCTATTCTGGTTACGATAGACCAGGTGAGAAGGCCGGATACTCTGCAACCAACGAAAACTCTATTTCGGCAGAGTGACCGCGTCTTCGCCAGAGTCAACTAAATCTTGGTCGGCCTCGAAATCTTTGAAGATCGGGCCAACCTTGACAATCTCCCACCCCTGAAGGTAGGACAAGACTCTCCTGCAAACGGGGACGCCAGTGTAAGACCACTTCCTCTTATAGAAGCGGCGAATGAAGGCATCTCCTTCGACATGGTCCTCCTCCGGACCGGAACTCATCACGTTCGGATGATGCAAGATCAGCCACCCCATAAGATAATGGAAGGGCAGCTCAGCCCGGGGAAAGTTATCATTATTACCTCTCTCGTGGATCACATCATCGGCAAAGGACCTCAAACCGCGCAACAGGTTGCACACCATCGCGGGGAGGAGAGCCAACGGTCGTCCACAGGCCAACTTCACCGCAGGCAAAATGAGATTCTGATGTACCCTCTCGACAGCACCGGATCCACCTGTAAATACGCAATCCCGGAGCCATATCATCAAGTAGGACGTCAACACTGCCTTGGATGACATCCGGTGCCCGCAGTGCCAGAAACAGCTGTACGTAGCCTTGCCGCCCTCATTAGAGTGTGGGGTTCTTTCGTCCAGCCGCAGCAGACTTCAGTTTACCACTCTCCATCATACTCTGGAGGAAAAGAGGCAACTGGGTCTGGATTTGTAGCATTCTCTCACGAGGTTGGTCCTGTAAGATAGCATCCTTCGCAGGATTGATCACCGCCTCGTCAAAATTAACTCCCATCTGATAGAGAGAAGCGTCCAGAAGGACCTCATTCAACAAAGGGATCGTCATCGACACTGATACAACAAAGATGGAAGTCAGGCAAAAAAAAATGTCAAATAGCTTCGGCGCATCATCGGGGCGTAAGCCCATGCGCGCTAGCATCAGAGCTTCGGCGCATCGTCAGGGCGTAAGCCCATGCGCGTCAACTTGCTTCGGCGCATCATCAGGGCGTAAGCCCATGCGCGTCAGCATTGGAGCTTCGGCGCATTCAGAGCGTGAGCTCATGCGCGTCAGCGAAGGCTTCAGCGCATCATCAGGGTACGAAACCCATGCGCATCAGCCATTAAACCTCGGTGCATGATAAAGGTGTAAACCTATGCACGTCGGCGGGGTAGAACCTCGGCGTATCATCAGGACAAAAGTCCATACGCTTCGGCAAATCTGAGTTAGGGCACAGTCTGGCCCAAAATCTTATGTGAAGGAGATAAACCCACCCGTCACCTCAAGACGAACGTCGGCCGGAGTTGTAGGGGTGATAGGTGCATCCTCACCAACGAACTCCTTCGCTTTCTCCTTCCCCTTGCCGGCACCGCCGCGAGGAGTCTTGGGAGCCATTCTCTCAAAGAAGAAAAAGTTAGGGTTTTGAAGAAAAAACTTTAAAGAAAGCAAAGGCACAGAGCAGATGAACTCTCTCTCTCTCCAGCCCTTACATATTTATAGGGCTTGGTCGCACGCGTGAACCGATGACGTGTAATCTCAGCCGTCGCTTCGGGTTCCGTGAGGAGATAACAACAAATACAACCAAAAGATCATCGTTAATCTTTTGGGTTACCAAGGCGTCATCATCATCAACTGAAAGGAGCATGCGCCCGAACAAGCATGCGCCCAAAAATCATGCGCCCTGACCTCCATGCTTCTTATTCAAAGTATTCCAAAACTTATTCAAAAGTTTTGAAAACTTTGAAGGGGGTCTTGTAGAAGCATGGAATTTCACAACCAGAAAGCCCATGCGCCAGGCATTATATGCGCCAGAACTCAGACAGCTAATCGAATAAGCCATGGACATTCGAAGAAGGACTTTTTATTTTATATATAAAAGTCTATTACATGTCTAGAAAAGATGGTACAAAGGAGAATTTCTACAAAGGAAGGATCCTAGATCTACATCCAGCAACCATCATGCGCCTTCCAGATAGGCGCAGCAACCACCATGCGCCTTCCGATAGGCGCAGCAGTCACCATGCGCTGTCAGCCAGGCACAGCAGATGTCATGCGCCTCCAGCCAGGCGCATCCTACCATCTCTTCAGCAGCTCAGTTATGTGCACCCAGCTCAGTTATGTGCATCCCTTCAGCAGCTCAGTTATGTGCAACTCTTCCAACCAGGCTCACCTGGCCGAGCAGAGCCCAGTTATGTGCCGCTCTTCCAGCCAGGCTCGCCTGATAAGTGCTTCGCCAAGCAAAGCATTTAACCCTCTGGCTGGAACCAAGGAAGAGAAGAGCACCGCAAATGCTGTGGCCAGGGGAGGCTTCGAAAGAGCCTCCAAAGACCAAGGAAGACCGTGATCGAAATCATGGCACAAGGAGCTTTCAACACAATCAAAGTAGGCGGTGCCCACTTTGAAGGAAGAAAGAGCCTAGCACCGCCATTCCGATCTACGGCTCTTCCGAAATAACGGAGACGAGGCCCGAACATCCTTATCTTTGGATGCAACAGGCACCTTCCGCCTGCCTCGGAAGCCCTCGACTCCGTCTTTTGGATGTAACAGTCACCTTCAAGTGCATCGAAGACAACACGACGTCTCATCTTCACCCTCGGGAGCACTTCGTCAACAGAATGCACCCACATGTCCAAGTTCATGTTGGAAGTACGTGAGGGAATGAGGAGCAAACCTTCTCTCCATGCCACTATTTATAGGCCGGGCAAATCAAACCCACGCACCAAGTGAATGACTCTCCGAATTCTGTGCAATAAATTTGCATTAAATGGATGAACCGGATGCCTCGAATTCAGCCAAACGGCTATTTATAGCACTCGAGAAGCGAGACAGCCGCGTCATTAAAGGGCATGTCGAATGCGCCAGCCAAACGGCGCATCACACGGACGTGCCCTCCTGCATCAGGCGCATCACACAGACGTGCCCTACAGTACCCGGCACATCACAGAGGATGCGTCCTCACATCTTTATGCCAAGTGGAACACCAACCAATGTGCCCACTCAGCTGTCCATCGAACGTCACAAACATTAAATGCTGAACTGACACCAGAGTTGGCAGCACGCTTCCCAAAGTCTGAACAGCAGCTTTTTCAGAGAACGAAGCGTCGGCAACGTCAGCATCATCATGACTCTATTCCGACGGCTACTGCCACGTGGCCACCCGCATGCGCCTCTACGGCCATGCGTCCAAACCCGTATGCGCCTCTACGGCCATGCGTCCAAACCAGCATGTGCCTCTGCGGCCATGCGTCCAAACCAGCATGCGCCTCAAAAGCTATGCGCCTCAGACCCTTCACTGATCCCTAAAGACAGAAGAAGAGTCTCTGGTTGAAGCTTTGCATGCGCCTCAAAAGCCATGCACCCCAGACTGATCTCTGATCCCGAAAGACAGAAAGAAGCTCACCTGCATGCGCCTCAAAAGCCATGCGCCTCAGACCCTTCACTGATCCCTAAAGACAGAAGAAGAGTCTCCGGTTGAAGCTTTGCATGCGCCTCAAAAGCCATGCGCCCCAGACTGATCTCTGATCCCGAAAGATAGAAGGAAGGTTACCTGCATGCGTCTCAAAAGCCATGCGCCCTAAATGGTTTATAACTCCTAAAGGTTATGAGCCGCAGTCTCCTCCTGCGCCCAGATCCAAGGCGTAGCTTACCAAATCACTGTCCCCTCCCCCCAAATCCGAGATCTTCGAGCCATGGGTCGATGACACGTGTCCTTTGACTCAACTCGTCCAAGATTTCAGCAACAGAAAGATCTTCTCCTCTGCTATGTGCCTGCTCACAACAGCAGTATGAAGAGTTCAACCTCCCAATCAGGGCACATCATCCGTGCGCCCCCATCAGCAACTTCCACGTGGCATCCCCACACACCGGCACATCCTACATGCGCACATGAGCAGCCAGCCTGCAAAACTATAAATAGAGGGATCATTTCCTTCTCACCCACGGACAACACACGGAATCCACAACTAACATACAAGAGAGGCAGATACAGACACTCAACATCTTCCTCCTCTCAGCAAGCTCCAGCACCCAGAGCAATCCACGCCTTCAGAGAACCGATAACCGTCGTCAGCCGGTCAACGGAGTCAACGCATTACCACTCGCTCCATTGGCACTAAGGACCCAGCTTAAACAAAAGTGTACTCCTAGGACTACGTCTAAGTCCTACATTGTAACACTGTTCTGTTTGTATTAAAGTTTTCAATCAAACAATTTTAATGGCAAACAGACTCTAAGACGAGCACCACTACGACATCGCACTAATTGCGACTTCTGACCTGCATGGGCCACCACTAAAACTGGGTTACGACCCGCACCCGGAGTAAGGGCACGAGTGCGTGACAGCATCCCAGCCTACGTCGCAGAAATGGCATAGAACGCTGTCTAGGTCTACTATCTAACAACAGTTATAATATCAAAACCTGTAGAAAATGGTCAACTTCGAATAGAGGACAAGCAATGACAATATAATATACTCAATCACAAACTCTGAGAAAGATAGATGATACCGAAAGATAAAGACAACAAGATATAAAATATCATCCAGAAGATCCAACACAGAAATAATACAAGTCTAGAGTCAACAATCCTTAATACAAATACAAAAATAATAACAAGCCAAAATGTAATCTGGAGACAAAGTCTAGTACCAAACTAAACCAGCTAAGCTACTCTAAAGCCCCATCGGCTGGCGCTAACCCTTGCTGAACTAGGGTCTCCAAGTCTAGGCCAACAAAGTCATGAGGACCGTAGTAGGTCGGACACTCGTCCTCGCCATAATCTGTAAAATTTTGTCAACATATCCAGTCAGGATGGAACGAGCACAAATCTCAAATAATAGTTCTATTTAGACGATATTGAAAATGTAGCAGTAAATAAAGAGAATATACGAGATAAAATAATGTGTACATGAATCATGTTAAGGCATATCAAGACTGTAACTGAATGTAGGAACAAGAAAACAGTATATATCATGTACGAAAATCTAGAACTATATCTATGTGAGTTTAGTATTAGTTTCAATATGTGATCGACTTGGGTTGCACAGGAGAAAAAGGGCCTGGCTAGTCATACGTGAAGTGTAAGGCTAACACTCTCAGGGAACATGAATCACAGGAGAAAAAATGATCACATATCTACGCTAAGTACCCCCATCCCCGACCAGTAAAGTGGATCCAGTAATGACATGTCATGGCACATGATTCTTCGAGGAGGTAGCGAGCCTTCGCAGGAATCATATCTATACAATGCACAAGGAACAAGAAAAGAATTGCACAGGATATACCAAGGAATAACATCTCATGACGGAATCCAGACAAATACCAATCCGTATGAACAATGTGACAAGAGAACAAGGATATCTACTCTAAATACAAGAAACATAGACGATATCATAAAACAGAAATACTATCAGAGAATGTACTCGCCTGAGATCCGATAGGAATATGTCAACAGTGTAATCTGGCTCAGAGTGAAGTTACAGACCTAAAGATGAGATATACATGAGTTTAATTAGGGTTTAACAGTGTATGACATAATTTCTAGTATATGTTATGCAATCTAGGTCAAACTCAGTCATACTAAGTCACACCAAGCCAAACTAAGTCACATCAAGCCAAACTAAGTCACACTAGGCCAATCTAAGTCAAACAAGGTAAAATTAAGTCAATCTAAGTCATACTAGGCCTAACAAAGTCAAACTAGGTCAAGGCAAGTCAAACTGGGTCGATTTAAGTCAAAGGTTGACTTACAGTTGACTTTTGGTCAACTCGTCAACTCTGGTCAACCCTTGGTCAACTCTAGGTCAAACTTGACTAACGTTGACTAACAGTTGACTTTGGGTCAACTGGTCAACTTCAGTCAAGTTCTAGTCATTTCTAGGCTACGGTTGACTTTCGGTTGACTTTTGGTCAAAATAGTCAACTGTGGTCAACCGAAGTCAAAACTAGTCTAAGTCTACTATTCCTAACCATTTTCAACCATAATATCCTAAATATAATTATATCTTAAAGTAGTAAACTCATGTTAGTTTTACCCAATTACCTTCAATTACCCTTAACATAGTACTTACCCTCTATTTGCTAACATTAAGGCAAATCGACTTTGCCTTGGGAGTATCCCTCCCGGTATCCTAGGATAGCAAGATACTAACCTATCTAGCCATTACCAACTACAATCTCTTACTATCTTGGACATCAAAACCATCTTATGGCATATCTTAATTCTTAACATTTACCTTAAGGTAGTCTTGGTATCTTGAGATACCAAGATACTAACTTAACCTCTATCCTAAACCACAACTACTTCCCTCAATTCCCACTCTACATCTAACTCCTATCTAACTAGAATACTACTTCTAAACTAACTCTCAAATACCAACTCATACATCTACAAACTTACCCTCTAATATATCATACCCTCACATATTTCATATCTTGACGAATCCTTAGTTTCTACTACTAAAACTACTATCCCTGTAATGCCCCAGTCCCAAAATACGTAGGACTAGGAACGTAGATATGCCAGCTGTATTCATATGAAGTACACTCAAATATATAGAATCCTCGTATGAATACATAAGCTGTAAAATATAGTAGAACCATAACTATCTCATCCACACAGAATAAATGAATAAAAGATATCATATAATGAGAATGAATCGTCTTGATACAATATGTTGGACGGAGATAAATCCACTACCAACAAAATAAGGAAAAATACATAAAAATGAAATGAGCGAAGCGAAGACGATCCAAATGCAATCATCCTCGTAGAAGAAGCAATGATCACGACTAGAGCTAGAACACCTGCGAAAGACAATAGCACACACCTGGAGAGATAACCAGGTCCTCAGAGGGACGTAACAAGACACATAATATCATGCCATATAAACTGAATAAATATTGCTCAAATAAATAAGTCAATTGAACTTATAACATGGTCCAATACACACCTATTGAACGAGCTTACCATCCCCCCAACCAAACAAGGACAGGAGATGGTAAAATAATTCACGGTGACGTATTTTTCCATGCTATGAATCCAATATGGTATCCGGACCCCAACAAGGTTCAATACCTTCTCATCGAAGTAGTAAGCCACACCTACAACCAAACAAGGACAAGATGTGACAAACTACTCCACAATAAGTTATTGTTCCAAGCCACGGTCAGATACAAGTACTCAAACCAAAAGTACTCGTACCTAACGGATAAAGGTAGCCTACCATTCTAAGTGATATGTAGTTATGAACAATCCTTTTTACGCATGGGCCCTGGCTAAATAGGATCGGCGTAGTCCCCCTTGGGCACCAGAGGCCCCATCAGTAAGAGCATGACGTTCTGCAGAATCGTCAGTGGCCGTCAATAATCATGGGTCATCAACCCCGTATCTCCAGCGGAAAGTCCGGGTCACAAGGGAAAGTGCATCGAAGCCCATACGCTAAGGAATTGTCCTCCCCGCCCAATGCCTACTCTGTTGTATCCACAACAGTAAACCTCTATAACCGCTAAGTCAAACCAAGCATGCAACCTCTATTAGAGGTTATTCCTATCGCACGGCTTGTACGTACTGGTGGCCAGCCAATCACGTACTTCCGTGTCCTACATGCGACACACAACTTCGTGTTACAATGTGTCAAGGCCAATAAATGCAACACACAAGGTGGTCCCTTAAATCTAGGTTTAATATGAAAAAAATAATACATAGCAGAAAATATAAATAAACAGTAAGTTCTAACAGGTTATGCCATGTAAAGTATGACTTGGGCGATAGCGTCGCGTAGAACGGAAGTCGGTTTGAGGCACGATGCACGGACCTAGTGTTAAGGCAGGAACCACGGTTGATTGAATGAGTTTTGGAGGAAGGACTATCAAATAGGCATTGAGTTGAATGAAATGATATGGTAACATGGAAAGAATGCTCGCGACCGTGGGTCGTCGAGGGGTCTCAAATGTTAGAAAGAAAGCTCGCGACCGCGGGTCGTCGAGGGGTCGCAAATGATAGATGGTTTGATATTGGTTTTGAAAGAGATGGTAACATTGGAAGAGGAATGACTGTGTGAGATGTCAGTTTGTGTCGAGTCTTGCATGGTCATTGGACAACTTGTCGACAAGGAGGAGTTTCCACACGCGACAATCCTGGGCGCCATGGGACCACGGCGTTCCGGAGGGAAACACGGTATAGCCGTAGCTGGACGAACCGCTCGGGTCATTCGGGAAATTTCAGCGGGGCTAGCTACTTGCGCTGAAAGGGTCGCCGAATGGCAAGGCTATAGTCCAGGATAGCTTGTGATGTTAGTGACCAATTCATATAGATGGGTCAGCACGAGCGGCAATCCGCGTGTGTGCCTTTGGATTCAGTCTAGCGAATGTGTGTATGGTTGGGATACAAGTGTTTGGGCCTAAGAATGGTTACAGCATAGGCAACGTGCTTCGGCACGAGATGTGGCGTCGGGTCTTAAGTTGTCGGCATATAAGTTGCATAAGTTGGTTTGAGTTGTCTTGAGTCTAAGTCAGGAACTGCCGCAAGACAAAGTTGGTCGAGTGACACTTAGCCCACAAGTCTTGGATTGGGTCGGATGATGATTTAGTAGCAAAGGGTCGCAAGGTGGCGATACGATTGAGTCACATTGAGTTGTTGGCACGGTATGATGGATTTGTAGCACGGTCACAAGGAATGGAGCCTTATCGCGTAGTTGCGTCTCTGATTTTGGCCGAAAGGCAAGCACGACTTGATAGGTTAACGTTGTTGAGTCGACATTGATGTTGCAAGCACGGAATGGTCTTAAAATACAAAATAGGCAAGGCATCGATCATAAAACTAATCCTAAGGCAAGACTAGAAAGACAATTGATAAGAAGGGACTATGTTGCACAAAGTAAAATAACGTGTCGGGTTTGTATGGGTGGACGAGGAGCTCATTCCACCAGTACAGTTGAGTACTGACACCCATATAGTTTCCATGTGCAGGCACAGGTAGAAGCTCGTAGCGCGGAGCTCGCTTGGATGCGTTGAGGCACGGAGTTCCTTGGCGATTCGAAGCGTGCGGTCGCATGGAGTAAAGACTTATACAGGACATAATGTATGGACGTCGCCTTCCGAAGTATCCGCTGGCTCAAGACACGTAACTGAGAGATAAGAGAGAGCTGCGTGACTTGTAAATGTGAGATGAGTGAGCTTGAGCGATTGTAATATTGGCCTTGCGCCCCACTGTAACCTTTGTTTTAATATCAATAAAAAGAGTTTCTTCTGAATGACTTGTGTTTGTTCTAATTTCTGCTGCTATTATTCAATGTCTCTGTACGGGACTTCTGTGCGACGACCCCGTCGCAGCCGCTGAAATCGGCCGTTATGGAACTCACCTTGCACGAGCGCAATCTAGGCTCGTGCGGCATCACGCCTTAGCGAGGACGATCGCTCCTACGGGAGCGGGGCGTGACATAATGGTATCAGAGCACGGCTTTACGTCCTTGGACTATCGATTGAATTCTTTAACTCATTGTTTTCGCAAACTCTATTGCTTCCACAAGTTGATATCGTTGGTGCGCTCTCTCTTAATTGTCCCATGGGATGTCCATACAATAAATCTAACTATTTTGCAAAATATAGGAAAATAGTTTTTTGACAAGAAATAAAAAGATGGTTCGCGTAAGCACGGTTGGCTAAGTCGGGCTGGGCATATACACCAAAGTTGCGTTGACCTTAGAAAAGTCGAGTGCAGGAATTGAATAGTGTCGAGCAAGAATGAGTTGAACTCGATTGAGTATGTGAGATGACTATCGATAGGGGTGCTATCGAACGGCGATATCGTCGATGCGATATAGATGAGCGTGCTTGGAATTAGAGGAATGGTTCGAACGGGATTCAAAGAAGTCGATTTTGATTCGAATGATAAGTTGAGGATTTGTTGAATGACTTTATCCCTGAGTGGTGTATTCGATAGCCTCAGGGATGTCGATCGATTGATAAAGGAATGATGCAAATTGAGGAAATACGTTGGTCGATGACTTAAGATAAATGAATGAACGATACGTGAATTTGGTTTGAGGAAAATCGATGTTATGAATGATTCGAGGGATAATGATTGAACTTGAATTTGAATGTCGAGGAGATTATCCAGTCAGACGATCGCATCATTCGCACGACTCAAAATTTGGTTGCAAAGGAAGATCGCCAGGTTACGCATATCGTCGATGGTATTGAGGCGTATCAAAGATCGATATGTGATAACTCGGGGGTACTCTGACTCGGCGAAAGACGATCGTGCAAGTGTTATTGTTCGGTTGGATGCGATACTTAGGATTTTGATCGAGATGAATATGGGATAAAAATGATTGTGTCTTGATGGTTATGCAGATAACCACAGCATCGACTTTCTTGTCTTGCACGAGCGCAACTCCAGCCTCGCACATGCGTTACGTCAGATTTGAGGCGATTGTTCCGCGTGAGCGCTGACATGGTGATTCATGTCGCGGAAATGATCGAACTCGAAAAATCAGAACACGGCAACTTTGATTGTCTCGACTTGTCGGTTTGATGCGAAGGAAAATTTGAGGATGTTAGGACTTGTGATTGACGATTGAATAAACTTGAGGATTGGGTAGGTCCAATCCGCGCATCGAAAATGAATTAGTGTAGACTCGAACAAGAGTTACGTCCCGATGAGGATAATTATCCTGCGGGAGCGTGCATGGTGATTCATGCCCACCGTGGATAATCTGACTCGCATGAGATCGGGGCATAATGTGTTGTTGAGCTAGACGACCTCATGATCGATTACGTGAATTAGAATAGATGACTTAGGAAATGTGAAATGTGAATTATGGTTTAGCGATGGATTGTGTCGTAGCATACTTGACTTGGAAGGATTGATAGGCAGATCATGTCGAACGTGTGCGAGGGATAGACTATACAAAATGGCTTGATGAACGAGCGATACGTTCTTGTTGGGAATTGGTTAAAACGTAAGTTATCGTAGGATGTCTTTGCTGAATGACTCGGACCCCGTACGACGAATATTGGGATGTGCGTAGAAAATCGATGCTCGATGTTTAGAAATCGGAGTGATGCGAGCTTGGGTAGAAAACCCCATACTATCAACTTGGTTTGACCTTAGGATGGGATCAGTGTTGATATCGTTGTTTGGGAACTATGATTCCAATACTGACGGAAAGACATAGCCTAGCGGTTAGGCAGACGTCCGAGTACGGAGCGATAGGAATTGTGGAGGCACCACTCATGAGGCTCGGTTGACATACATGTATATCAAGGACGCTTGAATGCGTGCACGATCCGACTCGAGTGGTGATGGCGGGATTCGCTACCACGAGGCTTGGTTGAAATGCATGTATTTTGGGGACGCCTAAGATATGTGCACGATCTATACTAAGTGATACGTTGAATCAGGTGAGACTTGAGAAACAGGAAGTAACGAGGATTTTGAGATCGTAAGTTTTGAAGAAAGGATTGAGGGTAGCACGAGCGTGGCTCGAATTTGAGTAAGGCATAGGAGAATTGTGTGCGAGAGTTCTTGAATGTTGAGTAAAGTTATAAGTCGATAAGTGTACTCAGTTAGTTTCGAGGACGAAACTTTTTCTGAGTGGTGTATGATGTAGTGCCCCGTCCCGCTCAGTCAATCGGAGGAATCGAAACGCCGACGGCGTTTGGACTTAGCCTTACAACGGCTGCTCGAAGACATCGCTCGGTCGAGGCGACCGCTCGTTCAGGTAGGATAGTTTCGGTGAACTTGCCTCATCTTAGCCTTCACTTAATAAATTGCATGTTTTCAACTTACACAAGTAGGCTTGATAATAAATGAATCCACATAGCTAAAGAAAATAATCCCGACGGGTCGAATTGAGTTAGAATATGGAAAGGTCCAACGGTCGGCTTAGAGTTGGTGCACGGCGTGCTTTGAAAATGACACTCGATCCTTTGTCCCGTGGCTTAGGAGAAGGAAAGTCGGTTGAGTAGGCGAAGTATGAACGTAGCCTAAGTCATAGGCATCGCCCGTATGAATGCTTCGTAAAGCATGCACGGTCCTGTCGTCCAAGGCTTGGCATAGCCTTGGCTTGCCCCATGAGTTAAGTTGCGTCGCACAGCTTGTGCCATAAGTCTAGGCACCCAAATAACTTGGTCGTTCAAAGTTGAACGCGTGTACGGCACGTTCCATCGAGGCAAGGCTTGACGCGGCCTTTGCTCGTTAAGTTATTGGCTTGAGTAAGTTAGGCAAAGTTATGTCGGTCGACCTAAGTCATTCCAAATGATGTCCCTCTCATTCTGCGGTTGTCAGGTTAAATAGTCCTACGACCCCAAGGCCCGTCATATAAAGTATGACTTGGGCGATAGCGTCGCGTAGAACGGAAGTCGGTTTGAGGCACGATGCACGGACCTAGTGTTAAGACATGAACCATAGTTGATTGAATGAGTTTTGGAGGAAGGACTATCAAATAGGCATTGAGTTGAATGAAATGATATGGTAACATGGAAAGAATGCTCGCGACCGTGGGTCGTCGAGGGGTCTCAAATGTTAGAAAGAAAGCTCGTGACCATGGGTCATCGAGGGGTCTCAAATGATAGATGGTTTGATATTGGTTTTGAAAGAGATGGTAACATTAGAAGAGGAATGACTGTGTGAGACGTCAGTTTGTGTCGAGTCTTGCATAGTCATTGGACAACTTGTCGACAAGGAGGAGTTTCCACGCGCGACAACCCTGGGCGCCATGGGACCGCGGCATTTCGGAGGGAAACACGGTATAGCCGTAGCTGGACGAACCGCTCGGGTTATTCGGGAACTTTCAGCGGGGCTAGCTACTTGCGCTGAAAGGGTCGTCGAATGGCAAGGCTATAGTCCAGGATAGCTTGTGATGTTAGTGACCAATTCATATAGATGGGTCAGCACGAGCGGCAATCCGCGTGTGTACCTTTGGATTCAGTCTAGCGAATGTGTGTATGGTTGGGATACAAGTGTTTGGGCCTAAGAATGGTTACAGCATAGGCAACGTGCTTCGGCACGAGATGTGGCGTCGGGTCTTAAGTTGTCGGCATATAAGTTGCATAAGTTGGTTTGAGTTGTCTTGAGTCTAAGTCAGGAACTGCCGCAAGGCAAAGTTGGTCGAGTGATACTTAGCCCACAAGTCTTGGATTGGGTCGGATGATGGTTTAGTAGCAAAGGGCCGCAAGGCGGCGATACGATTGAGTCACATTGAGTTGTTGGCACGGTATGATGGATTCGTAGCACGGTCACAAGGAATGGAGCCTTATCGCGTAGTTGCGTCTCTGATTTTGGCCGAAAAGCAAGCACGACTTGATAGGTTAACGTTGTTGAGTCAACATTGATGTTGCAAGCACAGAATGGTCTTAAAATACAAATAGGCAAGGTGTCGATCATAAAACTGATCCTAAGGGAAGACTAGAAAGACAATTGATAAGAAGGGACTATGTTGCACGAAGTAAAATAACGTGTCGGGTTTGTATGGGTGGGCGAGGAGCTCATTCCACCAGTACAGTTGAGTACTGACACCCACATAGTTTCCATGTGCAGGCACAGGTAGAAGCTCGTGGCACGGAGCTCGCTTGGATGCGTCGAGGCACGGAGTTCCTTGGCGATTCGAAGCGTGCTGTCGTATGGAGTAAAGACTTATACAGGACATAATGTATGGACGTCGCCTTCCGAAGCATCCGCTGGCTCAAGACTTGTAACTGAGAGATAAGAGAGAGCTGAGTGACTTGTAAATGTGAGATGAGTGAGCTTGAGCGATTGTAATATTGGCCTTACGCCCCACTGTAACCTTTGTTTCAATATCAATAAAAAGAGTTTCTTCTGAATGACTTGTGTTTGTTCTAATTTCTGCTGCTATTATTCAATGTCTCTGTACGGGACTTCTGTGCGACGACCCCGTCGCAGCCGCTGAAATCGGCCGTTATGGAACCTGTCTTGCATGAGCGCAATCTAGGCTCGTGCGGCATCACGCCTTAGCGAGAACGATCGCTCCTACGGGAGTGGGGCGTGACATATCCTAATTTTTACCATGCTGATATATTAATAGTAGAAATATAATAATAATAATAATAATAATAATAAAATACTAAATAATAAAATAAAAAAAATGTACACACTCCTCTCGAAGGAGAGGACACAGCTGAACATTAAATAAAAAAGAAACATTGAACTAAAGGAGGAGGAGAGAGGGAATGAGAGATTTGGGAATTCTTTTCGTGTGAAGGAAAGGGAAGGGGCAGAGGAAGAGGTGTTCCGGCTACGGCGCGGCGGGAGGCGCCGGACGGGGTGAGGTCGGGATGCGCGTGCGCGGCTAGGCGGAGTTCGCGAAGGTACTAGGGTTGGGGAACCAGAGAGGAGGAAGAGGACGAGACTCGGTAAGAGAGGGTTTCGGCCGGAGGGTCGGTGGTTCGGCGGCGGTCGGCCGGGGTTTCGGTCGGGGGAGGTGCTTGGGAAGAGGGCGGCGGCTGAACTCTGAAGAAGAAGGGGGCCGCGCGCGGTGCTCGGCCGCGGAGGAGGAGCTGCGGCGACGGGATGGAGGACAGGGCGGCGGGCGTTCAGTCGAGGCGACGGTGATGGAGAGGCGCGCTGGCGCCGGAGGGGGTTTCGGGTCTTACCAGCGGGAGGGTTCACCGGTGGGTGGCCGCCGACGCTGTAGTGGCCTGACGAGGGTGGTGTCTCGCGGACTACTCGACGCGGCTAGGGGCGGTTTGGCTGGGGCTCGGCTGGACGGAGGTAGCGGCCACACGCGCGGGACGGTGACGGCTAGGGCGGAGGAAGGAAGGTTTCGGCGTTCGCCGGCGCTGGGCCAGCTCGGCGCATGGCAGGTACGGTTTTTTAGGGTTTCTTTCGGGTTTTGATATGGGTGCCGGTCCGACGATGGCCGGGATTAGTGGTTTTGCTTTTGTTTGGGTATTGCCTGGTGTTGGGTTGACGGGTGGCCGATTCCGTGATGGGGGTGACGATGGGGGTTTGGGTTGTGGTGGCGATGGCTGTGGGATGGTTGTGGTGATGGCGGGTATCGATGGGTTGGAGACAGGGAGGTGGATACGAGCGGGGACGGGGTCGGAGTAGGAGTAGGACAGTTGGGACAGTGGGTTGCTGGGGTTGACGCGGCTCGGATGGTTGCGACGGGTTACCTGGCAGTTTGTCGGGTTGGCAAGGGCGGTCGGAGAAGGCTGGCCGTGGGTAGTAGATGGCTCGGTTAGGATTAGGTAGGAATTTGATATATCGTGTCGGGGTTATCGACACGGAGAAATAAATGTATGTGTAAATTTGGAATAAGATTATGGATATGGGAACACGGACACGATGCACGACACGTTTTGTAGATGGTAGAAATTTTGTGGAGAATGAATAAAAAAGTTGGAGGAGTACCTGCCTATTTATAGGATGTGGGAATTCCCAATTGGATAAGAATTAGGATTCATTTAGACCCAATTTAGATAATTCATAATTTAATTTAAAATCAATCAAATCCAAATCCAAATACAAAATCAAATTTAAATCTAATTAAATTTTTAGTTTAAAATCAATGGGATAAATCAAATTTTAAATATTTAACTATTTAATAAATCTATAAATTTAAATCAAGATTTAAATTGCAATCATAATTTCGAAATATATTTTTCCAAAAATACTATTAATAATAATTTTGAAAATTACATTATTATTTACAATTAAACTCAATAAATATTTATGAAATATATATGTATACGCGAATAATATTATTTACTAGTAATAACTGTTTTTGATGAAAGAATTTTTATAAATAATAAATAAAATAATAATTTGAAAACTTTGGTATGATAACAAAATAATTATTATGTATATTATTTTGAAACTATAAATGATAAAAAAAAAATTTCTAAAATATGTACGCTCGCACGTATTCGCACTCGTCGAGCAAATTCGAAAAAACGAACTTCCGCACACGACGTACAATACGACTACGTGACGTACAATACAAAAATTTTAAACCAGTACTAAATTTAATAAAATAAAAATAGTAGAAATTTAGGGGTTTTACATCCTACCCAACTTAAAAGAATTTCGTCCTCGAAATTAAGAATTTGTAGGGGGTGAGAAGGTACAACGGTAGATAGAAGAATTTTTTTAAAGAAGTTTATATGGTCGTAGTCTAGGTTGAGGATATGATTTAAGAGACGATTATAATCACTTCTTAAATTCAAGTGATTAGAAAGTCAAGCTTGTAGATTTAGGATCGAGGGAAAGGTCGAGTAGTTCAAGACAAGGATATAGTTACATTGGGTGGTAATGGTGATAGGATAGTTAGAGGAAATTCTAGCACAACGCATTCGTCCCTCTAAAATAGGTGAAGGCGAAAGCAATATAGAGTTCGAAGGAGACGTTATCGAATACGAATACATGGTTCAAAGGCGACCGTATAATTCAAAAGGAGTTGCCAAGGCAGTCGCGGAAGAGACTCTAGAGGACAAGTTTAGCTATGTCCCCGTCCACATAGAACGATAGATAAAAGCGAACCAAAGTGCACTCGGTTGATCAGACCATCATGCATCGGTTCTGATTAGACAATATGTTAGTGGGAGCGACCCATATGTCTTGAACAAGCTCGATAAAGGAATAAGCTTACAAAAACTAGGCTACATTAGCATCATTAGTCTAGATAGTAAAAATATAGGCACGATAATAGATGAATAAAAACAAATATGAATGGTCTAAAAGTCATAAGGATCTAAGTCTTGTTTATTCCTATACCATCATTTCTACGGTTTTATTGACCAAGGCTTGGTTGACCAAATGGGTTAACTTCCTCTAGTCTCTATAGTATAGATAATACCATTTGTATTCCCTTAATGGTCAAAAGTGTGTAGGGTATTCTACCCAACTTAAAGAATTAAGCTAAGGGTATTTAGGACATCTAACTAGTAGGGTCAATCTCTAGCAAGCACGAAGGAAAGATAAGAATAGGGATGGAAGAAAGCAAGCAAGATGCAATTGATGAGTCAAACGGTAGATAAAATCAAGGAAAGAGGTCAAGTATGTGGATGAGATCCTAAACTTCTAATCCTATACGAAGGCTTGCTTGGTACAGTAAAGTAACCAAACAATTTATCTTGACCTGCATGGGCTACCACAAAAATATGTAACGTCCCAGTCCCAAAATTTGTAGGACTAGGAACGTAGACATGCCAGCTGTATTCATACGAAGTACACTCAAATATATGGAATCCTCGTATGAATACATAAGCTGTAAAATGTATTAGAACCATAACTATCTCATCCACACAGAATAAATGAATAAAAGATATCATATAATGAGAATGAATCGTCTTGATACAATATGTTGGGCGGAGACAAATCCACTACCAACAAAATAAGGAAAAATACATGAAAATAAAATGAGCGAAGCGAAGACGATCCAAATGCAATCATCCTCGTAGAAGAAGCAATGATCACAACTAGAGCTAGAACACCTGCAAAAGACAATAGCACACACCTGGAGAGATAACGAGGTCCTCAGAGGGACGTAACAAGACACATAATATCATGCCATATAAACTGAATAAATATTGCTCAAATAAATAAGTCAATTGAACTTATAACATGGTCCAATACACACCTATTGAACGAGCTTACCATCCTCCCAACCAAACAAGGACAGGAGATGGTAAACTAATTCACGGTGACGTATCTTTCCATGCTATGAATCCAATATGGTATCCGGACCCCAACAATGTTCAATACCTTCTCATCGAAGTAGTAAGCCACACCTACAACCAAACAAGGACAAGATGTGACAAACTACTCCGTAACAAGTTATTGTTCCAAGCCACGGTCAGATACAAATACTCAAACCAAAATTACTCGTACCTAACAGATAAAGGTAGCCTACCGTTCTAAGTGATATGTAGTTATGAACAATCCTTCCTACGTATGGGTCCTGGCTAAATAGGATCGGCGTAGTCCTCCTTGGGCACCAGAGGCCCCATCAGTAAGAGCATGACGTTCCGTAGAATCGTCAGTGGCCGTCAGTAATCATGGGTCATCAACCCCGTATCTCCAGTGGAGAGTTCAGGTTACAAGGGAAAGTGCATCGAAGCCCATACGCTAAGGAATTGTCCTCCCCGCCCAATGCCTATTCTGTTGTATCCACAACAGTAAACCTCTATAACCGCTAAGTCAAACTAAGTATGAAACCTCTATTAGAGGATATTCCTATCGCACGGCTTGTACGTACTGGTGGCCAGCCAATCATGCACTTCCGTGTCCTACATGTGACACACAACTTCGTGTTACAATGTGTCAAGGCCAATGAATGCAATAGACAAGGTGGTCCCTTAAATCTAGGTTTAATGTGTGAAAAATAATACATAGCAGGAAATATAAATGAACAGTAAGTTCTAACAGGTTATGCCATGTATCACAGTTTATTTTGCATAAAGAAAATAAATAATGCATAAAATATGAGCTAAAATAAATAAACAGTAAATGTCAAGGTGTCTTGCCTGGTAGTACGCCTGGTGTGCTGCAATGATGAATGTGGCACGAACTGCAATTTTGGTGTAACAACTATGCAAGGTGACCTCGGGTGGTGACACGGATAGTTCCATTGGGTCCAGAAGGGTCAAATTAGTTAAGGTTGATAGGAGGAAGTACAGATTTGGCGAAGGAATAGAAAAAGTGGGACTAGTCGAGGGCATGAGGGTAATCAAAGGTAATTAGATAAATATTATATATATAATTTTTGAAAATATTTTATAGTATTTGAAATATATTTTATTAGTCAAAATCGCTTTCAAATAAATAACCAAAAATTGAAAGCCGTTTTAGCGCCAAACTCTAAGTTTGTTAAAATTACAACTATAGGCAGAAAGCTATACATTAAATTGAAATAATATTTTCAAGGAAACCACTTTTTAAAATACCATATAATATTATTAAATTTAATGATATATGAAAATAAAATAATAATACTCATTAATATACAATTATTTATATCTATAATGTATCCCAATTAAAATAAATACCATATATTAGGTATATCCTAATTTTTACCATGCTGATATATTAATAGTAGAAATATAATAATAATAACAATAATAATAATAATAATAATAATAATAATAATCATAATAATAATAAAATACTAAATAATAAAATAAAAAAAATGTACACACTCCTCTCGAAGGAGAGGACACAGCTGAACATTAAATAAAAAAGAAACATTGAACTGAAGGAGGAGGAGAGAGGGAATGAGATATTTGGGAATTCTTTTCGTGTGAAGGAAAGGGAAGGGGCGGAGGAAGAGGTGTTCCGGCTACGGCGCGGCGGGAGGCACCGGACAGGGTGCGGTCGGGATGCGCGCACGACGAGGCAGAGTTCGCGGAGGCGCTAGGGTTTGGGGAACCAGAGAGGAGGAGGAGGAGGAGACTCGGTGAGAGAGGGTTTCGGCCGGAGGGTCGGTGGTTCGACGGCGGTCGGGGGAGGTGCTTGGGAAGAGGGCGGCGACTGAACTCTGAAGAAGAAGGGGGCCGCGCGCGGTGCTCGGCCGTGGAGGAGGAGCTGCGGCGACGGGATGGAGGACAGGGCGGCGGGCGTTCAGTGGTGGCGGCGGTGATGGAGAGGCACGCTGGCGCCGGAGGGGGTTTCGGGTCTGACCAGCGGGAGGGTTCACCGGTGGGTGGCCGCCGACGCCGGAGTGGCCTGACGAGGGTGGTGTTTCGTGGACTGCTCGACTCGGCTAGAGGCGGTTTGGCTGGGTGTCTCTCCCCGTTCCCAGAATGCGTATTTTTATACATGTACTACTCGAATGTATTTAGTTAGTATTTATCATGTATTTATTTAATATTTATCATGTATTATCCTGTATTTAAATTCCTTTAAATTTCATGTTAATCAATTAATCTGCTCTTTAAATTTTTATGTTAATTTAATTCCTGCAATTATATTTCTACAATTTTATTTCTGTACTTTATTTCCTGCTTTTATTCTCTGTTTTAGCTAGGCTTTGGGTTCGGGTTAGCCTTGGTTGGATCCCCTACAACCCGACCCATTGGACCCTGCCCAACTCCCACCTACCACCCCTTTTCTATTTAAAGCTTACATCTCTTTCTCTCTCCTCATAAACTCACATTCTCACCATTACTCCTCTTCTTCTTCTTCATTACTCTCTCCACCTACCAAACCGTAGGCAAGTACAACTTGCTTTCCATGAGAACCCATGTTTTTATAGTTCATTTGCCTTCCTCTCGTGATCCTAAGAGAGTTTAGAACTTGGCATTTCTCATTTCGAAGTCTTAATTTTTGTAGATCTAGAAATTTAGTATTTTCTGATTTTGGTGGTCTTGATCTATCAAACTTCTTTGTTTGCAAATTTTGATGGTTCCATATTGTAGAGAGTTTTATTCTACCCAATTTTGACCTTTGGAAAGTTGGATTTAGACTTGTTTTGACCAAGTTATGAACTTTTGAAGCTTTGGGGTGCAACCATGGAGTTCTTGCTGTTTGGAGAAGACAGTGAGCAGTGTACGCTAGCTTTTTAGCTTGCGTCACTGAGCTGTGCGCGCTCTTTAGCGCAGCACAGTATGGAGTCCATACGCTACCTTTAGGAAGCGTGTGTCTTGCATACGCTACCTTTTGGAAGCGTATGTCGTATGGAGTTCATACGCTGCCTTTTGGGAGCGTATGACTTGCATACGCTGACTTGAATGGTCAGGAGTCGTATGGAGTTCATACGCTGCCTTTTGGGAGCGTATGACTTGCATACGCTGACTTGAATGGTCAGGAGCCGTATGAAGTTCATACGCTGCCGTTTTGGAGCGTATGTCTTGCATACGCTCACTTGGGTGACTAGGGGTCGTATGGAGTTCATAGCGCTGCTTGACTGGAGCGTAGCATGACCTGAGCGTACGCTGCCTTGAGCGTAGGCTGACTTGAGCGTAGCCTGACTTGAGCGTACGCTGACCTTACTTACCCTGGATCTTCTATAGTCCTGTATATTGATATTTTATTAGATATTTAAACGTCCATTTTATATCCTTACGCCTTTTGAAATAAAACTTGATATAATCATGATATGTTAATATTTTTGTTAAATATAGATTGTTACGTGGGATGTACCATGTGTCGTGAATTGAGTATAGATACCCCGATTGACTGGAATTAAACCCTGAGAGTTGTAGACTCGACCCCACTGAATATTAGTTGACTTTCATGCCTTGTCACCATTGATAATGATTGTGACTTTGACTAATAATTGATCATGCGTTCCTAGTTGGAACTAAGAGACTGGCTAGTCGTCTTATTGAAATGAATGAGTGAGACACGTTCATGTTATGAACTATTGTAATCGACTGGATGATCTCAAATATTGGCATACAGGCACATGCAGGCTTCAATCTAATTATTTATTTATGTATTTATTTATTTTTTATAAAAGAAGCATGTGTACTTTATGGTCAAGGCATGATTACTCCGTGGTTAGATTTGATTGTTGTATTACGCTATGTAAGACCTGTAACCTAACCGCACTAGTATCGTTGTAGACTTGTGCATATCGTACCTCATACGAAAGTACTCATTTGAATGACCATGATCCACGGCATGGGATTTCACTCAACGTAGGGACTATTAAGTTAAACAAAATAATAATTGCATGGAGAGAATGGATTCCCGAGTTCTTACATGGCAGCCCCCTTGGGACGAGTAGTATCCGACGGGCCGGCTGGTTTTCACAGATACTATAAACCTGCCACACGGGCATGGAGCAATATCTGGTTATATTATTTATTGTATATTGTATATTGATGACGGGCGTCCTGCTGGGACTCGTCTAATTCATGCATGGCGCACATGATTCATTGGATAGACTAGCCTTGCTTGCACATAGTAAGAACTGAGGAATCCCTAATTGCATTATTCCAGGATAACTTGGGACTCACAATAGCAAGCCGTAGGATTTGATTGGCCGTTCAAGATGATTTGTTTGTGCACTGTACCTACTCTGTTACCTAACTGGGATGATCAGAATGTCAGGACATGACGGTCCAACTTCTGTCCTTGTTTGGTTGGGAGGTTGGTTCGAAGTGTCATGATGTTATAAGAATCCTAGTGGCAAGCAGAGATCTATTTGTCATATTTTTCCTTACTGGTTTTAGTTCTCATGTCGTGCTTCCTTGTGGTACTTGCTATTAGAGGTCTAACCTCTCTGGTTTTGCATGGCCAGATTTAGAGCCGGTCCCCGAGGATCCAGCTTACTTCTACCTCCAGGATGGTCAACACTAGAGGGATGATCGCAGGAGGACTCGAGTGGGTTCCTTACTTCACCGCTCGTTTTGTCACTTACTTTATACTTAGCCGTTTGGCACCGACATGTTAGTCGGATTGTCTTGTACTTACTTTTATATAATTGTAATTAAAGTCAGACTGCAGCTGATAACAATTGTGTATACTTTTGCTACATCAATCTGGCTATGTTTTGTAAATCCAGATATCAAGAACATTTTGACAGAGCGTTTGGGACGCCTTACTGCTTTATCTTACATGTTCTCTATTACTGTTTCTTGTTTGAATGATTGAGACAATAGATGTGAAGTGACCATAGTGAGACTTTCATGTAGTATGCACCCCCTAATCTTTTAGACAGCATTGATCGTATTATACGGTATTCATCTACCCGTAATACGTAGCTGGCTGAGTCATTCCCCCGCTCTCCAGTATTCTGGTTCTGGGGCGTGACAAGGTTTTAGTGGTGGCCCATGCAGGTCTGATTTCAGACTTGTGGGGTGTTTTGATTTGTAGGATGTTTCAATCACACACGTTCTCCCTTGATCTCATGATTCGTTGTTCTTAATTCTAGCTTGACATTCCAGTATCCCTTGACTTCATTGATCTTTTCTGTCCGGTCGTTTGATTGTTCTCTTGTCCCTTTTCTTAGGGGCACCTCGTCCGCATCTGTCAGAGCTGGACAGCAACAACATGGACAGCAGCATGGACAACCTGACCATGTTGGTCAGCAACAAGGGCCGGTACTAACTCAAGAGACTATCCAAGAAGAGGTGATAGTAGAACCAGCGGTTGGACCGCAGTATCCGGAGGTTCCAACACCACTAATAGTTTCACCTACCCCTGTGGAATTGGACACACCAGCCCTTCTGGAGATCATGAGAGGGATGATGGCTACTCAGCAACACCAGATATTAGCCCAGCAGCGCATGCACGCTCAGTTGCAAGAGCAGAATGTACTACTCAACCAAGGATTACAGACGGCATTGGAAAGAGGGGCGAGGCCAGATTCAGGAGCGTCAGCCCGGTTTTGCAAGTATAACCCCCCCGTTTCGAGGGCACGGAGGACGCCATCTCAGCAGAAACATGGCTTAAGGATATCGAGGCTATTCTAACAGCCGCTAAGGTGCCGGCAGAAGAACGTGTGGATCTAGTGAAGTTGTTACTTCAGGATCTCGCACGTGATTGGTGGGAATCAGAGGAAGTAGGCATCAGACGTCCTGTTGCTTGGAACGATTTTACTGCAAGGTTTAAGACAAAGTATTATGGAGTTGTGGCGCAGTTTGAGCTACAACAGAAGTTTATCAACCTCAGACAGGCTGGCAAGACTGTAGATGCTTACGCACATCTTGAGCTCTTGCAATTGATAGAGGGGCACAATTACCAAACTTTTGACGAAATATTGACGGCAACCCGCAGGCATGAAATCACCATTCAGAGGCTTGCGGCAATGACTGGAGGTCAGAAGAGATCCCACAGTCAGATTGAAGGAGGAGGGGGAGCAGCGCCCCGAACAACAGCACCATCCCCTGGCATTCGTATCCACGATGTGGCGATACGGGGACCAGCACCACCCAGACAGCAGCAACAACAACCAAGGAAGAACCAGCAACCCCCGGCGGGCTGTACTTATTATGGAAAGATGGGGCACACTAGAGATGTGTGTCGGACATTGAATGGACTATGTCTGATATATGGAAATTCAGACCATCGGGTTACCACATGTCCCTTGAATTCGAGGTCAGGAGGACCAGGGCAACAGTTTCCTGCTCTGCCAGCACCAGGGGCAGGGCAGTATCGAGGACCAGCGGTAGCAGTGAGGCCGTTGGCGCAGCGTCCGTTAGTACCGCAGGCTCAGATGTTTCGACAGCAGGGACCGCCGATGCAGCAACACCAGCATAGACCACCCCAGCATCATCAAGGCATGGGTCAGCAGCATCACCAGGCTAGGCCGCAACATGGGACCAGCAAGGAGGTCGAGGGCAGGCATTCACTCTGTCCTTGGAAGAGGCATTAGCATCGGGAGATGTTGTGGCAGGTAACATTCTCGTCGCCTCATATTCCGCAGTAGCATTGTTTGATTCGGGAGCATCACACTCATTTATATCTGCACAATTTGTGACACGGCTAGGAATGGAGTTCGAGACATTGCCAGGGAGGTTGAATATACTCACCGGCAATGGGCTCGTAGGAGTTAGTAGAGTTATTCTAGCGTGTAGTATTGTAGTTTGCGGGCATTCTTTACCCGCCCAGTTGATAGAATTTCCTGTTGGAAATTTCGACGTTATCTTAGGCATGGACTGGCTGAAAGACAGTCATGCGACAATAGATTGTCGTAGTGGGAGTGTATCTTTTGATATTCCAGGCATGAAAAGATTCACCTTAGTTAGATCAGAGGCAACTCAGCAGGAGCAAGGAGTAATAACGGCAATGGAAGAAGTTCAGGTTCCGAAGGTAGTTGAAGAATTTCTAGACGTGTTTTCCGAAGAACTTCCAGGTCTACCACCGGTTAGAGATATTGAGTTCAGTATAGAATTGGCACCTGTAACTAAACCGATATCAGATCGGGTATACAGAATGGCAGATTCGGAGCAGGCCAAGGTGTATCAGCATATAGAGGAATTGAAGGAGAAGAAGTTCATCCAAGCTAGCATATCGCCATGGGCAGCACCAGTGGTACTTATGGGGAAGAAGGATGGATCATCCAGATTATGCATCGATTACAGGAAGCTTAACGCGGCAACAGTAAAGAACAAGTACCCATTACCCAGGATCGACGACTTATTTGATCAGTTGAGCAAGGCTAGAGTTTTCTCCAAGATAGATCTTCGTTCAGGGTATCACCAAGTGAGGGTTCGGAAGGAAGACATTCCCAAGACAGCATTCAGGTCGAAGTATGGGCATTATAAATTTTTAGTAATGCCGTTTTGTTTGACCAATGCTCCAGCAATATTCATGGATTTGATGAACCGCATCTTTATGCCGTATTTAGATCAGTTTGTCGTAGTATTTCTCGACGACATTCTTGTGTACTCTGCTAGTGAAGAGGAGCATGAAGACCACCTCAAGAAAGTGTTGCAGGTTCTGAGAGAGAACCAGTTGTATGCCAAGCTCAGCAAGTGTGAGTTCTGGATGGACCATATTTTATTCTTGGGTCATATCGTATCAGGAGCTGGAGTAGCAGTGGATCCCAAGAAGGTAGAAGCAGTAGAGAGTTGGCCAGTACCCAAGACCGTAGCTGATGTACGGAGTTTCTTGGAATTGGCAGGATATTACAGAAGATTTGTGTCAGATTTTGCAAGACTCTCAGCACCCATGACCCGCTTGACACGGAAGGATGTGCCATTCGTTTGGTCGGCAGAATGTCAGTCATCATTTGAGAATTTGAAGCAGAAGTTGATATCAGCGCCTATTCTTACATTACCAGTTGGACCCGGAGGTTTTACTGTATATTGTGATGCGTCAGGTAAAGGACTTGGATGTGTCCTCATACAGCACGGGAAGGTGATAGCATATGCATCTAGGCAGCTTCGAGACCACGAGAAGAATTATCCAACTCATGATTTAGAGTTGGCGGCAGTAGTATTTGCTTTGAAGCTATGGAGGCATTACTTATATGGTGACCGAGTAGACATGTACACAGACCACAAAAGTCTGAGGTACATCTTTACTCAGAAGGAGCTGAACATGAGGCAGAGAATATGGTTAGAGCTGATCAAGGACTATGACGTGGAGCTTCAGTATCATCCAGGCAAGGCTAATGTGGTAGCAGACGCTCTCAGCAGAAGGGGCGGCGCATTTATGTTGACAACACAAAGGCATATCTTAGAAGACCTTCAGGAGATGGGCATCGAGGTTATACTTCCTAGTGATGTAGGAGTTCTGGCAAGTCTACAAGTCCAATCTGACTTGGTAGACAGGATCAAGGCAGCTCAGGCACAAGACCCAAGGATTCAGAAGCTTAGGGCAGAATGTGAGTCAGGGCTCAGGAAGGAGATGCAAATCCACGAAGACGGTACACTTAGGTTTGGATCACGTCTATGTGTGCCTAGTGGAGATATCAGACATGAGGTTATGGCAGAAGCTCATAGTTCTCAGTATTCTATACATCCTGGAGGGACCAAGATGTACCAAGATATCAAGCAGCACTTCTGGTGGAACGGGATGAAGAGGAAGATAGCTAGGTTTGTTTCTCGTTGCTTGGTATGTCAGCAAGTGAAGGCAGAACAGCAGAGGCCAGCTGGATTATTGCAACCACTTCCTATCCCGGAATGGAAGTGGAAGCACATCACAATGGACTTTGTGACCGGTTTATCGAGATCACCAAGTGGTAAAGATGTTATTTGGGTGATAGTAGATCGGCTTACAAAGGTAGCACACTTTCTTCCTTTCAGAGTAGGACAATCTACAGAAAAGTTGGCGGAGTTGTACATGCAACAGATAGTCAGGCAGCATGGAGTCCCTGTCAGTATTGTGTCAGACCGAGATACCCGCTTTACATCGCATTTCTGGAAGAGCTTGCATCATAGTCTGGGTACCAAGTTGAGATTTAGTACGGCTTACCATCCACAGACGGACGGGCAATCAGAAAGGGCAATACAGACTTTGGAAGATATGTTGCGAGCTTGCACTCTGGATTTTGGAGGATCTTGGGAAAGCCACCTGCACTTAGTTGAGTTCTCATACAACAACAGTTATCAAGCCAGTATCTAGATGGCGCCATTCGAAGCACTATATGGTAAAAAGTGTAGATCGCCACTAGTATGGGATGATATCGGGGAAAGGAAGATGCTAGGCCCAGAAATGATTATCCAAACGGTTGAAGTGATTAAGGGAATTAGAGAGCGACTTCATGTTGCGCAGGATCGGCATCGTCATTGGGCGGACCAGCATCGTAGGCCGCTAGAGTTTTCTGTTGGGGACCACGTGTTCTTGCGGATCTCACCTATCCGTGGGGTCATTAGATTTGGCGTTCGCGGGAAGTTGAGTCCGCGATACGTAGGGCCATTCGTTATCCTTGATAGGATATACGATGTTGCTTATCGTTTATCCCTTCCACCTTCGTTACGAGAGGTGCATGACGTGTTTCATGTATCTCAATTACGAAGGTATGTATCGGACCCCAGCCATATCTTCGATCATTCAGAACTGGTTGTTGGTACCAACCTGTCTTACGAGGAGCAACCTGTGTCCATCTTGGACCGAAGAGAGAAGATACTCAAGAACCGAACAATTAACCTTGTCCGGGTTGCTTGGGGTCATCACTCTTTGGGAGAGTCAACGTGGGAACGTGAGGATGATATCCGATCACGGTATCCACATCTGTTTGACTCACAAGGTATATCTTTTCTGTGTACCTTGATTGTCTTGATTCCTCATGCTTATCACCTTATGGGTAGAATTGCTTGATATCGTAGATTGTTAAGTATAGTATGTTACTTGCTATGGACATTGTAAAATGATTGCTTCATTGAATTGCTTGTACTTAGATTAGTTTAGCCCCGATATTTCTATCCTGCTTGGGTTTGAAATTTCGAGGACGGAATTTTTTTAAGGAGGGTAGAGATGTCACTCCCCGTTCCCAGAATACGTATTTTTATACATGTACTACTCGAATATATTTAGTTAGTATTTATCATGTATTTATTTAATATTTATCATGTATTATCCTGTATTTAAATTCTTTTAAATTTCATGTTAATCAATTAATCTGCTCTTTAAATTTTCATGTTAATTTAATTCCTGCAATTATATTTCTGCAATTTTATTTCTGTACTTTATTTTCTGCTTTTATTTTCTGCTTTAGCTAGGCTTTGGGTTCGGGTTAGCCTTGGTTGGATCCCCTACAACCCGACCCATTGGACCCGGCCCAACTCCCACCTACCACCCCTTTTCTATTTAAAGCTTACATCTCTTTCTCTCTCCTCATAAACTCACATTCTCACCATTACTCCTCTTCTTCTTCTTCATTACTCTCTCCACCTACCAAACCGTAGGCAAGTACAACTTGCTTTCCATGAGAACCCATGTTTTTATAGTTCATTTGCCTTCCTCTCGTGATCCTAAGAGAGTTTAGAACTTGGCATTTCTCATTTCGAAGTCTTAATTTTTGTAGATCTAGAAATTTAGTATTTTCAGATTTTGGTGGTCTTGATCTATCAAACTTCTTTGTTTGCAAATTTTGATGGTTCCATATTGTAGAAAGTTTTATTCTACCCAATTTTGACCTTTGGAAAGTTGGATTTGGACTTGTTTTGACCAAGTTATGAACTTTTGAAGCTTTGGGGTACAACCATGGAGTTCTTGCTGTTTGGAGAAGACAGTGAGCAGTGTACGCTAGCTTTTTAGCTTGCGTCACTGAGCTGTGCGCGCTCTTTAGCGCAGCGCAGTATGGAGTCCATACGCTACCTTTTTAGGAAGCGTGTGTCTTGCATACGCTACCTTTTGGAAGCGTATGTCGTATGGAGTTCATACGCTACCTTTTGGGAGCGTATGACTTGCATACGGTGACTTGAATGGTCAGGAGTCGTATGGAGTTCATACGCTGCCTTTTGGGAGCGTATGACTTGCATACGCTGACTTGAATGGTCAGGAGTCGTATGAAGTTCATACGCTGCCTTTTTGGAGCGTATGTCTTGCATACGCTCACTTGGGTGACTAGGGGTCGTATGGAGTTCATAGCGCTGCTTGACTGGAGCGTAGCATGACCTGAGCGTACTGCCTTGAGCGTAGGCTGACTTGAGCATAGCCTGACTTGACCTTACTTACCCTGTATATTGATATAATCATGATATGTTAATATTTCTGTTAAATATAGATTGTTACGTGGGATGTACCATGTGTCGTAAATTGAGTATAGATACCCCGATTGACTGGAATTAAACCCTGAGAGTTGTAGACTCGACCCCACTGAATATTAGTTAACTTTTATGCCTTGTCACCATTGATAATGATTGTGACTTTGACTAATAATTGATCATGCGTTCCTAGTTGGAACTAAGAGACTGGCTAGTCGTCTTATTGAAATGAATGAGTGAGACACGTTCATGTTATGAACTATTGTAATCGACTGGCTGATCTCAAATATTGGCATACAGGCACATGCAGGCTTCAATCTAATTATTTATTTATGTATTTATTTATTTTCTACAAAAGAAGCATGTGTACTTTATGGACAAGGCATGATTACTCCGTGGTTAGATTTGATTGTTGCATTATGCTATGTAAGACCTGCAACCTAACCACACTGGTATCGTTGTAGACTTGTGCATATCGTATCTCGTACGAAAGTACTTATTTGAATGACCATGATCCACGGCATGGGATTTCACTCAACGTAGGGACTATTAAGTTAAATAAAATAATGATTGCATGGAGAGAATGGATTCCCGAGTTCTTATATGGCAGCCCCCTTGGGACGAGTAGTATCCGACGGGCCGACTGGTTCCCACAGATACTGTAAACCTGCCACACGGGCATGGAGCAGTATCTGGTTATGTTATTTATTGTATATTGTATATTGATGACGGGCGTCCTGCTGGGACTCGTCTAATTCATGCATGGCGCACATGATTCACTGGATAGACTAGCCTTGCTTGCACATAGTAAGAACTGAGGAATCCCTAATTGTATTATTCCAGGATAACTTGGGACTCACAATAGCAAGCCGTAGGATTTGATTGGCCGTTCAAGATAATTTGTTTGTGCACTGTACCTACTCTGTTACCTAACTGGGATGATCAGAATATCACGACATGACGGGCCAACTTCTGTCCTTGTTTGGTTGGGAGGTTGGTTCGAAGTGCCGTGATGTTATGAGAATCCTAGTGGCAAGCAGAGATCTATTTGTCATATTTTTTCTTACTGGTTTTAGTTATCATGTCGTGCTTCCTTGTGGTACTTGCTATTAGAGGTCTAACCTCTTTGGTTTTGCATGGCCAGATTTAGAGCCGGTCCCCGAGGATCCAGCTTACTTCTACCTCCAGGATGGTCAACACTAGAGGGATGATCGCAGGAGGACTCGAGTGGGTTCCTTACTTCTCTGCTCGTTTTGTCACTTACTTTATACTTAGTCGTTTGGCACCGACATGTTAGTCGGATTATCTTATACTTACTTTTACATAATTGTAATTAAAGTCAGACTGCAGCTGATAATAATTGTGTATACTTTTGCTACATCAATCTGGCTATGTTTTGTAAAGCCAGATATCAAGAATATTTTGACAGAGCGTTTGGGACGCCTTACTGCTTTATCTTACATGTTCTCTATTACTGTTTCTTGTTTGAATGATTGAGACAATAGATGTGAAGTGACCATAGTGAGACTTTATCACTCCCCGTTCCCAGAATGCGTATTTTAATACGTATATTGTCTGAATGTATTTATTTAGCATTTATCATGTAGTATCCTGTATTTAAATTCTTAAAACTTCATGTTAATTAATTATCTGCATTTTATTTTCCGCACTTTATTTTTCTGCAATTCTATTATCTGCTCTTTAAATTTTCATGTTAATTAATTAGCTGCTCTTTAATTTTCATGTTAATTTATTTCCTGTAATTTTATTTCTATATTTCTTCCTGTAATTTTATTACCTGCATTTTATTTCCTGCTTTAGTCTTACTTTCGGGTTAGCCTTGTTGGACCCGTGCAACCCGACCCATTGGACCCATTGGACCCGGCCCAACTTCCACCTACCACCCCTTCCATATTTAAAGCCACCCTCACCATTCTCTCTCCTCATTACTCATTCTCACCATTACTCCTCTTCTTCTTCTTCATTACTCTCTCCACCTACCAAACCGTAGGCAAGTGCCAACTTGCTTCTTGATGGATCCCCATTTTTATTGTTCCATCATCTTCCTCATTTGATTCTAAGTCTCTTTAGTACTTAGCATTTTCAATTTCCATGGCTTATTTATTGTAGATCTGAGTTTGATACATTTTTGGATTTCTTAGGTTTTGATCTAGTAAACCTTGTTATCTTCAAGTTTCGATGGTTCCATGTTGTAGAGAATTTCGTTCTACCCAATTTTGACCTATGGAAGTCCATATTTGGGCTTGGGATGAAGGATTTATGAAGCTTGGAAGCAATGGCTTCCATGGTTCCCATGGTTCTGTTCTCAGAAAATTCGGAAAAGAAGAACAGTCCCAGCCGCATCAAATCTTCATTCCTCAAGCGCATGGAAATCTTTATTCCCACAGCACATCAAATCTTCATTCCTCAAGCGCATGGATCTATTTATTTCTCAATCCTTTCCCTCAGGCGCATGAGTTTATTTATTTCTCAATCCTTTCCCTCAGGCGCATGAGTTTATTTATTTCTCAATCCTTTCCCTCAGGCGCATGAGTTTATTTATTTCCCACAGATTCCCTCAGGCGCATGAGTTTATTTATTTCCCACAGCTTTCCTGAGTTTATTTATTTCTCACAGCCACCTTCCTCAGGCGCATGAATTTATTTATTTCCCAATCACTTCCCACAGCGCATGAGTTTATTTATTTTCCAATCATTTCTCTCAGACGCATGATATTATTTATTTCCCAACCTTTCCCACATCAGCGCATGAGATTTATTTCCCACAGCATTCCTCAGGCGCATGAGTTTATTTATTTCCCAATCATTTTTCACAGCGCATAAGATTATTTATTTTCCAATCATTATTTATTCTCCATTTTATTTCCCGAATTGGCATTAATTAACATTGATTGTTATCTTGATTAATTATTGATCATGCGTTCCTAGATGGAACTAAGAGACTGGCTAGTCGTCTTATTGAATTAAATGGGATAAGACACGTTCATATTTGCAATCGATTGGCCAATCCCAAATATTGACATATAGATACATGCAGGCTACAATTTATGTATTTATTTTTACGAAAGCAGCATGTGTACTTTATGGTCAAGGTATGATTATTCCGTGGTTAGTTTTAATTGTTGCATTACGCTATGTAAGACCTACAACCTAACCGCACGGGTATCGTTGTAGAGCTGGGCATATCGTACTTTGTACGAAAGTACTCATTCTGAATGACCATGACCCACGGCATGGGATTTCACTTAACGTAGAGGCTACTAAGTTAAATAAAATAATGATTGCATGGAGAGAATGGATTTTCGAGTTCTTACATGACAGCCCTCTTGGGACTATTAGTGCCCGACAGGCCGGCTGGTTCCCACAGATACTGCAAATCTGCCACACGGACAGGGAGCGGTATCTGCTTATATTATTGTATATTGTATATTGATGACGGGCGTCCCGCTGGGACTCGTCTAATTCATGATTGGCACAATTGATTGATTGGATAGACTAGCCTTGCTTGTCCATAGTAAGAACTGAGAAATCCTTATTGCATAATTCCAGGATAACTTGGGACTCACAGTAGTAAGCCGTAGGCGTTGGATGGCCGTTTAAGTTGATTTGCGTGTGTACTGTACCTACTCTGTTAACTAACTGAGATGATCAGAGCATCATGACATGACGGGCCAACTTCTGTCCTTGTTTGGTTGGGAGGTTGGTTCGAAGTGTCGTGATGTCACGTGAATCCCAGTAGCGAGCAGAGATCTATTATTATATTCTCTTATTTACTGGTTTAATGCCTCATATCGTGCTTCCTTGCGGTACTTGTTATTAGAGGTCTAACCTCTCTGGTTTTGCATGGCCAGATTTAGAGCCGGTTCCCGAGGACTCAGCTTACTTCCACCTCCAAGATGGTCAATACTAGAGGAATGATCGCAGGAGGCCTCGAGTGGGTTCCTTAACTTCACCACTCGTTTTGTTATCTACTTTATACCTTGTCGTTTGGCACCGACATGTTAGTCGGATCGTCTTGTACTTACTTTTGCATAATTGTAATTAAGTCAGACTGCAGCTGATAACAATTGTGTATACTTACTACATCATCTGGCTGTATTTTGTAAAGCCAGATCTCAAGAACATTTTGACTGAGCGTTTGGGACGCCTTACTGCTTTACCTTACATGTTCTATATTTCTGTTTCTTGTTTGAATGATTGAGACAATAGATGTGTAATGACCATAGTAAGACTTTTATGTAGTATGCACCCCCTCGTCTGGTTAGACAGCATTGATCGTATTATACGGTATTCTTCTACCCGTAATACGTAGCTGGCTGAGTCACTCCCCCGCTCTCCAGTATTCTGGTTCTGGGGCGTGACAAGGTTTTAGTGGTGGCCCATGCAGGTCTGGTTTCAGACTTGTGGGGTGTTTTAATTTATAGGATGTCTCAATCACACATGTTCCCTCTTGATCTCATGATTCATTTTTCTCAACCCTTGCTTGACATTCCGGTATCCTTTGACTTCATTGATCCTTCATGTCCGGTTGTTTGATTGTTCTTTTGTCCCTTTTCTTAGGGGTACTTCGTCCGCATCGGTCAGAGCTGGGCAACAGCAGGAGCAACATGGACAACCTGACCCTGTTGGTCAGCAACAACGGCCAGTCTCGCCTCAGGAGGCTGCCCAGGAAGAAGTGATAGTGGAAGCAGCAGCTGGATCACAGTATCCGGATGTTCCACCACCACCAACAGTTCCACCTACCCAAGTGGACACACCAGCCCTTCTGGAGATCATGAGAGGAATGATGGCTACTCAGCAACATCAGATATTGGTCCAGCAGCGCATGCACACTCAGCTACAAGAGCAGAATGTGTTACTTAACCAAGGATTGCAGACGGCATTGGAAAGAGGAGCGAGGACTGATTCAGGAGCGTCAGCCAGGTTTTGCAAGTACAACCCCCGTCGTTTCGAGGGCACGGAGGATGCCATCTTAGCAGATGCATGGCTTAAGGATATTGAGGCTATTCTGACAGCAGCTAAGGTGCCAGCAGAAGAACGTGTGGATCTAGTGAAGCTGTTACTTCAAGATCTCGTACGTGATTGGTGGGAATCAGAGGAGGTAGGCATCAGACGTCCTGTGGCTTGGGACAATTTTACAACAAGATTCAAGACGAAGTACTATGGAGTTGTGGTGCAATTTGAGCTACAACAGAAGTTTATCAATCTTAGACAGGCTGGCAAGACTGTAGATGCTTATGCAGCAGAGTTCTGCAGATTGAGTAGGTTCGCCCCAGAGATGGTAGCAACAGAGAGCCAGAGGGCTATGAGGTTCCAGCAAGGGTTTCATCTTGAGCTCTTGCAATTGATAGAGGGGCACAATTACCAGACTTTTGATGAAGTATTGACGGCAACTCGAAGGCATGAGATGACCATTCAGAGGCTTGCGGCAAGGACTGGAGGTCAGAAGAGATCCCACAGTCAGATTGAAGGAGGAGGGGGAGCAGCTCCCCGAACAACAGCACCGTCCCTTGGCATCCGCATTCATGATGTGGCAATGCGAGGGCCAGCACCACCACCAAGGCAGCAGCAACAGCATCAGAGGAAGAACCAGCAACCTCCAGCGGGCTGCACTTATTGTGGGAAGATAGGGCACACTAGAGATGTGTGTCGGACATTGAACGGGCAGTGTTTGATATATGGAAACCCAGATCATCGGGTTACCACATGTCCCATAAATTCGAGGTCAGGAGGACCAGTACAACAGTTTCCTGCTCTGCCAGCACCAGAGGCAGGACAGTATCGAGGACCAGCGGTAGCAGTGAGACCGTTGGCCCAGCGTCCGTTCATGACGCAGGCTCAGATGTTTCGGCAGCAGGGACCGCCGATGCAACAACACCAGCATAGACCACCCCAGCATCACCAAGGCAGGGGCCAGCGACAGCACCAGGCTAGGCCGCAGCATGGGAACCAGCAAGGAGGTCGAGGGCAGGCATTCACACTGTCCTTGGAAGAGGCATTGGCATCGGGAGATGTTGTGGCAGGTAACATTCTCGTCGTCTCTTATCCCGCAGTAGCATTGTTTTATTCGGGAGCATCACACTCATTTATATCTGCACAATTTGCAACACGGCTAGGTATGGAGTTCGAGACATTGCCAGGGAGGTTGAATATACTCACTGGTAATGGGCTCGTAGGAGTTAGTAGAGTTATTCTAGCGTGTAGCGTTGTAGTTTGCGGGCATTCCTTACCCGCCCTGTTGATAGAATTTCCTGTTGGAAATTTCGACGTTATCTTAGGCATGGACTGGCTGAAAGACAGTCATGCGACAATAGATTGTCGTAGAGGGAGTGTATCTTTTGATATTCCAGGCATGAAGCGGTTCACCTTAGTCAGATCAGTAGCAACTCAACAAGAGCAGGGAGTAGTGACGGCAATGGAAGAAGTTCAAGTTCCGAAGGTAGTTGAAGAATTTCTGGACGTATTTCCCGAAGAACTTCCAGGTCTACCACCAGTTAGAGATATTGAGTTCAGTATAGAATTGGCACCTGGAACTAAACCGATATCAGATCGAGTTTACAGAATGGCGGATTCAGAGCAGGCCAAGGTATATCAGCACATAGAGGAACTGAAGGAGAAGAAGTTCATCCAAGCTAACGTGTCACCATGGGCAGCACCAGTGGTACTTGTGGGGAAGAAGGATGGATCATCCAGATTGTGCATTGATTACAGGAAGCTTAACGCAGCAACAGTGAAGAACAAGTACCCACTACCCAGGATCGACGACTTATTTAATCAGTTGAGCTGGGCCAGAGTTTTCTCCAAGATAGATCTTCGTTCAGGGTATCATCAAGTTAGGGTTCGGAAGGAAGACATTCCCAAGACAGCATTCAGGTCGAAGTATGGGCATTATGAATTCTTAGTAATGCCGTTTGGTTTGACCAATGCTCCAGCAATATTTATGGATTTGATGAACCGCATCTTTATGTCGTACCTGGATCAATTTGTCGTTGTGTTTTTCGACGACATTCTTGTATATTCAACTAGTGAAGAGGAGCATGAAGACCACCTCAGGAAAGTGTTACAGGTTCTGAGAGAGAACCAGTTGTATGCCAAGCTCAGCAAATGTGAGTTTTGGTCGGATCATATTTCATTTCTGGGTCATATCATATCAGGAGCTGGAGTAGCAGTGGATCCCAAGAAGGTAGAAGCAGTAGAAAGTTGGCCAGTACCCAAGACCGTAGTAGATGTACGGAGTTTCTTGGGATTGGCAGGATATTACAGAAGGTTTGTATCAGACTTTGCGAGACTTTCAGCACCCATGACCCGATTGACACGGAAGGATGTACCATTCGTCTGGTCGGCAGAATGCCAGACATCATTTGAGAATTTGAAGCAGAAGTTGATATCAGCACCTATTCTTACATTACCAGTTGGACCCGGAGGTTTTACTGTTTATTGTGATGCGTCAGGAAAGGACTTGGATGTGTCCTCATGCAACATGGGAAGGTGATAGCGTATGCATCTAGGCAGCTTCGAGACCACGAGAAGAATTACCCAACTCATGATTTGGAGTTGGCGGCAGTAGTATTCGCTTTGAAGCGATGGAGGCATTACTTATATGGTGACCGAGTGGAGATGTACACGGACCACAAAAGTCTGAAGTACATCTTTACTCAGAAGGAACTGAACATGAGGCAGAGAAGATGGTTGGAGTTGATCAAGGATTACGACGTGGAGCTTCAGTATCATCCAGGCAAGGCTAATGTGGTAGCAGACGCTCTTAGCAGGAGAGGCGGCACATTTATGTTGACAACACAGAAGCACATTTTAGAAGACCTTCAGGAGATGGGCATCGAGGTTATACTTCCTAGTGATGTAGGAGTTCTGGCGAGTCTACAAGTTCAATCCAACTTGGTAGATAGGATCAAGGCAGCTCAGACACAAGATCCAAGGATTCAGAAGCTTAGGGAAGAATGTGAGTCAGGACTCAGGAAGGAGATGCAAATCCATAAAGATGGTACGCTTAGGTTTGGGTCACGTCTATGTGTGCCTAGTGGAGATATCAGACAGGAGGTTATGGCAGAAGCTCACAGTTCTCAGTATTCCATACACCCTGGAGGGACCAAGATGTACCAAGATATCAAGCAGCACTTCTGGTGGAATGGGATGAAGAGGGAGATAGCTAGATTTGTTTTCCGTTGCTTGGTATGTCAGCAAGTGAAGGTAGAGCAGCAGAGGCCAGCTGGATTATTGCAACCGCTTCCTATCCCGGAATGGAAGTGGGAGCATATCACAATGGACTTTGTGACCGGTTTACCGAGATCACCAAGTGGTAAAAATGCTATTTGGATGATAGTAGATCGGCTTACAAAGGTGGCGCACTTTCTTCCTTTCAGAGTAGGTCAATCTACGGAGAAGTTGGCAGAATTGTATATGCAGCAGATAGTCAGACAGCATGGGGTCCCAGTCAGTATTGTGTCAGACAGAGATATCCGTTTTATTTTACATTTTTGGAAGAGCTTACATCATAGCCTGGGTACCAAGTTAAGGTTTAGCTCGACTTACCATCCCCAAACAGACGGGCAATCAGAAAGAACAATTCAGACTTTGGAAGACATGTTGCGAGCTTGCACTCTGGATTTTGGAGGATCTTGGGAGAGCCACCTGCACTTAGTCGAGTTCTCGTACAATAATAGTTATCAAGCAAGTATCCAGATGGCGCCATTTGAAGCACTATATGGTAAGAAGTGTAGGTCGCCACTAGCGTGGGACGATCTTGGGGAGAGAAAGATGTTAGGCCCGGAGATGATTGTTCAGACAGTGGAAGTGATTAAAGGAATTAGAGAGCGACTTCGAGTTGCACAGGATCGGCATCGTCATTGGGCGGACCAGCATCGTAGGCCGCTAGAGTTTTCTGTTGGGGACCACGTGTTCTTGAGGATCTCACCTACCCGTGGGGTCATTAGGTTTGGCGTTCGCGGGAAGTTGAGTCCGCGGTACGTGGGCCCATTTGTTATTCTTGAAAGGATAGGCGATGTTGCTTATCGTTTATCCCTTCCACCTTCGTTACGAGAGGTGCATGACGTATTTCATGTATCTCGGTTGCGAAGGTATGTATCGGACCCAAGCCATATCCTTGATCATTCTGAGCTGGTTGTTGGTACCAACCTGTCTTACGAGGAACAGCCTGTGTCTATTTTGGACCGAAGAGAGAAGATACTCAAGAACCGAACAATTAGCCTTGTCCGGGTTGCTTGGGGTCATCACTCTTTAGGGGAGTCAACGTGGGAACGTGAGAATGATATCCGATCACGGTATTCGCACCTGTTTAACTCACAAGGTATATCTCTTTCTGTATACCTTGATTGTCTTAACTCCTCATGCTTACCACCTTACGAGTAGAATTGTTTGGTATCGTAGAATGTTCAACATAGATATGTTACATACTATTGACATTGTAGAATGATTGCTTACTTAAATTGGTTATACCTAGAGTAGTTCAGCTCTGATGTTTCTATCCTGCTTGGATTTGAAATTTCGAGGACGGAATTTTTCTAAGGAGGGTAGAGATGTCACTCCCCGTTCCCAGAATGCGTATTTTAATACGTATATTGCCTGAATGTATTTATTTAGCATTTATCATGTAGTATCCTGTATTTAAATTCTTAAAACTTCATGTTAATTAATTATCTGCATTTTATTTTCCGCACTTTATTTTTCTGTAATTCTATTATCTGCTCTTTAAATTTTCATGTTAATTAATTAGCTGCTCTTTAATTTTCATGTTAATTTATTTCCTGCAATTTTATTTCTATATTTCTTCCTGTAATTTTATTACCTGCATTTTATTTCCTGCTTTAGTCTTACTTTCGGGTTAGCCTTGTTGGACCCGTGCAACCCGACCCATTGGACCCATTGGACCCGGCCCAACTCCCACCTACCACCCCTTCCATATTTAAAGCCACCCTCACCATTCTCTCTCCTCATTACTCATTCTCACCATTACTCCTCTTCTTCTTCTTCATTACTCTCTCCACCTACCAAACCGTAGGCAAGTGCCAACTTGCTTCTTGATGGATCCCCATTTTTATTGTTCCATCATCTTCCTCATTTGATTCTAAGTCTCTTTAGTACTTAGCATTTTCAATTTCCATGGCTTATTTGTTGTAGATCTGAGTTTGATATATTTTTGGATTTCTTAGGTTTTGATCTAGTAAACCTTGTTATCTTCAAGTTTCGATGGTTTCATGTTGTAGAGAATTTCGTTCTACCCAATTTTGACCTATGGAAGTCCATATTTGGGCTTGGGATGAAGGATTTATGAAGCTTGGAAGCAATGGCTTCCATGGTTCCCATGGTTCTGTTCTCAGAAAATTCGGAGAAGAAGAACAGTCCCAGCCGCATCAAATCTTCATTCCTCAAGCGCATGAAAATCTTTATTCCCACAGCGCATCAAATCTTCATTCCTCAAGCGCATGGATCTATTTATTTCTCAATCCTTTCCCTCAGGCGCATGAGTTTATTTATTTCTCAATCCTTTCCCTCAGGCGCATGAGTTTATTTATTTCTCAATCCTTTCCCTCAGGCGCATGAGTTTATTTATTTCCCACAGATTCCCTCAGGCGCATGAGTTTATTTATTTCCCACAGCTTCCCTGAGTTTATTTATTTCTCACAGCCACCTTCCTCAGGCGCATGAATTTATTTATTTCCTAATCACTTCCCACAGCGCATGAGTTTATTTATTTTCCAATCATTTCTCTCAGGCGCATGATATTATTTATTTCCCAACCTTTCCCACATCAACGCATGAGATTTATTTCCCACAGCATTCCTCAGGCGCATGAGTTAATTTATTTCCCAATCATTTTTCACAGCGCATGAGATTATTTATTTCCCAATCATTATTTATTTCTCCATTTTATTTCCCGAATTGGCATTAATTAACATTGATTGTTATCTTGATTAATTATTGATCATGCGTTCCTAGATGGAACTAAGAGACTGGCTAGTCGTCTTATTGAATTAAATGGGATAAGACACGTTCATATTTGCAATCGATTGGCCAATCCCAAATATTGACATATAGATACATGCAGGCTACAATTTATGTATTTATTTTTACGAAAGCAGCATGTGTACTTTATGGTCAAGGCATGATTATTCTGTGGTTAGTTTTAATTGTTGCATTACGCTATGTAAGACCTACAACCTAACCGCACGGGTATCGTTGTAGAGCTGGGCATATCGTACTTTGTACGGAAGTACTCATTCTGAATGACCATGACCCACGGCATGGGATTTCACTTAACGTAGAGGCTACTAAGTTAAATAAAATAATGATTGCATGGAGAGAATAGATTTTCGATTTCTTACATGACAGCCCTCTTGGGACTATTAGTGCCCGACAGGCCGGCTGGTTCCCACAGATACTGCAAATCTGCCACACGGACAGGGAGCGGTATCTGCTTATATTATTGTATATTGTATATTGATGACGGGCGTCCCGCTGGGACTCGTCTAATTCATGATTGGCGCAATTGATTGATTGGATAGACTAGCCTTGCTTGTCCATAGTAAGAACTGAGAAATCCTTATTGCATAATTCCAGAATAACTTGGGACTCACAGTAGTAAGCCGTAGGAGTTGGATGGCCGTTTAAGTTGATTTGTGTGTGTACTGTACCTACTCTGTTAACTAACTGAGATGATCAGAGCATCATGACATGACGGGCCAACTTCCGTCCTTGTTTGGTTGGGAGGTTGGTTCGAAGTGTCGTGATGTCACGTGAATCCCAGTAGCGAGCAGAGATCTATTATTATATTCTCTTATTTACTGGTTTAATGCCTCATATCGTGCTTCCTTGCGGTACTTGCTATTAGAGGTCTAACCTCTCTGGTTTTGCATGGCCAGATTTAGAGCCGGTTCCCGAGGACTCAGCTTACTTCCACCTCCAAGATGGTCAATACTAGAGGAATGATCGCAGGAGGCCTCGAGTGGGTTCCTTAACTTCACCACTCGTTTTGTTATCTACTTTATACCTTGCCGTTTGGCACCGACATGTTAGTCGGATCGTCTTGTACTTACTTTTGCATAATTGTAATTAAGTCAGACTGCAGCTGATAACAATTGTGTATACTTACTACATCATCTGGCTGTATTTTGTAAAGCCAGATCTCAAGAACATTTTAACTGAGCGTTTGGGACGCCTTACTGCTTTACCTTACATGTTCTATATTTCTGTTTCTTGTTTGAATGATTGAGACAATAGATGTGTAATGACCATAGTAAGACTTTTATGTAGTATGCACCTCCTCGTCTGGTTAGACAGCATTGATCGTATTATACGTTATTCTTCTACCCGTAATACGTAGCTGGCTGAGTCACTCCCCCGCTCTCCAGTATTCTGGTTCTGGGGCGTGACAGACTTTCATGTAGTATGCACCCCCTCATCTTTTAGACAGCATTGATCGTATTATACGATATTCATCTACCCGTAATACGTAGCTGGCTGAGTCATTCCCCCGCTCTCCAGTATTCTGGTTCTGGGGCGTGACACCGGGGCTCGGCTGGGCGGAGGTAGCGGCCACACGTGCGGGACAGCGACGGCTAGGGCGGAGGAAGGAAGGTTTCGGTGTTCGACGGCGCTGGGCCAGCTCGGCGCGTGGCAAGTACGGTTTTTTAGGGTTTCTTTCGGGTTTTGATATGGGTGCCGGTCCGACGATGGCCGGGATTAGTGGTTTTGCTTTTGTTTGGGTATTGCCTGGTGTCGGGTTGACGGGCGGCCGATTCCGTGATGGGGGTGACGATGGGGGTTTGGGTTGTGGTAGCGATGGCTGTGGGATGGTTGTGGTGATGGCGGGTATCGATGGGTTGGAGACAGAGAGGTGGACACGAGCGGGGACGGGGTCGGAGTAGGAGTAGGACAGTTGGGACAGTGGGTTGCTGGGGTTGACGCGGCTCGAGTGGTTGCCACGGGTTACCTGGCAGTTTGTTGGGTTGGCAAGGGCGGTCGGAGAAGGCTGGCCGTGGGTAGTAGATGGCTCGGTTAGGATTAGGTAGAAATTTGATATATCGTGTCGGGGTTGTCCACACGGAGAAATAAATGTATGTGTAAATTTGGAATAAGATTATGGATATGGGAACACGGACACGATGCACGACATGTTTTGTAGATGGTAGAAATTTTGTGGAGAATGAATAAAAAAAGTTGGAGGAGTACCTGCCTATTTATAAGATGTGAAAATTTCCAATTGGATAAGAATTATGATTCATTTAAACCCAATTTAGATAATTCATAATTTAATTTAAAATCAATCAAATCCGAATCCAAATACAAAATCAAATTTAAATCTAATTAAATTTTTAGTTTAAAATCAATGGGATAAATCAAATTTTAAATATTTAACTATTTAATAAATCCATAAATTTAAATCAAGAGTTAAATTGCAACCATAATTTCGAAATATATTTTTCCAAAAATACTATTAATAATAATTTCGAAAATTACATTATTATTTACAATTAAACTCAATAAATATTTATGAAATATATATGTATACGCGAATAATATTATTAATAACTGTTTTTCACGAAAGACTTTTTATAAATAATAAATAAAATAATAATTTGAAAACTTTGGTACGATAACAAAATAATTATTATGTATATTATTTTGAAACTATAAATGATAAAAAATATTTTTCTAAAATATGTACGCTCGCACATATTCGCACTCGTCGAGCAAATTCGAAAAACGAACTTCCGCACACGACGTACAATACGACTACGTGACGTACAATACAAAAATTTTAAACCAATACCAAATTTAATAAAATAAAAATAGTAGAAATTTAGGGATTTTACATCCTACCCAACTTAAAAGAATTTCATCCTCGAAATTAAGAATTTGTAGGGGGTGAGAAGGCACAACGGTAGATAGAAGGGTTTCTTTAAAGAAGTTTATATGGTCGTAGTCTAGGTTGAGGATATTATTTAAGAGACGATTGTAATCACTTCTTAAATTCAAGTAATTAGAAAGTCAAGCTTGTAGATTTAGGATCGAGGGAAAGGTCGAGTAGTTCAAGACATGGATATAGTTACATTGGGTGGTAATGGTGATAGGATAGTTAGAGAAAATTCTAGCACAACGCATTCGTCCGTCTAAAATAGGTGAAGGCGAAAGCAATATAGAGTTCGAAGGAGACGTTATCGAATACGAATACATGGTTCAAAGGCGATCGTATAATTCAAAAGGAGTTGCCAAGGCAGTCGCGGAGGAGACTCTAGAGGACAAGTTTAGCTATGTCCCCATCCACGTAGAACGATAGATAAAAGCGAACCAAAGTGCACTCGGTTGATCAGACCATCATGCACCGGTTCTGATTAGACAATATGTTAGTGGGAGCGACCCATATGTCTTGAACAAGCTCGATAAAGGAATAAGCTTGCAAAAACTAGGCTACATTAGCATCATTAGTCTAGATAGTAAAAATATAGGCACGATAATAGATGAATAAAAACAAATATGAATGGTCTAAGAGTCATAAGGATCTAAGTCTTGTTTATTCCGATACCATCATTCTACGGTTTTATTGACCAAGGCTTGGTTGACCAAATGGGTTAACTTCCTCTAGTCTCTATGGTATAGATAATACCATTTGTATTCCCTTAATGGTCAAAGGTGTGTGGGGTATTCTACCCAACTTAAAGAATTAAGCTAAGGGTATTTAGGACATCTAACTAGTAGGGTCAATCTCTAGCAAGCACGAAGGGAAGATAAGAATAGAGATGGAAGAAAGCAAGCAAGATGCAATTGATGAGTCAAACGGTAGATAAAATCAAGGAAAGAGGTCAAGTATGTGGATGAGATCCTAAACTTCTAATCCTATACGAAGGCTTGCTTGGTACGGTAAAGTAACCAAACAATTTATCTGGACCTGCATGGGCCACCACAAAAACATGTAACGTCCCAGTCCCAAAATATGTAGGACTAGGAACGTAGACATGCCAGCTGTATTCATACGAAGTACACTCAAATATATGGAATCCTCGTATGAATACATAAGCTGTAAAATGCATTAGAACCATAACTATCTCATCCACACAGAATAAATAAATAAAAGATATCATATAATGAGAATGAATCATCTTGATACAATATGTTGGGCGGAGACAAATCCACTACCAACAAAATAAGAAAAAATACATGAAAATGAAATGAGCGAAGCGAAGACGATCCAATTGCAATCATCCTCGTAGAAGAAGCAATGATCACGACTAGAGCTAGAACACCTGCGAAAGACAATAGCACACACCTGGAGAGATAACCAGGTCCTCAGAGGGACGTAACAAGACACATAATATCATGCCATATAAACTGAATAAATATTGCTCAAATAAATAAGTCAATTGAACTTATAACATGGTCCAATACACACCTATTGAACGAGCTTACCATCCCCCCAACCAAACAAGGACAGGAGATGGTAAAATAATTCACGGTGACGTATTTTTCCATGCTATGAATCCAATATGGTATCCGGACCCCAACAAGGTTCAATACCTTCTCATCGAAGTAGTAAGCCACACCTACAACCAAACAAGGACAAGATGTGACAAACTACTCCACAACAAGTTATTGTTCCAAGCCACGGTTAGGTACAAGTACTCAAACCAAAAGTACTCGTACCTAACGGATAAAGGTAGCCTACCGTTCTAAGTGATATGTAGTTAAGAACAATCCTTCCTACGCATGGGCCCTGGCTAAATAGGATCGGCGTAGTCTCCCTTGGGCTCCAGAGGCCCCATCAGTAAGAGCATGACGTTCCGCAGAATCGTCAGTGGCCGTCAGTAATCATGGGTCGTCAAACCCGTATCTCCAGCAGAGATTCCGGGTCACAAGGGAAAGTGCATCAAAGCCCATACGCTAAGGAATTGTCCTCTCCGTCCAATGCCTACTATGTTGTATCCACAACAGTAAACCTCTATAATCGCTAAGTCAAACTAAGTATGCAACCTCTATTAGTGGTTATTCCTATCGCACGGCTTGTACGTACTGGTGGCCAGCCAATCACGCACTTCCGTGTCCTACATACGACACACAACTTCGTGTTACAACGTGTCAAGGCCAATGAATGCAACACACAAGGTGGTCCCTTAAATCTAGGTTTAATGTGAGAAAAATAATACATAGCAGGAAATATAAATGAACAGTAAGTTCTAACAGGTTATGCCATGTATCACAGTTTATTTTGCATAAAGAAAATAAATAATGCATGAAATATGAGCAAAAATAAATAAACAGCAAATGGCAAGGTATCTTGTCTGGTAGTACGCCTGGTGTGCTGCAATGATGAATGTGGCATGAACTGCGATTTCGGTATAACAACTATGCAAGTTGACCTAGGGTGGTGACACGGACAGTTCCATTGGGTCCAGAAGGGTCAAATTAGTTAAGGGTTATAGGAGGAAGTACAGATTTGGCGAAGGAAAAAGTGGGACTAGTCGAGGGCATGAAGGTAATCAAAGGTAATTAGATAAATAATATATATATAATTTTTGAAAATATTTTATAGTATTTGAAATATATTTTATTAGTCAAAATCGCTTTCAAATAAATAACCAAAAATTGAAAGCCGTTTTAGCGCCAAACTCTAAGTTTGTTAAAATTACAACTATAGGCAGAAAGCTATACATTAAATTAAAATAATATTTTCAAGGAAACCACTTTTTAAAATACCATATAATATTATTAAATTTAATGATATATGAAAATAAAATAATAATACTCATTAATATACAATTATTTATATCTATAATGTATCCCAATTAAAATAAATACCATATATTAGGTATATCCTAATTTTTACCATGCTGATATATTAATAGTAGAAATATAATAATAATAATAATAATAATAATAATAATAATAATAATAATAATAATAATAATAATAAAATAATAAATAAAAAAATAAAAAAAATGTACACACTCCTCTCGAAGGAGAGGACACAGCTGAACATTAAATAAAAAAGAAACATTGAACTGAAGGAGGAGGAGAGAGGGAATGAGAGATTTGGGAATTCTTTTCGTGTGAAGGAACGGGAAGGGGCGGAGGAAGAGGTGTTCCGGCTACGGCGCGACGGGAGGCGCCGGACGGGGTGAGGTCGGGATGCGCGTGCGCGGCGAGGCGGAGTTCGCGGAGGCGCTAGGGTTTGGGGAACCAGAGAGGAGGAGGAGGAGGAGACTCGGTGAGAGAGGGTTTCGGCCGGAGGGTCGGTGGTTCGGCGGCGGTCGGCCGGGGTTTCGGTCGGGGGAGGTGCTTGGGAAGAGGGCGGCGGCTGAACTCTGAAGAAGAAGGGGGTCGCGCGCGGTGCTCGGCCGCGGAGGAGGAGCTGCGGCGACGGGATGGAGGACAGGGCGGCGGGCGTTCAGTCGAGACGGCGGTGATGGAGAGGCGGGCTGGCGCCGGAGGAGGTTTCGGGTCTTACCAGCGGGAGGGTTCACCGGTGGGTGGCCACCAACGCCGGAGTGGCCTGACGAGGGTGGTGTCTCGCGGACTGCTCGACGCGGCTAGGGGCGGTTTGGCCGGGGCTCGGCTGGGCGGAGGTAGCGGCCACACGCGCGGGACGGCGACGGCTAGGGAGGAGGAAGGAAGGTTTCGGCGTTCGCCGGCGCTGGGCCAGCTCGGCGCGTGGCAGGTACGGTTTTTTAGGGTTTCTTTCGGGTTTTGATATGGGTGCCGGTCCGGCGATGGCCGGGATTAGTGGTTTTGCTTTTGTTTGGGTATTGCCTGGTGTTGGGTTTACGGGTGGCCGATTCCGTGATGGGGGTGACGATGGGGGTTTGGGTTGTGGTGGCGATGGCTGTGGGATGGTTGTGGTGAAGGCGGGTGTCGATGGGTTGGAGACAGGGAGGTGGATACGAGCGGGGACGGGGTCGAAGTAGGAGTAGGACAGTTGGGACAGTGGGTTGCTGGGGTTGACGCGGCTCGGGTGGTTGCCACGGGTTACCTGGCGGTTTGTCGGGTTGGCAAGGGCGGTCGGAGAAGGCTGGCCGTGGGTAGTAGATGGCTCGGTTAGGATTAGGTAGGAATTTGATATATCGTGTCGGGGTTGTCGACACGGAGAAATAAATGTATGTGTAAATTTGGAATAAGATTATGGATATGGGAACACGGACACGATGCACGACATGTTTTGTAGATGGTAGAAATTTTGTGGAGAATGAATAAAAAAGTTGGAGGAGTACCTGCCTATTTATAGGATGTGAGAATTCCCAATTGGATAAGAATTAGGATTCATTTAAATCCAATTTAGATAATTCATAATTTAATTTAGAATCAATCAAATCCAAATCCAAATACAAAATCAAATTTAAATCTAATTAAATTTTTAGTTTAAAATCAATGGGATAAATCAAATTTGAAATATTTAACTATTTAATAAATCCATAAATTTAAATCAAGATTTAAATTGCAACCATAATTTTGAAATATATTTTTCCAAAAATACTATTAATAATAATTTCGAAAATTACATTATTATTTACAATTAAACTCAATAAATATTTATGAAATATATATGTATACGCGGATAATATTATTTACTAGTAATAACTGTTTTTCACGAAAGACTTTTTATAAATAATAAATAAAATAATAATTTGAAAACTTTGGTACGATAACAAAATAATTATTATGTATATTATTTTGAAACTATAAATGATAAAAAATATTTTTCTAAAAATATGTACGCTCGCACATATTCGCACTCGTCGAGCAAATTCGAAAAATGAACTTCCACACACGACGTACAATACGACTACGTGACGTACAATACAAAAATTTTAAACCAGTACCAAATTTAATAAAATAAAAATAGTAGAAATTTAGGGGTTTTACAATCCCACTAACCACTTAATACACTAAAAAGACACTCTAACGTAGGGGTTTCATAGAGGGATATATGGTTGAAATATGGGGGCATGTATTGGGGCTAAAGGGGGTCATGATGGGGTGTATTGGGGGCCACCAATACCCCCAAACTGCTGCTGCTGCTCTTGAACAAGGCTGTTGTGAGCAGCCTATACTGTTGGCCCAATGATTACATCGTATTTTTGAATATGGCTAATCAGTTAAGTTTAACATAATGATGTCACTAAAATTCATATACTCACTATCATGTTGCTACTTAAACTTAGCATTGTCCTAATTGTCCTATATTACATTGCTTTGCTTGTATCGTACTGCAACATATTTTGCTGGCCTAACATGTATTTGTAGACATGCAGTAAGCATGATCAAACCATGACATAGGCAATGAAGAATTAATGATGGACCAAAGACGGCGTCATACAAAAAGATTTCTCCGAACCGCCTAGCGACCTATCCGGGGCCTCGCATCGGGGGTTCCGCTGCCCGGTCAGCGGACATGAGTCGAGGGGGCAGCGCCCCCCGTCGGGGGTTCGGGGGCGAAGCCCCCGAAAGGTATTCAGATTTTCAGATCTGTTTATCTTTGGACGACTGCTGTCAAGGAAAAAGACGTCTTCAAGACTGCTCAAATATCAGAAGAAAGGCGTCATCAAAGGGCTCTTTGTTTTCCTACTTGTTCCAAGTCTGTAATCTTCAATTTATTGAGTCGAGGAGAATGTGTACGTTGAGTCGCACTGAGTCATCTCAACCCCTAGACATATCTCTCCAAGCTCTACCATACAAACAGATCAATTCCTGAACCAAAGCCCAAGATCCACCAAGCCAAACAAAGCCCATAGGCCCAAGGGCCATTCTGCCACCTAGGAGGCAGAGTTCGGGCCGAACTCTGTCCCCTGATTTCCAGCACCCTAATTTTTAAGGCCTGCTTGCTACAAGCTGTCCAACGTTCAAAAATTTAAATTCTTGGGACAGAATTCTGGCCGAATTCTGCCTCCCCAGAGTAGTATAAATAGAGCTTGAATTCTTTCATTTCAAATCATCCCTTACCTTCAAATATTCAAGCTTTCTAAGCTCTACTACTCCAAGCCTCATTCTTCCATATCTCCTAAGCCACAACTCTCCTTAGCCCAAGGTGCTCAGTGCGATATCAGCTAGAAGTTGTGTGCAAGAGTGAAAGAAAAGTCACTTGGACAATTCCAAGTTTCGCCACCTGCGAATCTGTAAGAAGTTGGCGTGCTCTTCTGAGTAAAGGCACGTGGTTGTACACTATTTCACAAATAGTGGATTTTAATCCTGAGCTAGAGTTCTTAGGCCTGGACTAGTCCTCCACGAGGGAAACCAGGTTAAAACTGCTGTGTTTGCGTATGCTCTACTGATCTTTATTTACTTCCGCATTTCTCTCTGATTTATTTACTATCTTGATAATTGTTTTGTGGAGGTGATATAGAGTTAATTTTTAATTGGTGATCATTGACACAAACACTATTCACCCCCTCTAGAGTTGCCTACACGTTATTTCATATACTGCTGCTGTAGCTGCTGTTTGCTGCTGCCTTAGGGCTGCAGCTTGCTGCTCCTATCCCCTCTACTTTCCTCTATTCATTCATTCCTTCAATCATTCATTCATTCATCCATTCATTCACTAATTCATTCATCCCTCTACCTATCTATCTATATATCTATCTACATATCTATATATCTATCTATCTATCCATGAACACCCACACACACACATACATACATACATGCATACTACCAACACCACCACTACTACCACACACACACTTCCCATATAAATATACACACATACACATACATATACACATATACATATACTCCTAAACGATCCAAAACCTTATCCGAATATCCAAATCTTTGTAATTCTACCCTCTAGGGCCTAGACATGTGCCCCACACAAGCAATCTAACTCGCGCACCCGAGCGAAAACAAGAAACGAGGTCCGAATGGCCAAATGGCCTTTCTGGCGACTCCGGGGTGTTCGATTCGCGATACCGCGTGATACGGACACCAAACCTACCCGGATTAGACCCAAACTCTACCCACGAGTTCTAAATAATGATTAGAACCTATTCTAAGTACTAACTTGCCGATTCTAGTGTCGGTGCAAAAAGTCACCCGTGTGTTGGAAACCGAAAACCCCGAAAAAGCCTATTTTTATGATTTCTCGCAAAACGACCCCACGTATCCAAATATTGACATGTACCTAGCCTCATCTCACCCGAACTAACCTAATTAGGTCTAATTAGGCTAGCGGTAACACTCAAATATGTCAATTTAGGGTTTTTCCTAAAATTGACACTAAACCTAGCCCGAAAGTCCCGAATTGAGTCCAATGTGTTCCAAATCTCTTCTAATGGGTTGTACTACGTCTCGGGTATCCTCTAGTATGCAAATGGCACTAAATAAAAGTAATTACAAATGTTAGAGTGAGGGTTTACCTTTTGGGAGTTGGAATCCCAAGGAAAAGCCCTAAATTTACTCCTTTGTAGGTCTAAGCACAAGATCTATGCTCCTACCACCACCAAGCTAGATCTACCTAGATCAAAATCACAAACGAGAGATAAACAAAAGTTAGCACCAAGATTAGAGAGAGATATAGAGAAATGGAAGAGATTGGAAGGGATTTGACTTACTTTTGAGCCTAAAATCCAAAGGGAAAAGAAAGGGATCTTTGTAGAATGAGAGAAAGGAAGAGAGAGAGAGAGAGTTTTTCTTGAAATGGGAAGAAGAGAGGGGGTGGCTGCTGGCCGGCCACTCTTGGAGGGTGTTTGGGCATTTGTGCAAAGTCACAAATGCCCTCCAAGTCAAGGAATAGAAGGGTTTTGAGTTGGGGTCAAAATGGTAAATTGGAAACTCCTAATTTCAAGTTCTAAATCTAATTTCCAACTCTAATCCCACTAAAATCAAATATGATTAGTTAAAAATAAATATTTGGATTTGGTCATAACAAATTGGTCGGGTCCAATTGGGTCCAAAACTGACCCGGGTCACTACACAAGTCGAAATGAGACAAAACCCAAACCCGATCAAATAAAACCCCAAAATACAATATTAAAATATTAAAATTCCCAAAAATATTAAAATATAAAATATGACAAAAATCACATTACATCAATTTAAATATTATTAAAATAATATAAAATTTTACCAATTAATCAAAATCCTAAATAATTCAAAATTCACAAAATGACCAAAATATCCTTAGACTAAAAAGTGGTAATTAGCTAATCTAGTCACATGGGTTAGGCCTCCATGGTCATGGTTAGTCTCTAGGCTAAGCAGCTCTAAGGTTACACTAGCCAAAGAACAAAATCACAAAACACTAATTTAATTAAATTAAAATAATCAAAATCACCAATAAATCAATAACATAATTTAAAATTATTATTAAATAATCAATTTCACGAAATTTCAAAATTATCCTCATTTTTGAAAACAGGCAGTTACACGTGCTAAGTGCGCCAACAAAATGCCACATTACGCCTCATGAGCCCGAGTCCTGAGTCCGAGTCGCTAAGCCCCTACGGGACTTAGCTCCTAAGGAATTAATTCCAAGAGCATGACAAAAAATATAAATGCTTTCTTTGTGGAGTTAGCATTCTTTCCACTAGAAAAATACCCCCACATAGCACCCATGTGCCTCTCCACACCTCATGTGTATCTCTCAATACAAGCAAAGCTATATATAAAGATAACCCACTTAGCCTAGGCAATGAGGGACTATCTTTCTAGTCTCTAAGGCCAAAACACCAACATGGAGTGTGATTGGGATATGATTTTGCTACCAAAAGTTAAGATGCCAAAGTGAGTTATGTCATGCTCTCTTTGCTTCTTGTATGCTCCAACCGTCACTCTTTGGGGGTAGAAATTTTACCTTTTCTAGAGCGCAACATATAATGGTTCTATCTATCTGAGTTCGAACTAGGATGGGTGGATACTTAGGCTACGTTTGTGTAGAAGCATGGATAATAATAATAAAGAAAGATCCATGCGGCCAGGAAAACTCATACGGCTCAGAAAGCCCATACGGCTCAGAGAGTCATGCGGCACAAGGGACTATGCGGCTCGAGATATTCCATGCGGCTCAGAGGACACGTGGCTTGCAAAAATAGTTCTCCCCTCCTGTATTAATTACTTTAACGGCTGATAGCTCCGACGAAGTGACAGCCCTGACACAAAAAGGTAATTATGACTCTGTCATAATGACAAACCCTTAGGAAAACGAAGGAGATCTCTGACACAATCCCCCGAGATCCAAAAAATGCCACGTGGCCTTGCCACGTGGATGTTCGTATGCGGCTCGAGCGAAGACTTCCCATGCGGTTCAGGATGAAGCTGCCTTATGCGGCTCAGGCCAAGACATTCATATGCGGCCCAAGCAAAGACCTCCCATGCGGCTCAGGTTGACGCTGCCCTATATGGTTCAGGCCGAGGTAGTCTTATGCGGCTCAATCAGGAGGCCCCCTCTATGTGGCTCAAACAGGAGACCATCTCCATGCGGTTCAAGCGGAGGCATTTCCATGCAGCTCAAGCAGAGGCCTCTCCATGCGGCTCGCAAGGATCATCTCCATGCGGCTCACTACCCATCATATGGTTCAAAGGTTCGGGGGGCCACTCTCCAAGCAGCCCTGACACGTGGCCAGTCATATGCGGCTCCATCCTTACGCGGCTCAGTCCTTATGCGGCTCAATCCTCATAGCGACTCCCAGGACACGTGTCATAAAGCCAATCAATTTCCCAGATTTACCGCAATCAAAGATTTGGTCAAATCTCAATAATCTGGGACAAGTGGCAGGAGAATGAATTAAACTTATTCATCCATATTCGCTGACATCAGCAAATCATCATCACGAGGATTCATTCCAATCAGCATTAATTACTGATAGGATTTGGTGCAATCTATATTAAGTGTCCCAGATTCATCACACTCAAGATTAATGGCCCAGATTGATCAATCAACAGGCCGCCGCCACTCTAAGGGATAATCACTACAAACCCTAATGATTGCATTCCCCTTCTTATAAATAGCAAGGTGCCATTTCCTTGCAAAAAGGACCCCTTTTTCGAGATCAGAGAGCATTAGAAGACTTGGAGAGAAAAGCAGAAAGAGCAAAGAGAGCATTTCTTCAACGCCAAGCAATCTTCCGGAGCCAAGGCTGCATACCGATCGTCCAAGGAGTAAGGCAGAGCGGCCGTCGCTTTCCCGAGCCTCTATCGTCACCCCCCAGAATCTAAAATAAACAATTGTATTTAGACTGCTGTACCTAGGCTTTCGTCCCTAGGCTTTCTTTGTACAAGCGAGTTTGTAACGTGAAGTAAAAGTCCAGTCCTCCGATAATTGTTCTGCTCTTTTATATTTCATGGCAAACACGATGGCGACTCTGCCCGTTTAGACGAGAGTTTTAATTCGGGCAGGAGCTACCCAATTGGGATGATTCGTCTGAAGTGTCAGATTGGCGATCTCCAATCAGAAGTCACCTGCTACGTCATAGATGTAGATACTTCTTACAACATCCTCTTGGGGTGCCCTTGGATACACGATTACATGATTGTGCCTTCTACGCTGCATCAGTGCTTCAAGTACGTCGACAAACACGGCTTCGTGAGGACAGAATTTGCTGATATCGATCCCTTCAAAGGGGTCGAATCCTACTACTCAGACTCCTGTCTATATGAAAAGTCGAAGAAGCACCTTGGTGAAGGAGATGTGCAAGCTCGTACCGAGACAGCCACAGGATCAGAAGAACCTCTGACGATCCACCTTCAAGCTCGCAAACCTGGCAAGTCCGTAACCCTTACAGCCACTCTGCGTAAGGATGCAATCAGCCTCTCGGCGCAAGAAGAGCAGATGATAATCCGGCTGCCAAGGTCTGGCCAAGTGCCAAGACCCACAACGGAGCCACTGACAATCAGGCTGCCGAGAGTCGGTCAGCCACAAACGGAGAAGCTTAATCCCTCCGATAAGCCAATGACGATACGTCTTCCCAAGAAGAGTCGTCATCCCGATGCAAAGTCTGGGGCTTCTAGCGAGCCAACGACTCCCCGCCCAGCATCAAGTACCAAGCTGGGGGTCGCTAGTCTGCCAACAACTCCATGCTCTGCTCCATCTGCTGAACCTCTGACGATCAAGCTACCCAGGTCGTCCTCTCAGTCTTCGTTTATACAGGGGGTAGCCGAAGAGGAACCGGAGCTAGCCAAGTATGTGGCTGCCCATACTGATGTTCCCTCCGCAGATGATGTAATCTCCCTAGAAAAGATACCTTACTTCATCAATAAAGGGCTATCTTTGAACTACCTCGAGCTCAATAAGCTATGTACAATGTATGCTATAGAACATGGTATAGGCACCCACCTACACACACAGGTGACAAATGTGTACACCGTAATCCAGCTTACTCCAGTGGAAGATGCCTACCGCATAATCGAGGGAGGGGATCATCCAATCATCTTCGGTCGGAAGGACGATCCTCACCCCTTCACCATAAAAGAAGTCGACCTTGGGTCAGATGCCGGGAGACTGCCTCTGTATCTTTATAGCCCCCAATCCAAATATCTCATACAAAAATAGGGGTATGATCTGGAGACTACGCCAGGCTTGAACTACGGTACCGGGCGACGATTACCTTTGAAGCCACCAGTCCCGACTGGCAAGCCACGGGACTACTATAACAAAACTCGATGTGGATTAGGGTATGTAACACCTACGACAACCCCTGAGAGTTCAGATGAAGAATGTGACTGGCAGTCACATTCAACCGGGTCACCAACTTCTGACTCGGATACCAGCATTGGAGACATATTCAGACAAGTCCTGTCAGTCAACATGGCATTCGCCGACGCCTATGAGGAAGATGAAGACATTCCTGAAATCCTCGAGCTAGAGCCGTGGGCCCAACAGTTGGATGCACAATGGGAAAAGCGGTTTGAACTGAGAGAACCCCCTACGGAAGATGAGGTTGTACAAGTGGATCTCGGTAGTGAATCTTCTCCAAAACCGATCTTCGTCAGTAAAAGCCTAACAGACGAAGAGCGAGAATCGCTGCTGGAACTTGTCAAAGAATATATTGACGTGTTCGCGTGGAGTTATGAAGACATGCCGGGGTTAGATCCCGATATTGCTATCCACAAACTCAACATTCGGCCAGATGCTAAGCCGGTCAAGCAACAACAGCGACGCTTCCGCCCAGGCATCATGGATGTGATCGAAGCCAAAGTCAACAAAATAATAGCCAGCGGCTTCATTCGTGAGGAACAACATCCGGACTGGGTCGCCAACATAGTTTCGGTCCTCAAAAAGAACGGGAAGATCCGAATCTGTATCGACTTTCGCAATCTGAACGAGGCATGTCCCAAAGACGAATTCCTCCTCCCTATCACAGACATCATGACTGACAACACATGCGGCTTCGAACGTATGTCATTCATGGATGGATTCTCGGGGTACAACCAAATCAAGATGTCTCCTGACGACGAAAAGCATACATCATTCCGAACACCGATTGGCACATACTGTTACACAGTCATGCCTTTCGGTTTAAAGAATGCTGGCATCACATATCAACGAGCCATGAGTATCATCTTCAGAGAACACTTGCACAAAATGATGGAATGCTATGTTGATGACATCGCCGTCAAGAGTCGCTGTAAGGGAGACCACCTGCAGGACCTGAGGATGGTATTCGACCTGATGCGAGCCCACAATTTGAAAATGAACCCTACGAAATTTTTTTGGGCGTATCCAATGAAAAGTTCTTGGGTTTCATCATCACCGCCCAGGGTATTCATGTAGACCCTGAGAAGACGAAAGCAATTATGGAGATGGGTCCCCCGAGAATTCTCCGCGAACTCAGAGGCCTTCAAGGGAGGCTAGCTTACATCAGAAGATTCATCTCTAACCTCTCCGGGCGATGCCGACCGTTCACACACCTCATGAAGAAAGGCATCTCATTCGTATGGGACGAGGAATGTCAGCGGGCTTTCGACAGCATCAAAGAATATTTGTCGAACCCTCCAGTCCTGGTGGCTCCGGTCGCTGGAAAACCATTCCTGCTCTACGTACGAGCAATAGAACATTCCCTCGGTGCTCTGCTGGCACAAAATAATGATGCAGGCCATGAACAAGCTATATATTACCTCAGTCAAATGATGATTGGGCCAGAGCACCAATACACCGCTGTGGAGAAGGAATGCCTCGCCCTGGTGTTCGCCATTCAGAAGACGCGGCACTATGTTACTGGACAAACCATACATGTGATATCACGAGTCAACCCTCTCATGGTCCTCATGACGAAACCAGGGGCACTCAGCTCCCGCCTCGCTATATGGGCAATATTGATGTCCCCTTATCACATGATCTTCGTCCCGCAGAAGGCTGTCAAAGGTCAAGCCCTGGCAGACTTTTTGGCAGCCCACCCGGGCTCGGAGTCGTCCAGAATATATGAAGAAATCCCAGATGAGGTCGCCGACTCGAATGCAACTTCTCACGATATATGGCGGATGTTATTCGACGGTGCTTCAAGAACCGGACCCAAGGGCAACATCGTTGTCGGAGTCGGGGTGGTGCTGGTTTCTCCTTCCGGATTGGTGATCAATCGCGCCTACTCTCTCACAGAACCCTGCTCTAACAATGTGGCCGAGTACAATGCTCTGGTCATCGGCCTCCAACTTGCAAGAGTGCTAGGGGTAGAATATCTCGAAGCATACGGCGATTCATAGTTAATTGTCAACCAGATCCGGGGCTCGTACGAGGTTCGTCATGAAGACATGATCCCCTATCACCAAATAGCGATCGACATTATCTCGTCGTTCGAGGGATTCTTCATTGAACATGTCCCCAGACTCCGAAATATCGAAGCCGACGCCCTAGCTGGCCTTGCCGCTTCCCTAGCGGTTCCGAACTGTGCTCACCAGTCCGTGGAGGTAATAGGCCACGAACTGGTCTGCTCCAAAAACAATGTTCAATTTGTGGCGAGTTATTCCGTCCAGACGATTGACGATGTCCAAGATTGGAGACAACCATTCATTGACTTCGTCGTCTACGATATCCTGCCCGAGAACCCAAAGGAAGCCACCTCCATCAGACGGCGTTCTCTTAGATTCTTCTACGACACAGAGACGAAAATGTTGTATCGACGATCCTACGATGGGTTGTTGCTTCGGTGTCTGTCAAATGCAGAAGTCAAAGAAGCCGTACGCGAAGCTCATGACGGTGTCTGCGGGGGCCATCAGCCTGGCCCTAAATTACAGGATCGTCTCCGCCGAATGGGCTACTACTGGCCCACGATGGTAGCAGATGCGGTAGATTATGCAAGGAAGTGCAAGGCTTGCCAAGTCCACGCAGACTTCATCCACCAACCATCCGAATTTCTACATCCGACAGTGGCATCCTGGCCATTCGAAGCATGGGGGATGGATATCATTGGTCCAATCACTCCACCTTCCTCCCGAGGACATCGCTTCATACTCGCGATCACGGATTACTTCTCCAAATGGGCGGAAGTTGTCCCACTCGCAGAAGTGAAGACTTCAAACGTGATCAGCTTCCTCAAGCATCACGTCATCTATCGCTTTGGACTGCCCCAAAGGATCATCCACGATAATGGTCCGTAGTTTGCAAGCCACGCCTTCTATAGGTTTTGCGACAAGCACCGCATCCAGAACATTGCCTCAACGCCATACAATCCGGCAGCGAACGGGTTGGCAGAAGTATTCAACAAAACCATCATCAAGTTACTCAAGAAGTTCGTATCATCCAACAAACGCGACTGGAACGAGAAGCTTGGTGAATGCTTATGGGCATACCGTACCACGGTCCGAACGGCCACAGGGAATACGCCATTCTTCCTGGTGTACGGGAGTGAGGCAGTTCTCCCATTGGAGACTCAAATACCCTCACTCCGCGTCGCTCTTACTTACCAATTAACGACGGATGATAACTACCGTCGCCGACTACAAGAATTGGAGGCCTTAGATGAAAAGCGCCTCTTAGCTCAGCAACGAATCGAGCTATATCAAGCACGCATCTCTGGAGCCTTCAACAAGAAGGTCAAAATCAGAACATTCCAAGTAGGCGATCTCGTTCTGGCAGTCTGGAGGCCGATGGTCATGACTCACAAGACCGCCGGCAAGTTCCAGCCAAAGTGGGAAGGCCCATTCATCATCGAGGCTGTATTCTCCAACGGCGCTTACCGCCTCGCAAAACAAAATGGAGACTTGCTCATGTTGCCCGTCAACGGCAAGTTCCTGAAGAAATATTATGTCTGAACGATATTCCAGATCATCGAGTCATGTGCCCGCTGGTGCCGCTGAACTCGTATCTCAACATTCCAGATTTTTGAGTCATGTACCCGCTGGTACCTCTGAACTCACCCTCACAACCTTCCAGATTTTTGAGTTATGTACCCGCTGGTACCTATGAACTCACCCTCACAACCTTCCAGATTTTTGAGTCATGTACCCGCTGGTACCTCTGAACTCACCCTCACAACATCCCAGATTATCGAGTCATGTACCCGCTGGTGCCGCTGAACTCACATCCATAACATCCCAGATCATCAAGTCATGTACCCGCTGGTACCGCTGAACTCACACATCTACAATATTCCAAATCATCGAGTCATGTACCCGCTGGTGCCTCTGAACTCACATCCCGGTCACTCTGTCAGATAGTAAGTCATGTATGATCATACCTCTGAACTTTCTTCCTGGAAGAGATCCTCCCTCATGATCTACTACCCGCACTCCCCAGTGCACAAAAAGGGTAACAGATCCACAAATTTCCAAAACGACCATGTCCTCATTACCTCTGAGTCGTTCCACTGTCGCCAAAAACAAATCATTCCTTACATAGAACTTCCACGTCCTCATTACCTCTGAGTCGTTCTATGTACCCCCTCTTCATTGAGCCCACTCCTGTCATATCCTCATTACCTCTTAGTGGGAAGGCTCCGTCGAAGAAACCTTCATACTTGCCATGTCCTCATTACCTCTGAGTAAGTATGTCGATTCTCTTTCAACCTATTATCTGTACCCATAATCGGAGTACGACAAGGATAATAGGTCCACAAATGTCCTCTGTTGACTACAAATAGCCTTCGTTGAATTCACTCCTGCCATGTCCTCATTACCTCTGAGTAGGAAGATTCTACAGTAAAACCCTCATACTTGCCATGTCCTCATTACCTCTGAGAAAATATGTTGGTTCCCTTTCATCCTATTATCCGTATCCTAAACCAGGGTACGCCAAGGATAATAGGCCCACAAATATCCTTTGCTGAGTTTCTTAGCACAAGCCCACCATCGCTCATCATGCCCCGGGAGCCCAGCTGCTCTACGGCATTCTTTTTCCCGATACCAGGAGCATCCATGACCACTTTGTCATGACTGTTTCGGATATCCTAACCAAACTTGTTACCCGTACCTGAAACCAGGGTATGCCATGGGTAGCAGGTCCACAAACAAGTCTCCCATGTGGGGCAAACAATACCATAATATCACAGGCACAACAAGCAATACAAATGAAGGGTAGAATGGAAAGTACTCTTTATTTGAAGGAAAAAAAGCGCTACATATGTTGGGACCACGTCCAGATCATAAAAGAAAAGAAAAAAGAAACGGAAACAAAAGAAGAAAAGGCCGACTATAGTTCGGCATTACATAATTCCAAAAGGCGATTCTTCACCAAGATGGCCTCCTGTTCGAGCCGCTGCTTAGCTCGACGCTCAGCTTCCTGAGATAACTGCTCCTCATCATCCAAGCCCATGAGCTCTTGCCAGTCATCTTCCAATTTCTTCAGCGCAATTTCCAGGTCAGTCGAAGCTTGCTTGACTCTGTCAGTCTCCTGAATAATCAGCTCCCTGTCAATACGGGCAGCCTCAAGTTCAGACTCCAAGAAAGTTAACTTCCTCTGAAGCTCAAAGATCTGCTCCCGCGTGTCAGTGATCCCACGGAAGGTAGCCGCTTCCCGAGCCGTGACATCTTCACTCTCGTGGCTCAATTGATCGTATCGATCAGATAGATCACGGAGGTCCTTCAGTACGGCTGGCTTGGTTTTATCCCGAGCAGCCCTTGTCTTCTCTATAATAGCGGTGAGAGAACCGCGCTCCCGATCTATAACAACAGACAGATCAGCCTGCCACAGCACCTGAAGCTGGGCCACCAGCTGCTCAGTCTCCATCAACTTCGCCTCCAAGAGCGCAGACAGCCCTGCACCACCAAGAAGAGTCTTAAGGATATCAATTTGACCCTGGGCGCATTGCCGGGACAAGACAAAAGATGTCCCTCTTTCCACAGCAGCCGTTATCCCCCTCTTCAAGTGACGATAAAAGCTGGCAACTACGTCCTGTAACGCGTCGTCCAGGACCTCTGTAGAGGACGGCGTCAGAGGAAGCGTGGCCGGCAATATCGGAGGAGTGATGCTAGAACTCGCCACCAGGGGGATAGAATTCGAGCAGAACGACGTACGGATAGCAGACAACTCTTCCTCTGCCGCCCGAAGAGCCTGGATACTAGATAGGGCAGAAAGGTCGAATCTCTGGGCCGCCCGAGCAGAGGAAGAAGCAAGGACCATTGTCCCCTGCCCCGATTGTCCCGGACTTGCCGAACTCGAGCCCGCAAGAGGACCATCAAGGCGGGCCAGAGGAGGAGGAGGTACTCCCTTCTCCGCCTGTGTCCCTTCGACAGAGTCTGGCTCAACAAGGTCCATCCTCGGCACGGGAAGGGCAGGACCTGCATGTCCATGACAATGATCAATCGACGTGACCCGAAGGATGTGATCATAGAGCAGATAGGTCTCCTCGCAGGTTAAGATTCGGCTTATCTTACCAGGGGAGGAACATGAAGGCTGCAGCTCGTACGTAGCTGACACGACCTCCTTACCCGTAACCTCCAAGATAGATTCAACGGGTTCTTCTATCCCAACCACCCCGGAGGGAGGTATGACGCGATCAACGTCATCTTGATGAAATTCAGTAATTTCAGGGACAGGTTCGTTAAAGTCCCCGTCATCCCGGATCACCACCTCGGCATCTTGAGACTCTTCTTCTTCTCCCGACACCTACAAGAAAGAAAGAAGATGATTAGAATCGAAGCTAGAAGGAAAGAAGAAAAGAAGAATCGGGAGTGGCTTGGTTACCTCTGACACGGGGTTAACTTCTTCTCCGCTTTCCCTTATAGTTAGCTGGCGGTGTCTGGTCGCAACCAGCTTCCGGGAACGAGAAATACCGCCAACAGAAGAAACTTGCCTGCTACGCTTTGGAGCAGGGCCAGGCGCAACGAGTGGCTGATCTCCCAACATCTCATCTGGCAAAATAGGCAGCTGATCCACCTCCACGTCTGCCACCGGAAGGGTAGAGTAATCTCTATCATGCTCGTTGCCTTCATCATCCTCAGCAATGGAATCCAAACCAGGCGGTTCGACTCTAGTCTTTCTCTTCTTGGCCCCTTGGGATCCTTCCTCCAGGCCGGTACCAACAATAAAACTGGCACCCGGGTTAAAACCGACCGGGGGCTTGTTCGCCATGACATGGTACAAAGCCGCCATGTACAAGATCTCCAATGACGCATTAATAGCAGGGACCGAGAAAATGGTACGGGTATGGAATGTATCGTAGTATTGCCAAGCCCTGATACCATCAAGAAGACTTTTCTCAAAACCCAGACAGGAACTGGGACTGTCTAGACAAAGCTGGCTGTATCCAAACTGTCGGGCAAACCGGCTAGGCAGATAAGGTTCCAAAAAAAATAGTATTGCGGTTACGATACACCAGATGTGCGGGGCGTATGTTATGCAACCATAGAAGCATCTGGCCGTCCAGAAGTTGAGGGGGTGCAATACCATCAATATGTACAGCCTCTATATCCTTAGCAGTAAAGCGAGGGACGGATGTGAAAATATGGTACATATCTGCCCTCGCCAATGCCATTCGGCAAGCCCGCATGGTCTCATACTCCCAAGGCTCATCACGATAGCGGAAGATAAATGCGTCATCGTCAGTTATACCGTCTTCAGAGCCCGGTCTCATCAAAGACGGATAATGCATCAACAGCCACCCCATCAAATAATGATAGGGCAACTCAGTCCGTTCAAAATCCTTGGTCACGTCGCGAGCGATGACCTTGGATGTGAAGGTACGAAGGCCACGGTGTATGCTGCATACCATGGCCGGGAGGACAGCTAGCCTGAATCGTAAAACTAACTTCACGGCCGGAAGGATGAAGTTACGACTGATTCTCTCGATAGAACCAGCTCCTCCAAAGACAACACAATTTCGCAGCCATATCATCAAAAATCCTGCCAGGAGCGCCTTCTCTGACAGCTCTTGAGTATCCTGGTAAAAATAACCGAAAGAGTCGGTCTTACTCCCGAATCTGTCACTGGTGGTGGTCACCCTCTTAGCCGACGACACCAAGTCTTTAACCGCCTCCCGAGAGCGAGGGCGACGGGAAGTAACCCAACCTGAGACATCCGTCGGGAAGAGATAGTGCACCCAGTCCTTGGTGTGGGGAGCATTCCCTTCCGAGTTGCTATCCTTTCTGGCTATCTGATGACATGTGCTATAGTGGCACAATATCTCTTGGTAAAGGGCTACGAAGCCTGGATACCGTCTTTCCAAATCTTCGAACTCCTCATTCGTGGGAGTATACACCTCAAAAGCTTCGTCCCCCCAAGGAAGCTTGGAGACCGCGTGCATTTCGTGGAGCGCATGCCCCATTTCCCCTACGGGTGTATAGAAGGTTCCCGTACAGCAGTTATACATCTCCAGCAGAGACATGAACAACTTCTTGTTTATGGGCAAGCCATGGCTGGTACCCCGAATAGCATGGTAAAGGCCAATCTCACACAAAAAGGCCTCATACTTTTGCAAGATCCATGTAGACAGATTGGTCCACGAGGGAATAGGATGTGTCCAACTAGGGAGCATCAACCGGCCAATGGGGTAGGAGCCCTTCCGAGCAAGTTGATTTATAAAAGTGTCGACGGTAGAAAATGTAAAATTGGGGCCCGACACGTTCAAGAAAGTACCTGGGACCAATCCCATTACAGAACAGCTGGTGTGCACCTTGCCTGCAGTCACTGACTTCAGGCTGTTGTTATAATGGATGTCTCCCACAAACATCCCACCTCGGGTAGGAGTTAAAGTCTCTCCCATCTTCCGGTCCAATGGGAGCATATTGAACCAAGATAATGGAAAGTGTCGCTCCATTTGGGGGATGCGGATCGCCATCCCGTTAGAGACAAAACTCCAGTTCTCCGACACCTCCAGAACATGACTGTTCTCCACAGTCAAGGCGTCTCCAAAGAAGAACGCAGGCTTCAAATATTCCCCTTCGAATTTCCTGGAGTTCATCATAGCTTTAAGGAAATGGAAAGGCTGGTTCTTGATGGCATTCAGTCTAGCCGGAGGCTCATCACTCGAAAACTGGTCCGTCATATGCTGAACAATATGGTCGTACCTATAGCCGAGAGCAGTTTGGGCACTACCCACCAAGAGTTCTCCAGCAGCATTAACCGGCAGATTCACTGAAGAGAAGACAGAGAAAGATAAGTTAAAATGATAGATAAAAAGAACTGATTGGGTGCTTCCAAGCCTCATGCGGCTCAGGAAAACATCCATGCGGCTCCAACTTAATGAAGCCTTATGCGGCTCCAACTTAACAAAGCCTCATGCGGCTCAAGCTCAGAAGAGCACTTATGCGGCTACGTTCAATGAAAGTCCATGCGGCTCAACGTCGCTTATGCGGCTTCGTCGACGAAGCGTGCATGCGGACACAGTGGTTTTCTTATGCGGCTCGCAGTTCAGCCATAGGACGAACATGCGGCTCACAAAGGCTCGTACATAAAATATGCGACGTAGCCATAGCAGTTAGGGTTCTTTAACTCATACATTGTCCTTATCAGTAATGGGGGGACGAACGTCAGGATGAACATCGGGTACGACGACCGGCGGAGGAGCAGCCACAGTCGAGGCAGAAGTAGAGGCCGCCTTCTTGCCCTTTGATGCCACGGTCTTCTTGGGAGCCATTAGTTAACGGAGAGAAAAAGGACAATCGGGATAGGGAAGATTTGAGGGAAAAGAGAAAGTAAAGAAGCCCTTTCTCTTTCCAAACTCCTCTTATTTATAGGAGGACGAGAGAAGGAGGACACGTGGACCAGTAACCACCTCGTAAAAAGTGAAATCGACTCCTCGGATTTCGTCCCCGAGATTCACCCAGGGCATTAAAATCCGAAAGATTTAATGAGCCAACCCTTGGGATTTCCCCCCTAAAGACGACGTTGAAACGAATTGGAGACAATTAAAGACCCGCACACGTGGCAAGAAGCTATGCGGCTCAAAGGTCCCTGCGGCTGAAACAACCCTGCGGTTGAACCATCTATGCGGCTGAAACAACCATGCGGCCAGGACTTCATATGCGGCCAGAAGAATACAACCATGCTTCTTATTCAAAGTATTTCAATTTTACAAATTGAAAACTTTGAAGGGGATCTTGTAGAAGCATGAAAAATAATAATAAAGAAAGATCCATGCGGCCAGGAAAACTCATGCGGCTCAGAAAGCCCATGCGTCTCAGAGAGTCATGCGACACAAGGGACTATGCGGCTCGAGATATTCCATACGGCTCAGAGGACACGTGGCTTGCAAAAACAGTTCTCCCCCTCCTACATTAATTACTTTAACGGCTGACAGCTCCGACGAAGTGACAGCCCTGACACAAAGAGGTAATTATGACTCTGTCATAATGACAAACCCCTAGGGAAACGAAGGAGATCTCTGACACAATCCCCCGAGATCCAGAAAATGCCACGTGGCCTTGCCATGTGGATGTTCGTATGCGGCTCGAGCGAAGACTTCCCATGCGGTTCAGGATGAAGCTGCCTTATGCGGCTCAGGCCAAGACATTCATATGCGGCCCAAGCAAAGACCTCCCATGCGGCTCAGGTTGACGCTGCCCTATACGGTTCAGGCCGAGGTAGTCTTATGCGGCTCAATCAGGAGGCCCCCTCTATGCGGCTCAAACAGGGGACCATCTCCATGCGGTTCAAGCGGAGGCATTTCCATGCAGCTCAAGCAGAGGCCTCCCCATGTGGCTCGCAAGAATCATCTCCATGCGGCTCACTACCCATCATATGGTTCAAAGGTTCGGAGGGCCACTCCCCAAGCAGCCCTGACACGTGGCCAGTCATATGCGGCTCCATCCTTATGCGGCTCGGTCCTTATGCGGCTCAATCCTCATAGCGACTCCCAGGACACGTGTCATAAAGCCAATCAACTTCCCAGATTTACTGCAATCAAAGATTGGGTCAAATCCTAATAATCTGGGACAAGTGGCACGAGAATGAATTAAACTTATTCATCCAGATTCGCAGACATCAGCAAATCATCATCACGAGGATTCATTCAAATCAGCATTAATTACTGATGGGATTTGGTACAATCTACATTAAGTGGCCCAGATTCATCACACTCAAGATTAATGGCCCAGATTGATCAATCAACAGGCCGCCGCCACTCTAAGGGGTAATCACTGCAAACCCTAATGATTGCATTTCCCTTCTTATAAATAGCAAGGTGCCATTCCCTTGCAAAAAGGACCCCTTTTTCGAGATCAGAGAGCATTAGAAGACTTGGAGAGAAAAACAAAGAGAGAGCAAAGAGAGCATTTCTTCAACGCCAAGCAATCTTCCGGATCCAAGGCTGCATACCGATCGTCCAAGGAGTAAGGCAGAGTGGCCGTCGCTTTTCCGAGCCTCTATCGTCACCCCCCCCCCAGAATCTAAAATAAACAATTGTACTTAGACTGCTGTACCTAGGCTTTCGTCCCTAGGCTTTCTTTGTGCAAGCGAGTTTGTAACGTGAAGTAAAAGTCCAGTCCTCCGATAATTGTTCTGCTCTTTTATATTTCATGGCAAACAGTTTGGTTATGCGTTATAACTCAAATTTTTGAGTTATAACATCAAAGTTGGGTCAAACAACGTTTGGGTAAGAGCACTCCAAACATTACATCCGAAAAAACTTTTTAGAACACGAAGTTTAAAAGGTGTTTTTAGAGAAGTCCAAAAACATGTTTTTTGAAATCACTCTCTCCAAAGTGTTTGGGCCCCACCCCTCCACCTTCCCCAAAACTCTCCCGCACTCTCTTTCTCTCTCTTCATTTGCTGTGGTCTCCAACTCTCAACCCCAACCCATTCCTCCCCAACCCTCCATCTCCAGGGACTCCTTCCGCCACCACCTTCGCCACCGCCACCGCCACCGCCACCGCCACCGCCTCCACCTTCGCCTTCGCCTCCTCCCACCACCTCCGCCTTCGCCTCCGCCACCGCCTCCGCCTCCGCCTCCTCCCACTCCATTGTCGCCTTCGCCATGGACCCTTCGAGCTCCGACGGCCACCTATCCACCGACTCCATCATCACCTTGGCCTGGGAGCCACCCCCTCCTCCCGTCCCTCCACGGCCACCTATCCACCAACTCTATCATTGCCTTCACCATGGACGCCTTTCCCGGTGGCAACCTCGCCTGCCTCCGTCGCGCCCAGTCGGAGCAGATGTTCTCCGCCGCGCCCAGTCGGAGCAGATGAACTCTTCCCCCTCCGGTCAGCCTCGACATCGATCGGTGCATACGAAGGCCTGCAGCGGCTCCTCCAACCCCTTCGAGAGTCGGAGGCGGACACAGAGGCCGGACACGAAAATTTTGGACACAACACAATCAGAATTAATTTATGAAATTTTATTAAAAAATATTTCTAAAATTATTTTGCCAAACAAAATTTTTAACGTTCATTTTAGAAAACTATTTTTCAGATGAAAGTAACCAAACACAAACTCAGAATCTGTACATTCAGAAAATTACTTTATAACATATTCTCTGAAAACTGTTTTCAGAAGAAAAAATTCAGAAAACATATCCAAACAGACCCTAGTATTTATTTTATTTAAAAAAATGGTAGAAGTTGAAAGAAGTAGGCCCAAAAGTTATGCAACTATTATTCTTTTTATGTATAAAAATGGTAGGTGTTGGAAGACAGTGAATCCAAAAGACATGCACTTTATATATATATATAAAAATAATAAAAGTTGGAACAGTGGATTCAAAGACATTCATAATAACGTGTACAAAGTTTAGAACGTTATACCATCACTAAAGAAAGAAGAAGAAAAAGTTTACTTTGTTTTCTTTTGTATTTGGACTATACATACTTTGGAAAGTATCAATCAAGGTTTGCAGCATAATTACCGGATGTTTTCTATGAGTAACGGAATTACGGGTTTCGGATCAAAGTTTCAGATTTTTTTATTATTAGAAAAAAAATAGTCTATATATTTAGATATAATTTTAAATATTGTATGTGTTATATTTAGTTGTATCCCTTGTTGATTGATTTGCCTAGCATAAGCACCTTCTCCTCATTTAGATGTTTTTAAATATTACGTGCTATTCTTTTATATTATTGATGATTGATTTTTTTTGTTAAATTTTTCCTATGGAATTGACTAAAAAAGACAGATCCAAAAGTGCCAGTATCGGCTATATTGTATATCGGTAACAACTAATAGTGCAAACTATGATATCGTCACATGCCCTGACAAATACGGAAACTCTTTTCTGTAGTGACACACCGTTCAACAAGGAGTTCCATTGAGCACGTTCCAGCTTGGCAATCCACTCTAAATATGATGTAGACAACTTAATTCAACTCGTGCATCAAGTTAACTCTTAGTACGAATGGACGGATGTAGCTGATTGTAAACTTTATTGTTAATTCTTCTACTTTAATTTTACTTGATGTATGGATTATGACTATGAAATAAATTTGACTTTTATTAGTTGCTGGTTTTACAAACAAAACTAGGTTATTTGGTTTTAGGATCATATATATATATATATATATATATATATATATATATATATATATATATATATATATATATATATATATATATATATATATATATATATATATATTTTTTTTTTTTTTTTTTTTTTTTTTTTTTTTTTTTTTTGAAGCAATGGGTACTTGTGGCGAACTCGCCTCCACTGAGGCTCGAACTCCCGACCACTTGGGCCGCATGCATCTCTCTTAACCACTAGGCTAGAGGTCATTTGCTATATATATATATATATATATATATATATATATATATATATATATATATATATATATATGGAAGCGGATCAAAAGTCCCCTTAGAAAGCCCCCCAAAAATCCCCCTCACTCTAATCCGTAATTTAATGTTAATATTAATGTTAATATTAACATTAAATACTAAAATTAACATTAAACTTAACATTAAAATTAATATTAACATTAACATTAATTTTAACATTAACATTAACATTAATATAAAAAAATTTAAAAAAATTAATATTTATATTAACATTAATATTAACATTAACATTAATATTAACATTAATATTAACATAAATATTACGAATTAGAGTGATGAGGGTTTTTGGGGGGCTTTCTAAGGGGGACTTTTGATCCGCTCCCTATATATATATATATATATATATATATATATATATATATATATATATATATATATATATATATATATATATATATATAATAAGGGAGGTAGGGTGCCACCTCACGGGGGGGTGTCTACTTGTCACCCTCCATGCTATCATCATGCACATGGGTGCATGATGATAGCATGTGGGGGGTGACAAGTAGACACCCTCCATAGGGTGGCACCTCACCTCCCTCATCCTCGAGAGAGAATAAGGGAGGTAGGGTGCCACCTCACGGGGGGTGTCTACTTGTCACCCCCCACCCTCATCCTATATATATATATATATATATATATATATATATATATATATATATATATATATATATATATATATATATATATATATAGGCTTAATTGCTACTTGATACCCTCAACTATTACGCTTTTTCAAGTTGATACCCTAAACTTTTTTTTGTAACAACTTGATACCCAGATAATTTTTTGGACAATAATGCCCTTACCCAAATTTTAAAATTACCACTCACCCCCCCCCCCCCCTCTACTCCAGGCCACCCCCCCCCCCCCCCCCTCTCCCCTCCGCCCCCCCCCCCCCCCCCCCCCCCCCCCCGCCCCGCCTCGCCTGCACCATCCCCCTCCGCCGCCTCGCCTGCACCCTCCCCCTCCGCCGCCCCGCCTGCACCCTCCCCCTCCCCCCCCGCTCCCCTCCACCCTCCGGCAACCCGCACCCCCTCCCCCCTCCCTCTCTCGCTGCCCTCCTCTCCTTTCCCGACTCCACCGTCGCCGGAGAGGGAGGGGGGGAGGTGGTCGCCGGAGAGGGAGGGGGGGGGGAGGTGGTCACCGGAATGGGAGGGGGGGAGGTGGTCGCCGGAGAGGGAGGGGGGGGAGGTGGTCAACGGAATGGGAGGGGGGTTGCATGGGAGAGAGAAAGCCAGGGGCATTTTTGGGATTTTTTGTGTTTTAGGTATTAAGTTGAGAAAAAAAATAGTTGAGGTATCAATCTGTTACGAAAAAAAGTTTAGGGTATCAACTTGAAAAAGTGTGATAGTTGAGGGTAGCAATTAGCAATTAAGCCATATATATATATTTATTTATTCTTTTTTTTTTTTGAAGCAATGGATAATTGTGGCGAACTCGCCTCCACTGAGGCTCGAACTCCGACCACTTGGGCTACATGCATCTCTCTTAACCACTAGGCTAGCATATATATATATGCGACCCGAGTGGTCAGGAGTTCGAATCCCAGTGGAAGCGATTCCAGAAACAATTTACCTGGTTCCAAAAAATTATATATATATATATATATATATATATATATATATATATATATATATATATATATATATATATATATATATGGGTATCGAGTTGACCGACGTTAAGATTTGGGTCTCGAAATCACTGTTCATTAGCCTACGTGAATAGTGATTTCGAGACCCAAATTTTAACATCGGTCAATTTCGAGACGCGAACCCTAATAACCATATATATATGAGACCCTAAAACTAAATATCCTAAAAAATTAATGTTAGTTCCGCCTGCAGTAAAAGTGATGTTAGCGAGAAATCGTATTAAGAGCATCTCCAATGCAAGTGTGAGTTTAGAAAAAAGTTGTTGCCACATAGGAATAACAATGCTTTATTAAAAAAAGTCATTCTCTAATGCAAATGTTAAAAAAGTTGTGAAGTTGGCATGACATGACATAGCAAAGACAATGTGAAGTTGGTTGTCTAGTTTTAGACAATGTACTTCACAATGCCTTTACCTCCACTCATCAATTATGAATAAAAAAAATATAAAGAAGGGAAGAAGTTGTCTTGGAAGTTGAAAAAAGTATATTTTATTGTCTTTTCAATATTTTTGTATGCGGGAAGATTTTTCTACTTCATTATCTTGTGTGAATATAATCTTGTCACGTAGAAAAGACATTATCTTGTGCCTCGTACCATATAGGAATCACATTACATTACAAGACATTAGGGCTCGAGATGCTCTAAAGAAGTCCTATGTCCACATCCTAATTGTCTTTTCCCTTTTCGTCCCATGCTCAGCTTGACTCGAGCTACTGTACTGAGGTCCAAGACTGTTTCTGAGCATGTTGAAGTTGTACAATCGAACAAGACAAAAAAAAAATCAGAAGGTTCCAAAATTTGTAACCTTCTTATATATTACTAATGTGAAATCTCCAATTTAAAATTCAGACGTCCTATATTTTAGAAGTTGCAGTAAGATGGTCATTAGAATTTTCTGATATTCTAAGGATCTTGTACAAATACTAAAAATAAGTTTTTCTTTTTTAAATAACTTTTTTTCGACATTCTAAGAACTATGTTATTGCAGTTTGTAAAACATATGGAGACATAAATCTAGATCTCCAGATTTTATATTAGTAATATACATGGAGGTTAAAAATTTTGAAATCTTCCAATGATCGTACTACTTGCACGTGCTCAGAAACAATCCATATCAGATGGATTGCAGCTAGCCCTGTGTTACTCATGTATATTAATATTTTTTTGCTGATTATGTACGTAGCACATGGTCTAAGTAACAACATTGATCAGTTCATCCCACCTGTTTATTCTTGCGGATCATTAGTACAAGGTCAACTAAAGACGTAGCAACAGACCTAGCTAGCACTAATTATTTGTTTCCAATACAAGAAGAACCTGTGACGATTAAAATACTAGGACATTGAAGAAATCCTTGAGATACTTGTACAGTAGGATGGATTCCCTAATTGTTAATACAAATAGGATGGACTTTATGAGTATTGAGATGATTGTAGGGGATATTGACTACTAAAATCGTCAATATCTTATGTATTTTCCCTTTTCTATTTGTATTAATAATAGAGAACATTTATATTACGGGATCCAAATAAGTTAGACAAGTAGTTGTAGTCGTACACAAAAGTTGAAATCGGATGTGTCCTATGAAAAATGATATTCATCACTCCAAACAAATCCTCTTTATGTAACATCTGATAAATTTTAAATTTTAAATTTAAATTTAAATTAAAAAAGAATAATTAATATTTTTAGTTAAAATTTGTAACGTCAGCTACCACATAAAAAAAAAAAAAGAAAAGGATAATTTTGAGGAATACTTTAGACTCGTGTCCTATATACATACAACATAATACTTTCCTTTTGCAGTAAAGTTAACATGAATGTGTCCAGATGAGGTATTTGCAATAACACTACAAATTATATAAAAATAACAAAAAAAAATTATATACCTTTTTTTTAATATAATTTTTATGATTAAATAACTTTTTATTCATAAATAAATTAAAAAAATGTTACACATCCTAAAAACTTTTAATACTATTCTACATATTTGAGTTATATATTAGTATAGATGTAATTAATCATATAATAAATCGAACTGGAATAACTCTTGTGGTTATCGAGGTAATGTATAAAATCATGGTTGGATGACGGAAGATCAATGTTCAAGCCACAAGGATGTATTATTCTTTCCATCTTGACATGCCCGACCAGCTCAAAAAGAAATATTGAAATAACTATATTTTTAAAATAATGCTATTTGTCCCTCCAAATTGTTCCTCCAAATCATCCCTCCTTACATGACAGCTAATATGGCATGTTGATGTAGCAGCTGACATGACAAATTTTAAAATTAAAATAAAATTAATATCAATATTAACATTAACATTAACATTAACATTAAAATTAAAATTAACATTAATATTAGAATTAATATTAACATTAACAATAATATTAATGTATATTATTATTATTATTATTATTATTATTATTATTATTATTATTATTATTATTATTATTAACATTAATATTATCACAAAATTTTTTGGGTAATTAATTTTTTGGGTTTAAACTTATCATGTCATTTGCTATGTCAGATGATACATAATATTATTTAATATGCAACGTCAGGTGCCATATAAGGAAGGAGAATTTGGAGGAACAATTTGGAGATATGAATAGCATTATTCATATATATTTTTTTAGAGTAATGCTATTGGTACCTCCAAATTGTCCCTCCAAACCATTCCTCCTTATGTGGCAGCTGACATGTTATATTAAATAATATATGTGTCATCTGACATGGCAGATGACATGACAAAATTTAACCCAAAAAGTTAATTATCCAATTTTTTCCATATTAATTTAACGTTGATGTTAATATTAATATTAATTATTGTTAATGTTAATAATAATAATAATAATAATAATAATATTGTTAATGTTAATGTTAATATTAATGTTAATGTTAATATTAATGTTAATGTTAATTTTAATATTAATGTTAACATTAATTTTAATGTTAACTTTAATTTAAATTTAAAATTTAAAATTTGTCATGTCAGCTGTCATATCAATATGCCATATCAGCTGTCACGTAAGGAGAAATAATTTGGAAGGACAATTTGAAAGAACAAATAGCATTATTTTTTTTTTATTATGTGTACGCTAACAAGTCAAAGTCTTCCAATAGACAAATCTCTATCAACTTTTCTAATTTTCCACACTTACTATTACATAATCTCCCATTATTCAAAGTGAAACACACACATACTGTCTTTCTCTCTATACACGACCTCATGGCCGGCCTCCTTCCACTCTACCTCCTCCTCCTCACCTCAATCTCCACCGTCCGCTCCTCCGACCCCGACACCGCCCTCCGCCGCACGCTCGAATCCCTCGGCATCGCCTCGGAGCGCCCGTGCCGCCTCCCGGGCGTCGCATGCAGCCCGAGCTCCCTCCACGCGACCCGCATCCGCCTCCCCTCCCGCCACCTCCGGGGCTCCGTGTCCGCGTCGGTAGGCCTCCTCTCGGAGCTCCGCAAGCTCTCCCTCCCCGGCAACCTCCTCTCCGGTCCCCTCCCCTCCGAAATCTCCGCATGCCGCTCCCTCGAGGTCCTCAACCTCCACGCCAACCGCCTCTCTGGCCCCGTCCCCCGCTCCCTCTCCTCCCTCGCCTCCCTCCGAGCCCTCGACCTCTCCTCCAACCATTTCGTAGGCGACCTCTCCTTCCTCGTCAACCTCTCCAACCTCGTCAACCTCTCGCTGTCGAACAACTTCTTCTCCGGCCGGGTGCCGTTCTCGTTGTCCTCCTCCTGGAACCTCGCTTTCCTCGACCTCTCCGGCAATCCCGACCTCTATGGCATCGGTACCGTGCTGCCCAAGCAACGGTATATTCTCGAGGAGTCCAAGAATGATCCTTCTTCTTCTTCTTCTTCCATTGCGGTGGCTCCTGCTCCTGGTCATCATTATTATACTTACTCTGCCGGCTCCCCGGCCCCGGCCCCGGCCCCGGCCCCGGCGCCTATGCCGCCGTCCGCGTTGCACCACCGCAGTAGCAGCAGCCGCAAGGTCAGGAACTGGATACTCGGGTTCGTCACCGGAGTCATCGCCGGCGCCCTGAGCGGCGTCGCGATCTCGCTCGTCTTCAGAATGCTCACCAACTGCATCCGCGGGCGGTACAAGAACTACGGCGTAGGGCCGGCGATTTTCAGCCCGACGATCATAAAGAACGCCGAGGACCTGGCGTTCCTCGAGAAGGACGACGTCGTCGCCTCCCTGGAGGTGGTAGGGAGAGGAGGGTGCGGGGAGGTCTACAGGGCTCCCCTCCCTAACAACCCCGGCATGATCATCGCCATCAAGAAGATCATGAAGCGGAGCGCGGACGGAGCGGAGCCCGGGGAGGACGAGAGCCGGCTGCTCGACAAGTGGATGCGGCAGATCAGGTCGGAGATCGTGACGGTCGGAAGGATCAGGCACCGCAACCTGCTGCCCCTCCTGGCCCACGTCACGAGGCCCGACTGCCACTTCCTCGTCTACGAGTTCATGAAGAACGGGAGCCTCCACGACGCGATGAAGAGGTCGTCCTCCGAAGGGGTGGTCGAGCTCGACTGGCTACTAAGGCACAAGATCGCCGTCGGTGTCGCTGCCGGTCTGGAGTACCTGCACGTCCACCACAAGCCGCACATAATCCACCGCGACCTGAAGCCCGCGAACATACTGCTGGACGACCACATGGAGGCTAGGATCGCGGACTTCGGGCTCGCCAAGGAGGTGCCCGACGGGAACACCCACATGACGGGGTCCAACGTGGCGGGCACCTGCGGCTACATTGCGCCGGAGTACCACCAGACGCTCAAGTTCACCACCAAGTGCGACATGTACAGCTTCGGAGTGATCCTTGCGGCCCTCGTCATAGGCAAGTTCCCGTCGGACGATTTCTTTCAGGACACCGACGAGATGAACTTGGTCAAGTGGCTTCGGAACGTCATGAATTCAGAGGATCCGGCCGCCGCGATTGATCCTAAACTGAAAGGGAATGGCTACGAGGAACAGATGCTGCTGGTGTTGAAGATTGCTTGTTTCTGTACCATGGATGATCCAAGGGAGAGGCCAAGTAGCAAGGAGGTCAGAGTCATGTTGTCTCAAATTGTGCACTGACGACATTATGGTCTGGTCTGGCTTGACTAGCAGTAGTGTGTGTGTGTGTGTGTTGTGTTATAATTAGGAGGTTATGTGTGCTTCTTTGTAAAGATGTGTGTAAAAAAAAATAGCTATGGTAATTGTTTCTTATCTATATTTGAGATTCTGCAAAGTGTCGAATTTTGTTTAGGGTCTGCTACTGCAGTATCAGCCAATACAAAGAAATGATATCAAAAACTGCTGAAACCTATCACACTCAAAATTCACCAAAACTCTCCCAAACTTCTGACACTGCGAACCATGAAGAAAAGTCATGTAGCTATCTATCCATGGTGGTTTAGAAATGATTTTCTCTACATTTTGTTCCCTATGGGCCCATTTGGAATAATCAAGGGGATATCCCCTTTGAAACTTTCATTTGCTCTATAATTGATGGTCTAGACTGGAGAATGAGAAATCAAGACAATAGCCCCAACATCCTATCTATTTGGACGAACCGCAATGACACGGACTCAGACTAGTTCGGGATCCATCCACTTGACTGTAACAATTCGACGAAAAAAATTGATATTAATCATCCGATCCCGCACCCGAAGCTCACCCAACATACAGGTGGCAACAATCAAGCAAGCCACACAATTTCTTTCTATCGAGCAGTCTGATATCTTGCTTGGCCTCGTAGGAAGGCCAAGAGGAACCAACAATAACCAGAGAACATTGGCAAAGACTTGAAACAATGTATTTCTGGAGCAGAATGATAAAATTAAAGCTAAAACAAAATGATCAACTTGTATCCAATCCTGGCCCCTTTCATTGAGTTAACTTCCAACTGGAGGCACCAAAGTATCATATGTTATATAACTAAAGACTGGCAGGAGTACATGAATAAGCATCGACGAAAGCTCCACCACCTGCAGATGGAGAAAAACAACACAAAATGACAACCAAAAGCGTACAGCTATTACAGAAAACACCACCACAGCTTCCAAAACCATGTCGTCATCCAGTGCTCTCACTCGCGCCAGCTCCAAGCAATTTCTTATAGCTTAATTTCTTGTCCCTACACGAAAAACATTTTTAAGTTTAATTTCTTCACAGAAAGAGCAAACAGATCCTTTGCAGCCATCTTCTATGTAATAGTTCTATCAACTTCTATGTTTTCAGGCAGACTAAAGAAAGTCTGAGACTCTGAGCGCTCGAGAAATTTTAGTGACTGCATTCCCAACCGAATAAAAGGGCGTACTCACATCTAGAGGATATCCACCTATGTAGCACGTACACAGAAAAATGATACCGTACCATGTCCCTACCCGTATTTGTGGAGTAACGGTGATCATATTTGTACCTGTTTATAAATATCCGTATTTCGTATCCGTATAAACCTACTAGAGAGCAACAAAAAGAGTAATATAAGGGTTAATGAAGGTTCAGTCTTGGAGCAAAAATGTCCCCAAATATGGCGTGGTATCAGGACTGGAAAAAATATGTGCAAGTAGAACCCCACTAGATTCATCATCGATGATACCTTTTAATAAGATGCAATCAATAGTCAATTATTATAACCCAGTAGGCCCAGTAGGCAAAGGAAGATTTAACTTTAGCAGGAATGTATGCACTCTAGATATGATTTAGAAAAAAAAAATTGGAAGGGGAAGGGGCCGAAAGTCTTTGTTAATAAAGATAATACAAACTTGTCACCCCATGTCATAGTCATCCAAGGGGAAGAAACTTTACGCAGCCAATTATTGACAACTGAGACCTATCAAGTGCTCTTCCATGGAATGGTGGAAGATCAGAGTAGCGCAAGGCATATTGGAGGAAAAAAATATATAGGCAGTGGTGAGACTGAAAACAGAAAAGTGAGTATTGAAGTACGACAAGCAGAGTGGTCCAAGTTGACTCCAAAAACTACAATTGTATCCCTGAGGAAAAATTTCCTGCAAAATCTTCCCCAAAATTCTTAAGACTCCAATAGTGAGATTTTCCTGAGCAAGCTGACTGTATGTGAGAAAGATACCTAAGGCTAGCAATGGTATCCATTTTTAAAATAGTTGTAGTCAGGAGAAAAGGTAGAAAACAATTTGAACACAATCTTGTAAATGTAAAGGTCAGGGACCCCCAAACCCCAAGATATTTGGGCCTTCAAATTCCTTCGAAAGAAACAAGGCAAGGTCATATGCTCATGATTACCCTTCCAGAATTTATTTTTTCTGATTTTTATCAGTAAAGCTCTACAAAATACTACAGTCTCAGCACCATCACTTGTTAGAACACGGGCACAATAATTATGATCTAACGAAAAAAAAAAATGAACATGGGCTCAATCATAAGTACATTGGGAAGAGCCAAAATGTTAACAGGCATTGCAATTCTCTGCAGGTATCCTGACAGCTAGGTCCTTAATTCGTATATATATGGTTCCAATTAGCAACCAAATCTCCATAAATAAGAGAGTTTCCTACTACCTAGAACTCAAAATTATGAACATAATCACATTTAACGAGTTTATAACATATCCAACCATTAGTGTCCACCAAAAACCTGAATGACATTTACGAAACAAACTACTCTAACAATAAGTTAACCATCTTGTTATATAAAGCAATTGCATCCTTTTACCAAATAATAGAAGTAACGAATCCACCTATTATGGCAAAGAAAAATTCACAAAAAATAACTCTTTATAACTGGATACAAAATTAAATGAAACCATAGCACATGAATTTCCTCACAACGATTAAACTGACCTACATAATTCAGAAATATTTCTGCTCATCCGAATCAAAAGGAGCCACGACGGGGTCTTTCCTCCGCAACATTCACTCTAATAGCACGACCATCCAAGCTCTGTAATAGCAACAAAACCAGATTGAGACATAAGCAAGAAAGCTTTGGCCTAACAAAGATATCACCCATAAGATAAATAATGGTTCGACTATGCCATAGAAGCAGGATCCATCAATCAAATAGCTCAACTGAGCAATAATAAAGTAGAAGCGGATTTAAAAAAAATTTAAATACGCGCCTAGTAACTTCCTTACCGTTAAGTTGGACTTCTGAGGTTGAAATATTTGGTCACATGTAAGAAGCAAGGAGTCTCCAAAATCAGTGTTTTGTCCATGTCAGAGACGACACAAACATTCCACTATACAGTAGGGCATGAAAAAATTGGTGTTGCATCATTGTTGCCGTGTCCATTCCATGTCATAATTGTGACCATGCAACAGAGGGCCACACAAATATGGGATCAAAGATAGAAAATAGCATTATGAGTATAAGTATTTTGAAATGTTGAAATTCTACCGCGTAGAAATTTCCTGTTTCGTGTTTATACTTTACATCATTGAACCAAAGTAATAAAGCTTGCCTGCCACAGTTGTCAACCTTTTTCATACACTTAAAAAAGGCTGACTTTATACTCTTATAGCTTAGTTGATGCATATTTTATCCTATGACATAGATACATGAGGTACTATTGTCAACGATTTGCCGTTATACTATTAGCTTATTTCATGCAAATTTAACATCTATAAAAATAATTAGATATGTGAGGTACTACTGTCATTTATCACCCTTTTCTAGCAAAAAGTTTCTTACCACGTGGCAGGAGTTATATACAACTTACTCTTGAAGTATGAAAACTTATGAGAAATGCGAATAAGGCAAGAAGTCATTTGTCAATAGAGGCAATATATTGAAAGTTCTATGTCAGTCCCTTTGAACAAGGCAATGTATTCTAAAGCTTTGATTCTATTATCAGATGTTGCTTTAACATGATCCATAGAATTGCAGAACCAGAAAAAGATAGAAAGCCAATGAAAGAGGACCGACCTGTCCATCAAGAGCAGCAATTGCATCATCAAGTTCAGTCCGTGTGGCCATCGTCACGAAACCAAAACCCCGGGAACGTCCAGTTTCTCTGTCATAAACAACTCTCGCACTTATCACTTTACCATGTTCACTGAATACTTGTTCCAAGCGGGAATCATCAACTTGCCATGGCAAATTACCAACATAGATCCTGAAAGAAGTCTCTCGAGGAGCTCTCTCTACACGGGCTCCTCTTGGAGCAGCCTTATTTACAGTCAGAAGCCTGCCATTGATATCCTGTTCACAAAGTACCCAGAAATCCAAATTACAACTAAAAATAGCACTGACCAAAAATATAATACAAGGGTTACCAAATCGAGATGTCTTCTCACACAAATAACTGAACTTTTTTAGAAGGGCATTTTACGTTAACTACCACTATATTTTATACTTATTACACTAACTACCCCTACTTTGAAACTAAGTACACGGACCACCCCTATGTTTATTTATTTTTATTAAAGAAGAGGGGTAGCCGGTGTAATTAGTTTCAAAATAGGGTAGTCCCTGTAATACCCATGAGGGTAGGGTATTTATTTCAAATAAGGGCCAGTTTTACTGCCCCTGTTTGGAACACAGTACCTCCCCTTCCCCTACCATAGGCCTCAACCATTGGGTGCCCCAGCCTTTGGTCACACCATTGAACCTTTGAAGGCCATTATTACACGATGTAAACCTTTAAATATGACAGTGTACATTTGCAGGAACAAAGTAGAAATACCAAGATCAGAGACTATAAAGTAATCAGAGTAATCATCTTGCTAATAAGGGTTACAGGAAATGTGATTCCTCCTGATGCATCGCTGAACATTTAAGGTCATTGACTCATTAGTATGCAATATAGTAAGCCTTTACAATTTACATACAACATTGTGCTCGGCACAAAGTAGGAGTAGACTAGTATTAAGATCATATTAACTTTTCAAATATAATAAGAGTAATTATCTTGACGGCTAAGCTAAAAAGAACTTCCCTAATATCTGATGCTAAATCATATTATTTTCCTCAGATCAGTCCTTTCTCCATTTTTGAGTCACTTTAGGCCCAAAAAGAGAGCGGTTTTCCGCATTTTGCTTACATGGATCTTTTGTGTTCCAAATCGAAGTTTACTTTTGGATTGTCAAGAACCCAAACTGTCAAATGTCATGCTCTCTTTTTTGAGTTTGATCACTTTTGAGAAACCTCCAGACTCTTATTAAAACTCCAACAACAACAACAAAGCCTCTATCACAGATATCTGGGGTCAATCACTGAATTTTTTTTCCATTCAGCTGCTGCGGGTCATATATTCACTAACATTAACAAAAGGAATATCAAGTTGAAAAAATGGGAATAGTTGAAGGTATCAAGTTGCAATTAAGCCTAGTATTAATATTGATTCTCTGGTCATCAAACATTTCCCAATCCTTTCTGGCTAATCAGTTGACCATATCAAACCTTTTTTTTCCTTCCAAATATTAGGAATATCATCATGTCCTACAACTTTCCCAATTTCCATTTTTTTATAATATATATGAACTGGCTTTCCAAGCATTTTTCGATAAGGTGTTACCAAACAGCTTTTAGGACTTCTTTTCCCCAAAAAAACATAATAACAATAAGCAAGCAGAAGCAACCATGATAAGCAATCCCAAACCCATGTAAAGTAAACCCCTAAACTATGGGACACAGGACAGCCAGGAAACACTGTATTTCAATAACTACCATAATAACTATTTGTCTTTTGTTTATACTAGAATGTTTACCTGTGATAAACATATAGTTCTATATTTGAATGACCATGTAGGTATAGGCCCTACCTTTTCTAGTCATATTGTCGATTCTCGGAAATATTAGATAAATGTATTCTGCGTCTTCCTATTATAGACTCTTATCTTGTAATATAATCATGCAGTAAAAATCGGAGGCAATCACATCATTATAATAAACAACAACAAGAAATCCTTTATCCCAAATTGTTGGAGTCGGCTATTTGAATCCTCTTCTTCCATTCGGCTCTGTTAAGGGCCATGTCCACTGTATCGGTGTTCAAGAATTTTGGAATGCACTGCATGTATCATAAGGTTTTCTTATAAAAATATTGTATTTTTAAAAGAAAATATTCGACAAAATAGATAGTTTAGAAACCTATTACCAAAGTACCGTCTTTTCTAAAATCAGGTCTCAAATACGTGACTTCAAACAAGAAAATTGCAGGTTAGACTTTTAAATAAGTTTAGACAGTAGAAATTGTGATTTCAGACATGGTAATAAGTCTAGAAGTGGCACTTTTTATGGAATACTTTCTAAAAGGGCATTATTTTTCAACAAATCTTCTGATGTAACTTTGCAAAAAGTTATTGCATTACTAAATTTCTCAAATGTAGATGCTCACATGCAACATCACAGGTAGATACTAGATACATACATTGCAAAATCTTCCTGGCTTTCAACATGCTGGCGTGCTTACGTCCAGGTGCGTCATCTCTTCTCGCTTTTACTTATTACTCATCATTGAAAATTATTAAAAAACCAATGGCTATAATTTTTATGCATCTGTTGAGTTTATGATATATTTGATGCATAAAAAAATCATCCATGTGCGTCAAGAAATTGGAGAAGAGATAGTTGACGACCATATGTACTTTATGCATTTGTTGAGTTGATGACCACATGTTTGGTGCAATTTTATGTCATATGTAATAAGGATATTTTGGTAACAATGTTATTTTTATTAATCCTCCTCCCACTCAAAAACTCCAATCCAAGCAAGAGTTATTAAACACACCCCACTTAACTCTCCCTCCAATCCAAGCAAGGTTATATGTATCGACTCTCCTTCCCCTCACTTAACTTCCCTTCACTTAACCCCACTTAATTCTGCTTATTTTTTTCCTCCTCAATCCAAGCAGACCCTAAATGTAGTCAACTAGCAAAAAGAGTAAGAAAATTGCAGATCACGTCAAAAGATCACAAAACAACTAATCATAGAACACAAGTGCAATTTTCTTTGAGAACGAAAAGCTTACATAGCGATTGAACATCTCGACGGCTTTGTCAGCTTCTTCGATCGTGCTCATGGTGACGAACCCGAAACCGCGACTCTGTCCTGTTTCCCTGCTGAAAATAACCTGCCAGAGCAAACGCACAAGTAACGCATCCAAAGCCAATCACCTCCACATTCGAATGCGAAGTACTACAAAACACGACAGCATCCCAGTTTGCCCCGTCCGCCATCTAGAACCCAAAGAACCCGGATGGAAAAATCGATATACCTCGGCAATTTCGACGACTCCGGCCTTGTCGAAGAGCCCGGCGAGGGCCTCGCTGTCGATATCGTACGGGAGGTTCCCGACGAAGAGCTTGGCCTCCTCCGGCGGCTCCGCGTAGCTCTCCTCCTCTACGAACCCCTCGGGGTCCCCTTCCGCCACGGCGGCGGGTCCGGCGTCAGCGTCCTCCTCGGATTCCCAGTCGGACAGCCCGGCGGCGGCCTCCTCCGCGCCGCTGCCGGCCTCCTCCTGCTCGACCTCCTCCTGGGCCCAGTCAGAGGTCTGGGCTACAAAGGGGACGATGATGGTGGAGGAGGAGGAGATCTTCTTTCTGAAGGAGAAGGAGAGGGGTTTGGTGGGGGTGATGGAGAGGAAAGGGAGGGTGTGTGGTTTGGATGAAATTTTTGGGATGGTGGTGGGGGAGAAGAGGGAGCATGTGTTGAGGAGGTTGGTGGTGGTAGACATGGCTGCTGTTGGCAAGGAGAGGAGAGTAGAGGAGAGGAGGGAGGATAAGGGGTTGGGTCGGAGGGTTTCGGTTGTGGGTTAGGGTTGAGTGGGTGGATGGATGGATGGATGGATGGGGCTAAAAAAATTAGAGATATTTCTGTTTGGTTTTTTCTAAGGGCACTACCCTTTTTGCTAGGGGCTAGTCCAAAAATGTTTCAAAATATTATAAGTTTGTCATCAATTTTTTTTACTTGGAGCTAGTCCAAGCAAAGGTATAAATACCAACTTTTGTTTTCTTTTTCTCTCTCCCTCTATTCTTTTCTTTTCTCCCTCAACTCTTTTCTTCTCTCCCTCAACTCTAGGTCAAAGAATTTAACCCCAAGTTTTTTTCCAACCTACATTTTTTTCAAATTTTTCTCTCAACTCTAGGTCATTGATTTTTATCCCAAATTTTTTCAACTCTAGGTCATTGACATCTCTCATTTATTAGTAAGTCATCGAATTAATATATATGTTTAATGTTTTAAACATGAATTTCACATATAAAAAGTTGAATTATGTGTTTAATGTAGAAAAATATTGAACATGGAACAACCTGGATCATCAAATGTTGTATACTCTCTTCCCGCCACGTCCGAAGAACACTTTGATGCATCGGAAAAATCGGGTTGTGACACAGAGGATTGTCACCTGTCTCGCAGTCCCGATCATAGATTAGGACTGCCAGAGAGGTGGCAGTCCTTCACAAATGTAGCACTGCAGGGGCCTGACAGTCCTACATATATTTTTTTGCGATTCTAAATTTCGACAAAAAGTGCTAAAACAGAGGTCCAAACATCATTTTGTGCGATTCTAAAATTTCGGAAGGCCGTCTAACGGTGAAGCTGTTTAATCTCAGGCTCCTCGAAAATACGCTCATTTTGCGACAAATCGGACCTCGTTTCGACCTCCCAGTCAAAAGTTATGGCCCTCCAAAGTTTCAACTGACCATAAAATGCAGGAGAATGGCCATTCTCCGTGTAAATTAACACGGAGAATGGCATTCTTCGTGTTTCTAACACGGAGAATGGACATTCTCCGTCTTAATTTACACGGAGAATGGTCATTCCAGTGTTAAAACGCAGGAGAATGACCATTCTCCGTCTTAATTTACACGGAGAATGGCCATTCTCCGTGTAATTTAGCACGAAGAATGGTCATTCTCCGTGTAATTTTCACGGAGAATGGCCATTCTCCGTGTTAATTTACACGGAGAATGACCATTCTCCGAGCTAAATTACACGGAGAATGGCCATTCTCCGTGTAAATTAAGACGGAGAATGGTCATTCTCCTGCGTTTTAACACTGGAATGGCATTCTCCGTGTTTCTAACACGGAGAATGGACATTCTCCGTCTTAATTTACACGGAGAATGGTCATTCCAGTGTTAAAACGCAGGAAAATGACCATTCTCCGTGCTAAATTACACGAAGAATGGCCATTCTCCGTGTAAATTAAAACGGAGAATGGTCATTCTCCGTGTAATTTTCACGGAGAATTGCCATTCTTCGTGTTAATTTACACGGAGAATGACCATTCTCCGTGCTAAATTACACGGAGAATGGCCATTCTCCGTGTAAATTAAGACGGAGAATGGTCATTCTCCTGCGTTTTAACACTGGAATGACCATTCTCCGTGCTAAATTACACGGAGAATGGTCATTTATATAACAGCAAGTTTCAATTAGGACTGCCAACACCCTGGCAGTCCTCCTCTTGTGTAGGACTGCCAGGGGTGTGACAGTCCTAATTAAAACTCTCTGTGATAGAGAGTTTCAAAACTCTCATCACAGAGACTTACAATTCAAAACTCTCATCACAGAGACTTACAAATAGGACTGCCACCCTCCTAGCAGTCCTACATTAAATTAGGACTGTCAGGGTGCTGGCAGTCCTAACTCAAACTTGCTATTGCAGCAAGTTTCAGTCAGGACTGTCAGCACCCTGGCAGTCCTACTTTAGTGTAGGACTGCCAAGTGGGTGGCAGTCCTGATACTGATACTCTGTACATAAAAACAACAATTCATCACAAGTACATAAACAACAATAATTTATCACAACTACATAAATATTCCACATCCAACTTAAGATTCATCACAATAATCCAACTACAATAATTCATCTCAATAATTCATCACAACTACAATAATTCATCACAACTACTTAAGTTTCAAACATTCCACATCCAAATTAAGTTTCAAACAAGTACATAACTATTCCACATCCAAATTAAGTTTCAAACAAGTACATAACTATTCCACATCCAACTTAAGTTTAAAACAAGAAATATATCCAGATCCAACTATATATCATGCCGGGTGTGAAACCCGCATTTTGAATTATTTGGTTCAATTGTAATTATTTTTATTAATGAATTTTCTTTTGTCGTAATATTTAAATATACATTTGGTTAAATTAAATCATTATCATATTTATTATTTATTATTATATATTATGGGCTCGAAATTATTTTTTAAAAATAATAAATTGGTTTTTGGTTGCTGACCTGACCCGAGCCTGGACCCAGTTTGAACCCGTTCCCAATTAGGGGCCCTAAACTATTATTTCGGTGCATGTACATAATTGTGTATATGCTTTGGGTTTCGAATTTTTCCTAAACTACCCAAACCCAGAACCCGCACCCGCAACCCGACCCGCTAGAGACTATTTCTCCCCACGTTGGAAGAAGCCCCTTATTTCTCCAAAGATTCCTCCTCTCCACATCCCACTCTCTCCACACTCTTCTTATTAACCATTTTCCACCACCAGCACATAAAGGATCACCACCCCTCTTCATATTCGCCCATTCTTAAATCCTACTCCCCTCCTTAAATCCCACTCCCACCAGCCTCTCTCTCCAGAACTCCATTTCCCTCCTTCTCACCTGAGACCCCCAAAGTCGACCCGAGCTCCTCTCGACCCCGGCCTCCCGCGCGCCTCGCCGACCCGTCGGCCTCCTCCAGCCAGCGCCCCGACCCCCCTCGCAGCCGTCCCGATGTAATGCCTGTGGTTCGTATTACGCATTTCGAAATACGTGTACGTATTTTATCTTGTATTGCCTGATTTCTTGCTTAGCTTAGCTTCCTTCATGGCTTGGTTTATTCCTGGTTCGGGTTGGCTTGGTTCGGTTTGGGATTGCTATTAGTTCATTATGAACCAAGGGTGAACCCCCAACCTACCACCACCACTACCATTTATTAACCATTCTTCCTTCTCTCTCTTCATTACTCTTCTTCCATTTACTTCTTCACCTACCAGAGATAGGAGAGAGAGAGAGGTATAGGCAAGTGCAACTTGCTTCATGGAGGAACTCCAATTTTATTGCTTCATTCTCTTTCTTACAGTTGTAGCTCCCCTGCCCAAAGATTTTGAAATGTTTTATTATTATTTTTTTATTTATTTAAATGATAATTTTAGACTATGCATGATGGTAGATACACCATTATTGGTTATTAAATTTCGTTATTATTGTTATTATTATTTTATTGGAATTGTTATTTAATATTATTATTTTATAGGTTATATTATTTATTGTCAAATAAATATTATACATGTGTAAATGTGAATATATGTATATATAAATATTATATATGTGTGTATTTGTATGTAGGTATAAATATATGCATAATAGTGTACGTGTGTGTATATATATATATATATATATATATATATATATATATATATATATATATATATATATATATATATATATATATATATATATATATATATATATATGCACACTATATATATATATATGTATATGCACACTATGGACATGGCACCATCTTTATCCAAAGTCGTAATAATAATACTATCATCCCTGGATATATATATATATATATATATATATATATATATATATATATATATATATATATATATATATATATATATAGTGTGGATAAAGATGGTGCCATGTCCATAGTGTGCATATACATATATATATATATAGTGTGCATATATATATATATATATATATATATGCACACTATGGACATGGCACCATCTTTATCCAAAGTCGTAATAATAGTACTATCATCCCTGGATATATAAATATATATATATATATATATATATATATATATATATATATATATATATATATATATATATATATATATATGCACACTATGGACATGGCACCATCTTTATCCAAAGTCGTAATAATAGTACTATCATCCCTGGCTGCTTGTGCTTAAACGGTAAAATCATACATATTTTTATTAATTGGTTGCTCTTAATATCTCAAGGTTACCTATATGCTTTGGCTAGGTTCTGGCACCAGCCTAGATGGATAATATTTTGATTGGAGAAGTCTATACTATAGCTGACTTGGGAAATTTACGATTTGACACCCACTCGTAATTTTTGGTTAATTTATCCATTGACTCTTTTCTATCAGTGTTCCATTTTGTATATTTTGATGGGACATCCTTTATACGATATATCTGTCTTTCGTCAGGCTTTCAACTATGCCAAATTTTTAATGCTTTGGTGGTATATTTAATTTACATAGATACAAGTACTCGTCTAGGTATCTGGACCCTTTTCTAGACTTCGGATTAACGGGAGCCTTGTGGTACTAATACGGTCCTTTTTATATATACTATTAGATGACCATTTTAACCAAAGATTTCTCCCCCTCCAGTAATACGATTGTATAGGTCTCTAATTAATTTGATTCATGCAACATATGGACTGAGAGTGAAACTCTTATTCATTAATTGTGTATTATTGCTTGTATTTTCGACTATGACATGGCCATCTACAACAAAGTAAAGGAACAACAATCCCACACCAGGCCTAAGTATATATAATATAAAAAAAACGTGGGCTCTTATTTTTTCCCACTGGAACATTCTGTTCTATTAATTTGCTAAAGAATACATGTTCAGAACCAGAAGAAAAGAATCAAAACAAGACAAAGAAGCAAACCGATCCCTTTGAACACTAACATGCGACCCCTCCGCTCTCGGTTTCAGCCTCAGGGCCCAGCCCGGGCATTCCCAGCCCGGCCCATTGTCAACCCAACCGCTCGGCCTACAAAATTAGACCCGACCCCTGCAACAGCCAGGGACGGATATAAATCGATGGAGTTAGCGAGAGATTGAGACAGAGAAGGGAGAAATCGACCAACCTTAAACCCTAAATTCGATACGCCGCCACCCTCCTCCTAACCGGTGGCCACCCCACGCTCACAGCGCCGCCTCGCACGGCCAACGCCGCCGGCCAGGACCGCGCGCGCGCCGGAATCGGAGTCGACAGCAGCAGCATATACCTGTTGCAATAGCAACTTTGAAGGTATCGTTCTCCTTCATCCCACTGCCATTTTCCATAATAATTAGTACTTTGCAAACACAACATATAGGCCTTCGACCCCTATGAAATACTTTTCGACCTAGGCGACCAGATCACGAGAAATTCGGGTTCGAAATATCGAGAAAACCAGTTTAAAACATGACAGATTTCTTAGTCTAGGAACCCAAGTTGGAAGGCTGTTCTTGGTCAATCCAGTGAGAAATCTAGGAATCTCCTTGAACAGGTTTTTAGACAACCTAACAAAGATTGTAACCCCATTTATAGATTATTTTTCATCAATAATATTGCTGTTAAACTATTTTCAAAGTTAGAGAAAAACCTGTTTCTGAAAACTTGAAAAATCATCCACATGACGTGCGTCCCGCTATTCCGGGCGACGTGGTCGCGAACCGAAAGCATCGAAAGCTGCGTAATAGTTTCGTGGTCGTGTGGGCTTTGACGGAATTCAAATTGGTCGCGTGTGCGCGACGAATTTGATGCGTATCCGTCGAAATTCACTGTATCGAGCACTTTGTAAATTTCTCAATTACTTTGTGCACGTTCGTCAGATCGAGACAAAACTTGCGCCATCTGGACCGTATCATTTTTCTGGTCCTGTATGCCAAGTTTGGTCCGATTCTGAGACCGTTGATAAAATCGTCGTTTTGCGGGCCCCACGGTCCCACTCAACGGGCGATTTTGTGCACGGCCGCCGGAATCCAACTCTGGACATACAGTTGGGATCGTATCAGAAAACTGGATCCGTAGACATGTAGTTTGACGACTTTAGAGACCATTGACTCTGACACGCTTTTTGGTGCAAAGCGGGCCCAACGGCGAACATCGTTTTGGCCCAAAATTACCGTTTTGCCCCTGTGTCCAAAATTGGATGTAAGAACAGGCAATCCTAGCTAATTGGACTATTCTGAGATCATTGGTATTATTTATTTCAGCTTCCGGGGACTGTTGTACGGGTTTTGACTATAGTGGCACATTGAGTAGTTCAGATTATCGGTTTCACCAGCAAAGGACCACAGGCGAGTACAGTTTATTGTCTGCATTTCGATATTGATCTTTACTATATTTCATTGATTAGTCATTAGTTATGTGATTATTTTCTATTATAAATTGTTGAGTCGGGAATGAGAAGTACCAAGGATGTGTGATCTGACCTTAGACCGTGTAGACCGTATTGCATTTATTTTTTGTAGACCGTGTAGACCGTGTTGCATTTATTTCTTGTAGACAGTGTAGACAGTGATTTATTTATTGCAAAGTAGACCGTGTAGACAGTGATTTATTTATTGCATTTATCTGTGTAGTTCGTGATTATTATTCTGTAGACAATGTTTCTTTATTGCAATATTTTCTGTAGACCGTGTAACTGTAGACCGTATAATTGTAGACCGTGTAACTGTAGATCGTGTAACTTTAGACCGTGTAAACCGTGTCGCATAATTGTCCCGAGACCGATCACATATCAAAGGAACTTCTAATAGTTGGGGAAAGTCTGTTGTGTCTATTTATTTACTATTAGTTTTCTGTATTTCCTGTTTATTTTCAAAACTCATAATTGATGTCTAACCTTTGTTTATAGTCATTTTCTTTATTTGAAATCGCATTCAGTGAATTGTGTTCGTTCCATTCCTGACTGGAAACCAACATTTTCAGGTTAGCCGTGGATTCACTTAGCTTGGAGAGTGACGAGAATACTTGCAGACAAAAGCCTAGAGACTAGCTAGATAGTTGAGTTATAGTCATTCATTGAATTGTACAAGCTTATATTCTTCTACAAATGTAAAACTTGTGATCATTGTAAGTTAAATTAGTTTCTGTGAATGAGCATTAGATTATTTGTGATTTTGATCTTCATGGCCGTGACAGCGTTCTACCGCCGACACTGCGGCGTAGGCTGGCTTGGACACGTCTCGTATCCGTTTTTTTTATAAAAAAAGGGTGCGGGTCGTGACAAGTTTTTGTGGCGGCCCATGCAGGTCTGTCTTCACAAATCTTGTGAACTCGTGATAGTACTTAAGTTAGCCGTACTATTGCGAGCCTGCGACTAGAAATGCTCATTCACAAATTAGAAATTAATTTAATTTACGAGAATGACTAGGACTAGGAGTCCCTTATACAAATTTACCGATGGGTAGTCTAGGCCATGCAATGTAGATAAGGAGTTATTAATTTTGATAGAGTGTCAGATTCTTACAAGTACACTATTACCTCTTGGTATGGTGATATGATCCAATGTGGATAGATTATTCACTTGGTGAAGCAGAGCTTCCTAGAATTAATGGTCTATCCTTGATAGATTATTCAATTCTTTCTCTTGCCTCTTTAGATATCGTCATCATATCCTAGTATGAATTGTCTATTTAGTTCCTATTTTAGTCCTAAGAGTTATTATTTTTATGTTATCTATAGATAAACCCCAAGTTAGTTTCGATTCAAAGTTTCCTCAAAAGTGTGAATACACATGGAATAGATATTAGAATGTTGTAATTCTTTTATCTTCAGTTACTTTCTCCAGGATTAAATCTTTTTAATCTGAGGATTATGACTGATAGATACTTATACTTTATTTCATAGCCAGTTGTTTGAATCTCTAGAAACTCGTGAATTCTTACAGATGTAGTTAAAGGAATGTTAGTTAACTCATAATGGCAGGACAGCAGCGCACTGTCGCCATTTATTTAAATTAGGAAGACTATGGATTCACTGCAGCCAGCAGCGCACTGGCGAGACAAAACCCCTAGAGTTGAAATTTGTTATATAGGCTATAGAATGTTACTAGAAACTATGGCTAGTGGTCCTCTTTTTCATAGTTACCCTTGAGTCTATATTGGATAGAGTTAAGTAATGTTCGACTTGTATCATATTTGGGTTACGAAACCAAGGGTTTACCACAACCCGATTTTACGGACGAGGCGTAGACCTCGGTGAAATGACTTCAGACGGGATTACAAATTAGGGATACTATAGAGGATAGGACGGTGCCCTGTATGTTCTATAAAATCCTAAGCCAATAGTAGTAGAAGTTCTGTGAGATTGGGTAGCGTGTCTCCCGATCTAGCATTCCGTGGTCCTTGTGACCTATTGACGAGGATATTGTTTGACGCCGATGGATTTACCTAGAATATAGAGTTTAAAGGTTCATAACCCATTAGTAGCCAAGGCATTATGGATAAGAAGATAGTAGGATAACTGTATAAACAAGAACACTAGGTGAAGTTTGATTCCCTCAAAACTCTTACTATTTGTGCCTTCTTTCAAAAATCTTGTATACCTGTAATTTGACTATTTTGACCAATGTTGCTATCACAGCCTAGTTTTGTAAGCTCACTCTGTTCTCGAGCTTGATTCGAGGCATATGTTTAGTGGGACGCCTGCTAACTTATTGTCTAATCAGAATCAGTGTATTATGGTCTGATCAACCATGATGCATTTGGTTCGCTCTTCGTTAATTACACTACGTGGATGGAGATATATAGGTATCTAGGATCTCATCTGCGACTGCTTTGACAATTCCTCTTGAATTATACGTTCGCCTTTGGATCACGTGATTGTATTCAGTAACATCTTTCTTGAACTCTTTATTGTTTTGTCTTTCACTGATTTGGAAAGACAAGCTCGTAATTGGTAGAGAGATACCGAGTATCCCCATGGCTACGATAATGGTAGGCACAAGTGTAGCTACCATTGGCCAGTCATGTGATTGAATTACTCTTCTCCATCGACCCTCAAACTACTATTGAGACTTCCGAGCCATCTGAATTTGAGAATGATTAGGGTTTTACCCTTAGTCAAAATTGCCAACCCAGAAGTCTATCTATTTTCAAGAAACCAAACATCGGGAGTCCCTAATCATTTACCGTGACTATGGTAGACTCTCATTTCGAGATTGGTTTCCAACAAGTATTATCCTAGTTGTGTAAATTTTATTATTTAAAGACCTAACTAGTGTTGGAACACCACAGTCACTAGCTTAGCCAATACCATAGCTTGAATACCCTGTCACACTACGACCTACCAGTTGTCAACAACAATAACTGATCACTACAACCCTTGTAACCATAGTCTGGCAGGTTGACACAAATAGAATTTTTGACTCAATTGTTATAAATATTTTCTTATGTTGTGCCTTGGAGTTGGTTACCCCATCGGAAACTCTCGTATACTGCGAACGAGTAGGTCATTCTAGTATATCGACCATGTGTCATCGTACACACTCGTTCTCCATTTAATGAGGATCGATCCTTGAGTTGACTTATATCTACCATTTTCTGTTATGTCGTGCCTTATTCTCTATTAACAAGAATCGAGGTACGATACCCGGACTTTGGAATTCTTCTAACCTCGATATTCCTAAGACCATGTCCTATTCTAAGGTGGGTAGACTGTAAGCCTCCTAAAGTTTTAGGGATATACAAAGATCACCGAGTGATTAGAATAACTTCTGTTAGGATGATGATTAGTACCCTTGGACTCCCACTTTCTATTTAGATCATTTCGTGTCCTCGGCCGTGCCATTAGTATTCAGAGCACGAGACCAGCTGTTACCTTCCAACAAATTTATATGTAAGATCTAGACGAGTCCACCTTCATCTAGATATATAATGTCCCACTCAAATCCGTCCCCTTGTACTCTATTTTTATGGTACGACTTTCTGGACAAAAAGTTTAGCTATAACCCTTACCATAATACCGGTATGCTTTCCGATTTCATTAGAGCTTCAACTTCGTCTCGAACCTTTCGACCCAGTACATGATTATGACCTACTCGAAGCCCACTACGCACATGTCACCAGTATGCCAATCAATTGTGCCTTCTCATGTGCCACTTAAATACAAAAGTCACTGAAGGCGCATTTTGGACTTTAGGAAACTAGCTAACCAACCCGACTAGCAACTAGCTCAACCACTTGGAAGGAACCTATTCTAGGTTACCCTAACCTAGTAGACATAACTTTACCTTGGGATCTTGTTCGGTCAATATAGGTTGAAAGCCAAGGTTCATCCAACCAACGGTTGATGTCCAATTAGGGAACCCACATAAACCACAAATCTTGATTTCTCAAATTCTGTTCTAGTATGGAACCTTGTTTAGAATTTTGAGAACGGAATTTATGTATTGTATGGATTACAAGCCCTCTAGGAAACGAAGAGCCCTTCGATTTAGCAAGTGACTAGACTAGAGTAGCCCAATCTAGCAAATAGGTCAGTGGTTCATAGACTTTCTTTCTATCTGCATCATTGGATACTCTCCACCGCTCTTGAAACTTCATAATGCCTTCGATTATTCATCATTATCATCCTGTCCTCCCTATTTCAGAAAGACGAATGGTCATGCTTATTAGAATTTGCCAATATTTCTTAGCTACTTGTGTAAATCTGTTGTTTGTTAAATTTTGGGTTGCCTGATAGATAGGAGAGAGTTGTAGATGCCTTATGCTATAGATATCTATCGGTGGTTGCTTTTTGCAATTAGCTGGTGGGTTACAATGTTATGACGTCAGGTGTTTGAAGTGGGTAGTGTGACCTAAGGTGTGTAGAAGTCCTCGAGATTTCATAAATACCAAGTGACTAGAGAAGGCCATAAATATTTTTGGAGAAATTAAATTTGAGGAGATTAAGGTGATAGTAGACTTTGAATTTTACGGGATAGTTATGAGTTAGAATTTCGAGGACGAAATTATTTTTAAGGTGGGTAGATTTGTAGCTCCCCTTCCCAAAGATTTTGAAATGTTTTATTATTATTTTTTTATTTATTTAAATGATAATTTTAGACTGTGCATGATGGTAGATACACCATTATTGGTTATTAAATTTTGTTATTATTGTTATTATTATTTTATTGGAATTGTTATTTAATATTATTATTTTATAGGTTATATTATTTATTGTCAAATAAATATTATACATGTGTAAATGTGAATATATGTATATATAAATATTATATATGTGTGTATTTGTATGTAGGTATAAATATATACATAATAGTGTACGTGTGTGTGTGTGTGTGTGTGTGTGTGTGTGTGTGTGTGTATATATATATATATATATATATATATATATATATATATATATATATATATACACACATATACATATATGCACACTATGGACATGGCACCATCTTTATCCAAAGTCGTAATAATAGTACTATCATCCCTAGCTGTTTGTGCTTAAACGGTAAAATCATACATATTTTTATTAATTGGTTGCTCTTAATATCTCAAGGTTACCTATATGCTTTGGCTAGGTTCTGGCACCAGCCTAGATGGATAATATTTTGATTGGAGAAGTCTATACTATAGCTGACTTGGGAAATTTACAATTTGACACCCACTCGTAATTTTTGGTTAATTTATCCATTGACTCTTTTCTATCAGTGTTCCATTTTGTATATTTTGATGGGACATCCTTTATACGATATATCTGTCTTTCGTCAGGCTTTCAACTATGCCAAATTTTTAATGCTTTGGTGGTATATTTAATTTACATAGATACAAGTACTCGTCTAGGTATCTGGACCCTTTTCTAGACTTCGGATTAACGGGAGCCTTGTGGTACTAATACGGTCCTTTTTATATATACTATTAGATGACCATTTTAACCAAAAGATTTCTCCCCCTCCAGTAATACGATTGTATAGGTCTCTAATTAATTTGATTCATGCAACATATGGACTGAGAGTGAAACTCTTATTCATTAATTGTGTATTATTGCTTGTATTTTCGACTATGACAAGGCCATCTACAACAAAGTAAAGGAACAACAATCCCACACCAGGCCTAAGTATATATAATATAAAAAAAATGTGGGCTCTTATTTTTTTCCTACTGGAACATTCTGTTCTATTAATTTGCTAAAGAATACATGTTCAGAACCAGAAGAAAAGAATCAAAACAAGACAAAGAAGCAAACCGATCCCTTTGAACACTAACAAGCGACCCCTCCGCTCTCGGTTTCAGCCTCAGGGCCCAGCCCGGGCATTCCCAGCCTGGCCCACATGGCCAACCCAACCGCTCGGCCTACAAAATTAGACCCGACCCCTGCAACAGCCAGGGACGGATATAAATCGATGGAGTTAGCGAGAGATTGAGACAGAGAAGGAAGAAATCGACCAACCTTAAACCTTAAATTCGATACGCCGCCACCCTCCTCCTAACCGGCAGGCCACCCCACGCTCGCAGCGCCGCCTTGCACGGCCAACGCCGTCGGCCAGGACCGCGCGCGCGCCAGAATCGGAGTCGACAGCAGCAGCATATACCTGTTGCAATGGCGAACTTTGAAGGTATCGTTCTCCTTCATCCCTACTGCCATTTTCCATAATAATTAGTACTTTACAAATACAACATATAGGCCTTCGACCCCTATGAAATACTTTTCGACCTAGGCGACCAGATCACGAGAAATTCGGGTTCGAAATATCGAGAAAACCTGTTTAAAACATGACAGATTTCTTAGTCTAGGAACCCAAGTTGGAAGGCTGTTCTTCGTCAATCCAGTAAGAAATCTAGGAATCTCCTTGAACAGGTTTTTAGACAACCTAACCAAGATTGTAACTCCATTTATAGATTTATTTTTCATCAATAATATTGTTGTTAAACTATTTTCAAAGTTAGAGAAAAACCTGTTTCTGAAAACTTGAAAAATCATCCACACGACGTGCGTCCCACTATTCCGGGCGACGTGGTCGCGAACCGAAAGCATCGAAAGCTGTTTAATGGTTTCGTGGTCGTGTGGGCTTTGACGGAATTCAAATTGGTCGCGTGTGCGCGACGAATTTGATGCGTATCCGTCAAAATTCACCGTATCGAGCACTTTGCAAATTTCTCAATTACTTTGTACACGCTCGTCAGATCGAGACAAAACTTACGCCATCAGGACCGTATCATTTTTCTGGTCCTGTATGCCAAGTTTGGTCCGATTCTGAGACCGTTGATAAAATCATCGTTTTGCGGGTCCCACGGTCCCACTCAACGGGCGATTTTGTGACACGGCCGCCGAAATCCAACTTTGGACATACGGTTGGGGTCGTATCGGAAAACTGGATCCACAGACATATAGTTCGATGACTTTAGAGACCATTGACTCTGGCACGCTTTTCGGTGCAAAGCGGGCCCAACGGCGGACATCATTTTGGCCCAAAATTATCGTTTTGCCCCTGTATCCAAAATTGGACGTAAGGACAGGCAATCCTAGCTAATTGGACTATTCTGAGATCATTGGTATTGTTTATTTCAGCTTCCGGGGACTGTTGTACGGGTTTTGACTATAATGGCATATTAAGTAGTTCAGATTGTCGGTTTCACCAGCAAAGGACCACAGGCGAGTACAGTTTATTGTCTGCATTTCGATATTGATCTTTACTATATTTCATTGATTAGTCATTAGTTATGTGATTATTTTCTATTATAAATTGTTGAGTCGGAAATGAGAAGTACCAAGGATGTGTGATCTGACCTTAGACCGTGTAGACCGTATTGCATTTATTTCTTGTAGATCGTATAGACCGTGTTGCATTTATTTCTTGTAGACAGTGCAGACAGTGATTTATTTATTGCAAAGTAGACCGTGTAGACAGTGATTTATTTATTACATTTATCTGTGTAGTTCGTGATTATTATTCTGTAGACAATGTTTCTTTATTGTAATATTTTTTGTAGATCGTGTAACTGTAGACCGTGTAATTGTAGACCGTGTAACTGTTGACCGTGTAACTTTAGACCGTGTAGACCGTGTCGCATAATTGTCCCGAGATCGATCACATATCAAAGGTACTTCTAACAGTTGGGGAAAGTCTGTTGTGTCTATTTATTTACTATTAGTTTTCTGTATTTCCTGTTTATTTTCAAAACTCATACTTGATGTCTAACCTTTGTTTATAGTCATTTTCTTTATTTGAAATCGTATTCAGTGAATTGTGCTCGTTCCATTCCTGACTGAAAACCAACATTTTCAGGTTAGCCGTGGATTCACTTAGCTTGGGAAGTGACTGGAATACTTGCAGACAAAAGCCTAGAGACTAGCTAGATAGTTGAGTTATAGTCATTCATTGAATTGTACAAGCTTATATTCTTCTACAAATGTAAAACTTGTGATCATTGTAAGTTAAATTAGTTTCTGTGAATGAGCATTGGATTATTTGTGATTTTGATCTTCATGGCCGTGACAGCGTTCTACCGTCGACACTGCGGCGTAGGCTGGCTTGGACACGTCTCGTATCCGTTTTAAAAAAAATGGGTGCGGGTCGTGACAAGTTTTTGTGGCGGCCCATACAGGTCTGTCTTCACAAATCTTGTGAACTCGTGATAGTACTTAAGTTAGCCGTACTATTGTGAGCCTGCGACTAGAAATGCTCATTCACGAATTAGAAATTAATTTAATTTACGAGAATAACTAGGACTAGGAGTCCCTTATACAAATTTACCGATGGATAGTCTAGGCCATGCAATGTAGATAAGGAGTTATTAATTTTGATAGAGTGTCAGATTCTTACAAGTACACTATTACCTCTTGGTATGGTGATATGATCCAATGTGGATAGATTATTCACTTGGTGAAGCAGAGCTTCCTAGAATTAATGGTCTATCCTTGATAGATTATTCAATTCTTTCTCTTGCCTCTTTAGATATCGTCATCATATCCTAGTATGAATTGTCTATTTAGTTCCTATTTTTGCCCTAAGAGTTATTATTTTTATGTTATCTATAGATAAACCCCAAGTTAGTTTCGATTCAAAGTTTCCTCAAAAGTGTGAATACACATGGAATAGATATTAGAATGTTGTAATTCTTTTATCTTCAGTTACTTTCTCCAGGATTAAATCTTTTTAATCTGAGGATTATGACTGATAGATACTTACACTTTATTTCATAGCCAGTTGTTTGAATCTCTAGAAACTCGTGAATTCTTACATATGTAGTTAAAGGAATGTTAGTTAACTCATAATGGCAGGACAGCAGCGCACTGTCGCCATTTATTTAAATTAGGAAGACTATGGATTCACTGCAGCCAGCAGCGCACTGGCGAGACAAAACCCCTAGAGTTAAATTTGTTATATAGGCTATAGAATGTTACTAGAAACTATGGCTAGTGGTCCTCTTTTTCATAGTTACCCTTGAGTCTATATTGGATAGAGTTAAGTAATGTTCGACTTGTATCATATTTGGGTTACGAAACCAAGGGTTTACCACAGCCCGATTTTACGGACGAGGCGTAGACCTCGGTGAAATGACTTCAGACGGGATTACAAAATAGGGATACTATAGAGGATAGGACGGTGCCCTGTATGTTCTATAAAATCTGAAGCCAATAGTAGTGGAAGTTCTGTGAGATTGGGTAGTGTGTCTCCCGATCTAGCATTCCGTGGTCCTTGTGACCTATTGACGAGGATATTGTTTGACGTCGATAGATTTACCTAGAATATAGAGTTTAAAGGTTCATAACCCATTAGTCGCCAAGGCATTATGGATAAGAAGATAGTAGGATAACTGTATAAACAAGAACACTAGGTGAAGTTTGATTCCCTCAAAACTCTTACTATTTGTGCCTTCTTTCAAAAATCTTGTATACCTGTAATTTGACTATTTTGACCAATGTTGCTATCACAGCCTAGTTTTGCAAGCTCACTCTGTTCTCGAGCTTGATTCGAGGCATATGTTTAGTGGAGACGCCTGCTAACTTATTGTCTAATCAGAATCAGTGTATTATGGTCTGATCAACCATGATGCATTTGGTTCGCTCTTCATTAATTACACTACGTGGATGAAGATATATAGGTATCTAGGATCTCATCCGCGACTGCTTTGACAATTCCTCTTGAATTATACGTTCGCCTTTGGATCACGTGATTGTATTCAGTAACATCTTTCTTGAACTCTTTATTGTTTTGTCTTTCACTGATTTGGAAAGACAAGCTCGTAATTGGTAGAGAGATACCGAGTATCCCCATGGCTACGATAATGGTAGGCACAAGTGTAGCTACCATTGGCTAGTCATGTGATTGAATTACTCTTCTTCCATCGACCCTCAAACTACTATTGAGACTTCCGAGCCATCTGAATTTGAGAATGATTAGGGTTTTACCCTTAGTCAAAATTGCCAACCCAGAAGTCTATCTATTTTCAAGAAACCAAACATCGGGAGTCCCTAATCATTTACCGTGACTATGGTAGACTCTCATTTCGAGATTGGTTTCCAACAAGTATTGTCCTAGTTGTGTAAATTTTATTATTTAAAGACCTAACTAGTGTTGGAACACCACAGTCACTAGCTTAGCCAATACCATAGCTTGAATACCCTGTCATACTACGACCTACCAGTTGTCAACAACAATAACTGATCACTACAACCCTTGTAACCATAGTCTGGCAGGTTGACACAAATAAAATTTTTGACTCAATTGTTATAAATCTTTTCTTATGTTGTGCCTTGGAGTTGGTTACCCCATCGGAAACTCTCGTATACTGCGAACGAGTAGGTCATTCTAGTATATCGATCATGTGTCATCGTACACACTCGTTCTCCATTTAATGAGGATCGATCCTTGAGTTGACTTATATCTACCATTTTCTGTTATGTCGTGCCTTATTCTCTATTAACAAGAATCGAGGTACGATACCCGGACTTTGGAATTCTTTAACCTCGATATTCCTAAGACCATGTCATATTCTAAGGTGGGTAGACTGTAAGCCTCCTAAAGTTTTGGGGATATACAAAGATCACCGAGTGATTAGAATAACTTTCGTTAGGATGATGATTAGTACCCTTGGACTCCCACTTTCTATTTAGATCATTTCGTGTCCTCGGCCGTGCCATTAGTATTCAGAGCACGAGACCAGCTATTACCTTCCAACAAATTTCATATGTAAGATCTAGACGAGTCCACCTTCATCTAGGTATATAATGTCCCACTCAAATCCGTCCCCTTGTACTCTATTTTTATGGTACGACTTTCTGGACAAAAGGTTTAGCTATAACCCTTACCATAATACCGGTATGCTTTCCGATTTTCATTAGAGCTTCAACTTCGTCTCGAACCTTTCGACCCAGTACATGATTATGACCTACTCGAAGCCCACTACGCACATGTCACCAGTATGCCAATCAATTGTGCCTTCTCATGTGCCACTTAAATACAAAAGTCACTGAAGGCGCATTTTGGACTTTAGGAAACTAGCTAACCAACCCGACTAGCAACTAGCTCAACCACTTGGAAGGAACCTATTCTAGGTTACCCTAACCTAGTAGACATAACTTTACCTTGGGATCTTGTTCGGTCAATATAGGTTGAAAGCCAAGGTTCATCCAACCAACGGTTGATGTCCAATTAGGGAACCCACATAAACCACAAATCTTGATTTCTCAAATTCTGTTCTAGTATGGAACCTTGTTTAGAATTTTGAGAACGGAATTTATGTATTGTATGGATTACAAGCCCTCTAGGAAACGAAGAGCCCTTCGATTTAGCAAGTGACTAGACTAGAGTAGCCCAATCTAGCAAATAGGTCAGTGGTTCATAGACTTTCTTTCCATCTGCATCATTGGATACTCTCCACCGCTCTTGAAACTTCATAATGCCTTCGATTATTCATCCTTATCATCCTGTCCTCCCTATTTCAGAAAGACGAATGGTCATGCTTATTAGAATTTGCCAATATTTCTTAGCTACTTGTGTAAATCTGTTGTTTGTTAAATTTTGGGTTGCTTGATAGATATGAGAGAGTTGTAGATGCCTTATGCTATAGATATCTGTCGGTGGTTGCTTTTTGCAATTAGCTGGTGGGTTACAATATTATGACGTCAGGTGTTTGAAGTGGGTAGTGTGACCTAAGGTGTGTAGAAGTCCTCGAGATTTCATAAATACCAAGTGACTAGAGAAGGCCATAAATATTTTTGGAGAAATTAAATTTGAGGAGATTAAGGTGATAGTAGACTTTGAATTTTACGGGATAGTTATGAGTTAGAATTTCGAGGACGAAATTATTTTTAAGGTGGGTAAATTTGTAGCTCCCCTTCCCAAAGATTTTGAAATGTTTTATTATTATTTTTTTATTTATTTAAATGATAATTTTAGACTGTGCATGATGGTAGATACACCATTATTGGTTATTAAATTTCGTTATTATTGTTATTATTATTTTATTGGAATTGTTATTTAATATTATTATTTTATAGGTTATATTATTTATTGTCAAATAAATATTATACATGTGTAAATGTGAATATATGTATATATAAATATTATATATGTGTGTATTTGTATGTAGGTATAAATATATACATAATAGTGTACGTGTGTGTGTATATATGTATATATATATATATATATATATATATATATAGTGTACGTGTGTGTGTATATATATATATATATATATATATATATATATATATATATATATATATATATATATATATATACATATATGCACACTATGGACATGGCACCATCTTTATCCAAAGTCGTAATAATAGTACTATCATCCCTGGCTGCTTGTGCTTAAACGGTAAAATCATACATATTTTTATTAATTGGTTGCTCTTAATATCTCAAGGTTACCTATATGCTTTGGCTAGGTTCTGGCACCAGCCTAGATGGATAATATTTTGATTGGAGAAGTCTATACTATAGCTGACTTGGGAAATTTACGATTTGACACCCACTCGTAATTTTTGGTTAATTTATCCATTGACTCTTTTCTATCAGTGTTCCATTTTGTATATTTTGATGGGACATCCTTTATACGATATATCTGTCTTTCGTCAGGCTTTCAACTATGCCAAATTTTTAATGCTTTGGTGGTATATTTAATTTACATAGATACAAGTACTCGTCTAGGTATCTGGACCCTTTTCTAGACTTCGGATTAACGGGAGCCTTGTGGTACTAATACGGTCCTTTTTATATATACTATTAGATGACCATTTTAACCAAAAGATTTCTCCCCCTCCAGTAATACGATTGTATAGGTCTCTAATTAATTTGATTCATGCAACATATGGACTGAGAGTGAAACTCTTATTCATTAATTGTGTATTATTGCTTGTATTTTCGACTATGACATGGCCATCTACAACAAAGTAAAGGAACAACAATCCCACACCAGGCCTAAGTATATATAATATAAAAAAAATGTGGGCTCTTATTTTTTTTCTACTGGAACATTCTGTTCTATTAATTTGCTAAAGAATACATGTTTAGAACCAGACGAAAAGAATCAAAACAAGACAAAGAAGCAAACCGATCCCTTTGAACACTAACATGCGACCCCTCCGCTCTCGGTTTTAGCCTCAGGGCCCAGCCCGGGCATTCCCAGCCCGGCCCACATGGCCAACCCAACCGCTCGGCCTACAAAATTAGACCCGACCCCTGCAACAGCCAGGGACGGATATAAATCGATGGAGTTAGCGAGAGATTGAGACAGAAAAGGGAGAAATCGACCAACCTTAAACCCTAAATTCGATACGCTGCCACCCTCCTCCTAACCGGCAGCCACCCCATGCTCGTAGTGCCGCCTCGCACGGCTAACGCCGCCGGCGAGGACCGCGCGTGCGCCGAATCGGAGTCGACAGCAGCAGCATATACCTGTTGCAATGGCGAACTTTGAAGGTATCGTTCTCCTTCATCCCACTGCCATTTTCCATAATAATTAGTACTTTGCAAACACAACATATAGGCCTTCGACCCCTATGAAATACTTTTCGACCTAGGCGACCAGATCACGAGAAATTCGGGTTCGAAATATCGAGAAAACCTGTTTAAAACATGACAGATTTCTTAGTCTAGGAACCCAAGTTGGAAGGCTGTTCTTGGTCAATCCAGTGAGAAATCTTGGAATCTCCTTGAACAGGTTTTTAGACAACCTAACCAAGATTGTAACCCCATTTATAGATTTATTTTTCATCAATAATATTCCTGTTAAACTATTTTCAAAGTTAGAGAAAAACCTGTTTCTGAAAACTTGAAAAATCATCCACACGATGTGCGTCCCGCTATTCCGGGCGACGTGGTCACGAACGGAAAGCATCGAAAGCTGCGTAATGGTTTCGTGGTCGTATGGGCTTTGACGGAATTCAAATTGGTCGTGTGTGCGCGACGAATTTGATACGTATCCGTCGAAATTCACCGTATCGAGCACTTTACAAATTTTTAATTACTTTGTGCATGCTCGTCAGATCGAGACAAAACTTGCGCCATCAGGACCGTATCATTTTTCTGGCCCTGTATGCCAAGTTTGGTCCGATTCTGAGACCGTTGATAAAATCGTCGTTTTACGGGCCCCACGGTCCCACTCAACGGGCGATTTTGTGCACGGCCGCCGGAATCCAACTTTGGACATACGGTTGGGGTCGTATCAGAAAACTGGATCCGTAGACATGTAGTTTGACGACTTTAGAGACCATTGACTCTGGCACGCTTTTCGGTGCAAAGCGGGCCCAACGGCGGACATCGTTTTGGCCCGAAATTACCGTTTTGCTCTTGTGTCCAAAATTGGATGTAAGGACAGGCAATCCTAGCTAATTGGACTATTCTGAGATCATTGGTATTGTTTATTTCAGCTTCCGGGGACTGTTGTACGGGTTTTGACTATAGTGGCATATTGAGTAGTTCAGATTGTCGGTTTCACCAGCAAAGGACCACAGGCGAGTACAGTTTATTGTCTGCATTTCGATATTGATCTTTACTATATTTCATTGATTAGTCATTAGTTATGTGATTATTTTCTATTATAAATTGTTGAGTCGGGAATGAGAAGTACCAAGGATGTGTGATCTGACCTTAGACCGTGTAGACCGTGTTGCATTTATTTCTTGTAGACCGTGTAGACCGTGTTGCATTTATTTCTTGTAGATAGTGATTTATTTATTATATTTATTTGTGTAGTTCGTGATTATTATTCTGTAGACAATGTTTCTTTATTGCAATATTTTCTGTAGACCGTGTAACTGTAGACCGTGTAATTGTAGACCGTATAACTGTAGACCGTGTAACTTTAGACCGTGTAGACCGTGTCGCATAATTGTCTCGAGACCGATCACATATCAAAGGTACTTCTAACAGTTGGGGAAAGTCTGTTGTGTCTATTTATTTACTATTAGTTTTCTGTATTTCCTGTTTATTTTCAAAACTCATAATTGATGTCTAACCTTTGTTTATAGTCATTTTCTTTATTTGAAATCGTATTCAGTGAATTGTGCTCGTTCCATTCCTGACTGGAAACCAACATTTTCAGATTAGCCGTGGATTTACTTAGCTTGGGGAGTGACGGGAATACTTGCAGACAAAAGCCTAGAGACTAGCTAGATAGTTGAGTTATAGTCATTCATTGAATTGTACAAGCTTATATTCTTCTACAAATATAAAACTTGTGATCATTGTAAGTTAAATTAGTTTCTGTGAATGAGCATTGGATTATTTGTGATTTTGATCTTCATGGCCGTGACAGCTGTTCTACCGCCGACACTGCGACGTAGGCTGGCTTGGACACGTCTCGTATCCGTTTTTTAAAAAAAACGGGTGCAGGTCGTGACAACAGTATTTTAACATGCTTTAGAACTTGGCATTTTCACTTTTCATGGCTAGATTCTTGTAGATCGATATTTATATTATTTTCGGATTTCTTGGGTTTTGATCTACTTAATCTTGTTATTTCTGAGTTTTTATGGTTCCATGTTGTAGAGCATTTCATTCTACCCCATTTTGACCTAAGGAAGTTCGGATTTGGACTCCGGATGAAGGTTCTATGCAGCTTGGTAGCCATGGTTTCATGGTGTACTTCCTCTCGAAAAATTTGAGAAGAAGCACAGTCCCGAGCCGCATGGCAGCACTTGACCGCCTGAACATTCATGCGGCAAGTCAGCTTCTAACCGCATGCACTATTGATTGGACTTGACCGCATGACAAGTTCATGCGGCAAGTATTTAGTCTAGCCGCATGAGGCTCTTGTACTTCTAGCCGCATGGGGCCCTTCTTTCCGAACCGCATATACATCCCTTGCTCCCAGCCGCATAGGCCTTGCTCCCCTGTTGCCGCATGGGACCACGCCCATCCCGAGCCGCATGAACTCAACACTCGCGAGCCGCATAGACCGCAGTCTCCCAGCCGTATTGGTTGGCTTCCCTTGACCGCATAGTCATTGTTCCCCGCAGCCGTATGGGTTGCTCCTCTCCGGCCGCATGTACCTGATTGGTCAGCCAACCGCATGGACCCATCCTCCGCCAGCCGTATGAGTTTCTACCCTCCTGACCGCATACGTCTTGCCCTTCTCAGCCGCATGACTGACTGGATCTCCGAGCCGCATATGACTGATACCCCTTAAACCGCATAAGCCTTTCCCTTTTAGCCGCATGCGCCTGACCCTATTCAGCCGCATGGGCTGTTCTCTTCCAGCCGCATGAGATCATTCCTGGCCGCATATGCTTTAGCCTTTTGTCATGAACTTGATAATCCCGAATTTACTTGACATGTTTAGACATGATACCTGAGCATGACACGACAGTGACCCGTAGTGGTGTACTCCTGACATGACTAACCTGACATGACCTGATAGTGGCCCGTCGCGGCGCACTCCTGACCAGTAAACTGGACATGTTAAACCTGACATGATATATCTTGATAAGCTGTTGCGACGGCTACCTGACATGACATGACCTGTATAATTAATCCTGGACACCGTGGGCGATTGTGCTTGTACAAATAATCCAGTCCTGTTTTGCATCATGTCTAGGAGGGGACTCCTGAGTACCACGGTCAGGAGTACCTATTGAAATGGACTAAGGCTAATAACTAGATTAATACACTAGTCATAAAGAGATCTCTCAGCTACATGCAATCCCGTTACCTGGGCACGCCTTGGGATCTGTAGCCTGCCGTCGAGTAGGGCACATTTCCAGCACACTGTCATGTGTTGCACCCTTCAAGCTACTAAGGGTACATTCGTTTTCTGGACGATGTACCCACCTGAATTCAACTCTAATTCTTTCAACCCAGATAACTTGGATGGTCTGCAGGGCTTGTGGCTGTGGAGTAATCTCACTGCATCTTGCTAGTAATTAGGCCTGTGATAACCCTAGTTAGTTAAAGTATCAAGCCGTAATTCTTGCTTGGCCGTGAAATGATTGGATGGAGTCTTACATATCTAGTCTTGCCCTGATCTTGTTCCAGATTACTGCTTGACCAGAATGCTTATATTTATTTTACCGATAAATGGTGAGAATTCCAAGTTCTGTTCAGACAAAGGGTTACAACCCCGGTCCTTGTTTGGTTTACGGGTTGTAACCTGGTTATCTGAATAGTTCCATGGTTATCTCGTCGTATATCATCCTGATGTATTTTCTTTATTTCCAGTTCTTACCTTTATTTATAATTGTGTTGATTGCTGGTTTTAGTTCATAAGTGAAGCTTCCTTGTGGCACTTGCTCTTTCTGGGATCTGATCCAGCTAGTTTTATATGGCCAGATTTCGGAGCAGCTCCAGAGGATCTACCGCTTTTCCAGTCCGATGGTGAATACCAGACGTAACCAGGGCAACGAGTGGGTTATTTTTGGCTCTCCCACTTTATTGTAAAAATATTCTTTTGAGGCGTTTAGCCGGCGAGCACCTGTTTAGCTCGATTGTACTTTACTTACTGTCTGCCTACGGGCTGTAATATGATTGACAAATCCTAGGGTTGATCATGTATGACTAAACTCTTGCTAGTCCTAACATTTTGTAACGACTAGCTTCATGATCAGCTGAATATGTAATATTTGGGACGCCTTATTATTGTATATTTAATGATCATACATCTTGTAACATTTACTTATGTGCTTGTGATTGAGACACTAGGCTTGTTCATGACCTTAGGAGACTGTTGGCTGGTAGTAAACCCTCATGTATCTAGACAGCCGTGACCGTATAGCGAGATGGATTCCTTTCAATATACGTAGCTGGCTATATCTGCTCCCGCTCTCCAGTATTATGGTTCTGGGCGTGACACCCGAGCCGCCCCGGCGTTCCACCGCCGCCGACCCAGCGCGGCCCGGCTCCCCGGCGCCCTTTCCGGTTGCCCGTGCCCCGTGCGCGTCTCCCCGGCGGCCCGCCGGACCCCGACCCGGCCTCCCGCGACCTCCCGGCCGCCCCAGCGGCGCCGACCCGCGCGCCTCCCCGGTTCCCGGCCGCGCCCTAGCCCCGTGCCCCGTGCGCTGTTCTCCCCGGCGCACCCCGAGCAGTGCTCTGCTGTTCTGGACAGCCCCTGTCCAGCGCTGTTCGCGGGATTTCGAGTTCGTTCTGTGGATTCGCGCATCCCGAGTCCGAGGCAACCCTTCGGATTCCGTCGATTTGGGTAATCCCTGCTTAATCATAGTAGTTTGTCCCTCCCCGTGTCAATGATGAGTTGGTCCACGAATTTCCTTTGGAAAATTCGATTTTTGGGTTAACGTTGTTTTCGGGATTTTTCGAGAAATCTTCGGAAAAGCCCCTGTTTCTTGGCTTTGTGTTTTCGAAACGTTCGGAAATGGATTTCTGGATAATTTGGTTTTTCGGATACTTTTCTGAATTTTACTGTGATGTTTTTGGGTTGGTTTCGGACTCCCGAATTCGTTTCGGGTCGTTCCGAATTAATATTGAGAATGATTGTGGTTATTTCTATATATATTTTTGGGATTCCCTGGTTTGGGATTTGCAGGAAAATATTTGCACACTTTTCCAGTTTTTGGGTTGACCAAAAATAGGAGAAAATGCTGCCGGATTTTCCATAAAATTTAATTATATTTTTAAAATAATTTTAAAATGGTTTTCAGGAAAATACTAGTATTTTAGGATTTTTGGGCGACGACCGTATCGGTCAATGGGCCCTGGCTAAGTGCAAACGAAACCGACTTCGCCCGAACGTTGAGACATTAGCCTATATGACGATTGGACCATATCTGAGACTCATTAAATATTTAATTTATTTTTATTATTTAATTTATTCATAATTAAATTGTAGGAAGATTTTAGAACTAACAACTGTTTCGTCTTATTTCAATTTATGTAAATAAATTGTAATGGGCATAAGCCCAGCTGGTCTTTTGGCTCTGTGACCTGTAATTTGGTAGCGTAGGTTTTCTGTTGTTTTTCTGGTTTTGCGAGTTATTTTAGCGTACGCGTAATCAAATAGATAATTATTTTGATATAGAAAATTAATAAAGTTTTCTCACATTAAAATTACAAGTTTTAATATTTAACAACGATCATGTTTTTCTCATTAAATAAGAAATTTAGTTTTATATGTATAATTACGAAAACCACAAAGTTTTAATCAATTAAATTGGTAACTACGAGTTTTTCCAAAATACGAGTTAAATTGATCTTTTCCTCGTTATTAATTTCAACGCACCGATAATCGCGTTTTGTTCGTGTTTAATTAATAAAGATTAAAATTGATTAGGACACAATTAGAGATTTCAACTAGCATAGTTAGCTTGGTAACCCTAGATTCTGAGTCAACTTCTCGAATGTAGGATTTCGAGGACGAGTCTAAATCCCATCTTGAAGTCTTCAACCTTTCCAGTCCAGTCCATTTGAGGCAAGTACATTTTGTGTTAGTTTACAATTATTTAGTAATCGTTTTAATGCAAGTTTAAACTATGATGCAACACGGAACTCTCCCTGAGAGCACTGACTGTAACTACTATAACTACTGTAACTGTTTGGGGACTGGGGGAGTAGTGTAATGAGTATGACCACATCCCAAAATAACTTAGAACTGTACTAGTTTACCCCTCATACACACGGGGATAAGCCGTATCTTCACTGTAACAAACCCAAGCCGGTCATACTCATTGCCTATTCAAATCACACTGTTTTAACTGCTGGAGAACTGTTTATTTTTAAATTGTTTAAAAGTGCATGATTCTATTATTATTTCAATTGTCAAATTATCATGAATTGTACTTTGCTCCCTCCTGACTAGAGATAACATTTTTAGAGGATATTGAGGATGCTGAGCTGTTATACAACAGCTATTACGACCCGGTTCTATACCCCATGATGCTGCCAGAGTCCCCTTTGGAGGACGCAGGGCCTGAGGCCGACGAGCCGAACGCCTAGCTAGATTTTCTGTTTCTAGATTTATTGTTTTAGAATTTTGTAATTTGATTTCAGCTTTTAATTCAGTTCTTTCACTTTCCAGTTATATTCTATTTAAAGGTTTAATAAAGTTTTAAATTCCCGAATATTGAGTTGTGACAAATATAGATGTTGTTGTGGTTACCTGCTAATGGAACAGCTTACTGCCGCCGTCTCAACAATGGTGCAGGCTGGGCATGATCCGGTTCGACCCAATTATTTGGGATCGGGTCGTGACACCGGGCCTTTGAACGAGACTCCCTATTGTTCATGAAGGAAAAGTCGACCATGTCGTCGATGCGATCAAGCTTGTTGGCGACCGCGACACTAGTGTCACTTTGGCAACCTCTCCGAGCTTCGGGCGCCGGTTTGAAAATTGTTATCGGACGCTCGAGAGGACGTCCCGCACGTTCCTTCCGCTTTGACGCGGTGGGCCGTATTCTTTTGTTAGCGGCCGGTGGACTGCATGACAACATACAGTTATTAAATAATAGAAACACAAATAGGACATGCAGTTGCCCCCCGTATATGAGCATCATGCAGTTACCCACCCCCATATGTCATTAAAGTAGGACTGCCAGGCATGTGGCAGTCCTAATATAAATCAGGACTGCCACAGTCATGGCAGTCCTCTTTCAAGAGGACTGGCATGACTGTGGCAGTCCTGATTTACATTAGGACTGCCACATGCCTAGCAGTCCTACTGTTATAAGACCCGAACTGCCAAAACGAGATGCTAGTTTGTCGTGTTCTAGGGTTAGGGTTTCAACATAAAATATGGGTTTCTTGTGTTCGAAAATTAGGGAAGAGAACCATAAAGAGATTCTAAACCTATTTTATCAAAACTTTTTCAAGAATTAAAAATATTCTAGGATTTCGAATAGAATGTACAAAATTCTCGAATAAATTAGGGAAGAACGTACCTAGATTCCGGTTGCTTTGACTTGCGTGTCATCTCTTCGAATCTACGAAGGTTGTGGAAGAAATCTTGGTGGAGGAATTGGGAGTGGAGTGGTGGAGAAGAAGAAATTAGGATTTTAGGAGAGGGAGAGGGAGAGAGCTCTTTTTTTTCTTCTCGAGGAGAGAGAGTGTAAAATAAAATGAAAGTGAAATGAAGGGTTTGGGGGGTTGGGCTGCCCCCTAGCAAATTTGGGTGCCCCCTAGCAAATTCTCCACCTTCTTGGGCTGCCCCCAAGTAAGTGATGCCCCCAAGCAATTTTGGTAGTGCCCTTAGAAAAAACCTTCTGCTTGTTTTGAGATTTTTTTACTTGCCCCCCTGCATGTCACGCCCCAGAACCAGAATACTGGAGAGTGCGCCGCGACGGGCCACTATCAGGTCATGTCATGTCAGGTAGCCGTCGCAACAGCTTATCAAGATATATCATGTCAGGTTTAACATGTCCAGTTTACTGGTCAGGAGTGCGCCGACGGGCCACTATCAGTTCATGTCAGGTTAGTCATGTCAGGAGTGCACCACTACGGGTCACTGTCGTGTCATGCTCAGGTATCATGTCTAAACATATCAAGTAAATTCAAGATTATCAAGTTCATGACAAAAGGCATAAGGATATAAAATGGACGTAAAATATCTAATAAAATATTAATACACAGGGCTATAGGAGAGCCATGCGGCTAAAGCATTTGCGGCCAGGAATGACCTCATGCGGCTGGAAGAGAACAGCCCATGCGGCTGAATAGGGTCAGGCGCATGCGGCTAAAAGGAAAAGGCTTATGCGGTTAAAGGGGTATCAGTCATATGCGGCTCGGAGATCCAGTCAGTCATACGACTGAGAAAGGCAAGACATATGCGGTCAGGAAGATAAGGAACTCATGCGGCTGACGGGGGAATGGGTCCATGCGATTGGCTGACCAATCAAGTACATGCGGCTGGGAAACTGCGGTCTATGCGGCTCGCGAGTGTTGAGTTCATGCGGCTCGGGATGGGCGGGGTCCCATGCGGCAACGGGGAGCAAGGCCTATGCGACTGGGAGCAAGGGGTGTATATGCGGTTCGGGAAGAAGGGCCCCATGCGGCTAGAAGTACAAGAGCCTCATGCGGCTAGACTAAATACTTGCCGCATGAACTTGTCATGCGGTCAAGTCCAGTCAATAGTGCATGCGGTTAGAAGCTGACTTGCCGCATGAATGTTCATGCGGTCAAGTGCTGCCATGCGGCTCGGGGCTGTGCTTCTTCTCAAATTTTCCGAGAGGAAGTACACCATGAAACTATGGCTACCAAGCTGCATAGAACCTTCATCCGGAGTCCAAATCTGAACTTCCTTAGGTCAAAATAGGGTAGAATGAAATGCTCTACAACATGGAACCATCAAAACTCAGAAATACCAAGATTTAGTAGATCAAAATCCAAGATTTCTGAAAATAAAGTAAACTTAGATCTACAAGAATCTAGCCATGGAAATTAGAAATGCCAAGTACTAAAGTATTTTAGAATGTACTAAAGAAGAGAATGGAGCAATAAAATCAGAGTTCCTCCATGAAGCAAGTTGCACTTGCCTAGACCTCTCTCTCCCTCTCTCTGGTAGGTAAGAAAGTAAATGAGGAAAAAGAAGAAGAGTAATGAAGAGAGAGAAAGAAGAATGGGTAATAAATACCAAAGGTGGTGGTAGGTAGGGGTTCATCCATGGTTCATGATGAACCAAAAACAATCCCAACCGAACCAAGCCAACCCCGGGCCAAGAATAAACCGAGCCAAGAAAGAAAAGCTAAGCCAGGAATTAAGCAATACAAGATAAAATACGTACACGTATTCCAAATACGTAATACGAACCACAGGCATTACAACTATACCCACCTTAAAAGAATTCCGTCCTCGGAATTTAATTAAGAGGCTAGAGAGACGAGGACAAGCTATATCAATCACAAGCAAGCAAGCTATAACTAGGCAGGCAATCACTCATTCAAGCTAGGAATCGAAGGCATGAGGCATAAGGAAGGCATTATACCTCACGAGTCAAACAAGTCGGGATATCGCGATCGGATATCATCCTCACGCTCCCACGTTGACTCACCCAAAGAGTGATGACCCCAAGCAACTCGGACTAACTTGATAGTCTTGTTCTTGAGTGTCTTATCTCTCCGGTCCAATATAGACACGGGCCTCTCCTCATACGAAAGGTTGGTACCAACAACCAATTCCGAATGATCTAGGATGTGGCTCGGTTCCGGGATATACCGTCATAATTGGGATATATGGAACACGTCATGCACCTCTCTTAGCGACGACGGAAGAGCGAGACGATAGGACACATCTCCTACTCTCTCCAGAATGTCAAAAGGTCCTATATACCTAGGACTAAGCTTTCCCCGTACGCCGAAGCGAATGACGCCACGGTTAGGCAAAATCCTCAGGAATACATGATCGCCGACCGAAAACTCGAGAGGACGTCGATGAGAATCGGCCCAATGACGCTGGCGATCTTGGAAAACTCGAAGATGATCCCTGACTCTTCTGATCACTTTAACTATCTGGGCAATCATTTCTGGACCGAGCATCTGCCTCTCTCCGACATCGTCCCAGGCTAACGGGGATCTGCACTTCCTACCATACAGTGCCTCGAACGGTGCCATCTGAATACTGGCCTGGAAGCAATTGTTGTACGAGAACTCCACCAGGTGCAGATGATCTTCCTATGAACCACCGAAGTCAAGTGTACAGGACCGCAACATGTCTTCAAGAGTCTGGATCGTGCGCTCCGACTGACCATCTGTCTGCGGGTGATAGGCTGAACTAAACTGGAGATGAGTCCCCAAACTCTCTTGCAAGCTGCGCCAAAAGTGCAACATGAATCTTAAATCCCGGTCTGAGGTGATACTGACTGGCACTCCGTACAACCTGACAATCTACCTGAGGTACATCTCTGCTAACTGAGCTGTCGACTGACCAATTCTGAATGGAAGAAAGTGAGCTACCTTCGTGAACCGATCAACTATAACCCAGATAGCATCTTTACCAGCTGGGGATCTAGGTAATCCAGTCACGAAATCCATGGTCACATGCTCCCACTTGCACTCTGGAATGGGCAAGGGCTGAAGAAGTCCAGCCGGTCTCTAATGTTCGACCTTAACTTGTTGGCAAACCAAACACCGAGAGACAAACCGAGCTATCTCCCGCTTCATGCCATTCCACCAGAAGTGCTGACGGATATCGCGGTATATCTTCGTACTGCCAGGATGGATGGAATACTGAGAACTGTGCGCTTCCAACATGATCTTCTGTCTGATATCTCCACTGGGTACACAAAGACGCTTACCATGCCTAAGTGTACCATCTTCATGAATGCATAACTCTGGTCTTCGGCCTGCCTCACACTCTGCTCTGAGTCGCTGAAGCTTGGAATCTGCTGACTGCGCCATCCGGATCCTCTCGACTATGGTGGACTGAACTTACATACTGGCCATCAATGCTACACTGGAAGGGAGAACAACTTTAATACCCATCTTCTGAAGATCTGCTAACAGCTCTGGTTGCGCTGTTAAGAAATAAACCCCGGCTCTCCTGCTCAATGCATCTGCAACGACGTTGGCTTTCCCAGGATGATACTGCAGGTTGACATCATAATCCACAAGAAGCTCCAGCCACCTCCTCTGGCGCATGTTAAGATCCTTCTGGGTGAAAACATACTTCAGGCTCTTATGATCGGTGAAAATCTCCACCCTATCTCCGTACAAGTAGTGCCTCCACAACTTAAGTGCAAACACTACTGCTGCCAGCTCCAAGTCATGGGTTGGGTAATTTCTCTCATGATCACGAAGTTGTCGTGAAGCATAAGCTATTACCTTCCCATGCTGCATCAGAACACATCCTAAACCTCTGCCTGAAGCATCACAATACACGGAGAATCCTCCGGTTCCATCTGGAAGCGCGAGAATGGGAGCCGTCATCAAGCCTCGCTTCAACTTCTCGAATGAATCCTGACATTCTGCTGTCCAAGCAAATTGCACCTCCTTGCGGGTCAACTAGGTCAATGGTGCCAAAATTCGAGCAAAATCTGAAACAAACCGCCGGTAGTAACCGGCCAATCCAAGAAAACTGTGAACTTCTGCAACTGTGCTGGGCACTGGCCATGACTCAATGGCCACAATCTTCTGGGGATCCACTTCTACTCCTCCTCTGGTGATGATGTGACCCAAGTACGAAATGCGATCGAGCCAAAACTCGTATTTACTAAACTTGGCATACAACTGGTGCTCCCTGAGAATCTGAAGAACCATACGGAGATGCTGCTCATGCTCCGCTTCACTCCTGCTATAGACCAGGATGTCGTCTAAGAACACGATCACAAACTGATCCAAGTAAGGCATGATGATACGATTCATGAGATCCATGAATACAGTCGGCGCATTGGTCGCTCCAAATGGCATAACAAGGAACTCCCAATGCCTATACCTTGATCTAAAAGCTATCTTCGGGATGTCCTGCTCTCTGACCCTGATCTGATGGTATCCTGAGTGCAAGTCGATCTTCGAGAATACTGCTGCCCCTTTAAGCTGATCAAACAAGTCATCTATCCTCGGAAGAGGATATCTGTTTTTGATTGTCACTGAGTTCAAGGTACGATAATCAACACATAACCTGGACGTACCATCCTTCTTTTTCACAAGAAGCATCGGGGCTCCCCAAGGCGATCCACTAGCACGAATGAATCCCTTGGCTCGAAGTTCTTCAATCATCTTGTACAATATCTCTAGCTCTGATGGCGCCATCCTGTAGACTCTCTCTGACACTGGGGATGTCCCGGGAATCAAGTCTATGGTGAACTCGATCTTCCGTTCTGGAGGCATACCTGGAAGCTCTTCTGGGAAAACATCTGGAAACTCATCCACTATCCTGGGCAACTGAACTGCCGCTACTGCCATCCGCAATACTGGAGGAGAAGGCTCTATTGCGCCTCGGGAAAAGGAAAACTCTGGCTCGCCAGGAATGCTAAAAACAACCCTACCAATATGGCAGTCTATTCTAGCATACTGGTTTCTCAACCAATCCATCCCTAAGACCACATCATAATCGGCCATCGGAAACTCTATCAATCTAGCGGGGAACTCCTTACCGCTAACTACGATCCGACACGAGGAAAACACCCTATCGACTCCCACAAGTCCGTTACCAGTAAGTATATTGAGCCTTACTGATAATGACTCGGGCTTCAATCCTATCCGTGTCGTGAATCGTACAGACATAAAAGAATGCGATGCACCAGAATCAAATAAAGCTGAACCTGGAAAGGAGTTGACGAGAATAGTACCTGCCACTACCTCTCCTGGTGCCAATCCTTCCTCTGCGGTCATCACCATAGCATGACCATGCCCTCGGGGTGCTGGTCCCCTCTGTTGAAATCCTCGCTGCCGGCTCTGACTCTGGGCCTGGGCTTGAACATACTGCTGGGGGTTCTGCTGCTGGAATACTTGGGTCTGAGGCGGCAAGGGCCTCGGCAATGGATACTGCTGCTGCTGCTGGACTGGAACTGGGGCTGGTCCCCTCACCGAAGAGCTAGAAAGGTTGGATGATGATGAACCACCCCTGTTCGGACAGGATCCAACCCTATGGTCCGGCGCTCCACAAGCCAGGCACAATCCCTGCGCCCTACGATATTCTGCCACTATATGGCCTGGCTTCCCACAATGAGAACATCCCACTGCGGAAGTCTGCTTCTGCTTCTGCTGCTGAGGGTACATCGGGGTGGAATGCTGAACCGACGTTACTGAGGCCGCCCGCCTTGGAGCTCCAATAGTCAAAGCCCTGGCTGCCGGGGCTGGGCTGAAGACTGATTCATCTGGCCGTGGGATCTCTTTCGACCTCCGGCCCTATCCACAATCCTCTGGGAGGTGTACTCATGCCTCCTAGATGCTCTCAAGACTGCATCAAAAGTCTGATGCTCAAACTGCTCAACTGCCAATAGAATCTCCAGGTGAAGCCCTTGCTGAAATCACTGGGCTCTATCATACTCGGTTGCTACCGAGGTGGGAGCAAACCGACTGAGTCTTGAAAAATCGGCCGCATATCCATCGATCGTCCTGCCCATCTGCTTCAGATTGGTGAACCTCGTCTGTAGATCGTACCGAGCTACAGCATCGAAATACTTGGTCTAGAATCTCTCTCTGAACACCGCCCAAGCAATGGGTACCACTAATCCAACGGCCTGCGCTGCCCACCAGCTGCGGGCAAGATCCAATAACTGTAAGCACACCACGGCTACCTTCTCATTCTCTGGAGTCCTGGCTGCTTCTAGAATTACCTCTGTGTCCTGAAGCCAGGCATCTGCAGCGATAGCATCTTCACTACCGTCAAAGAAGGGAGGGTTCAAGCGCTTGAAGCTGTTGGCCGCGCTGTTACCCTGATGACCTCCTCTGGTCAAAGCATCCGTCACTGCCTGGTGCAAGGCATCTCCTCGCCGGTCTTGAAAAGCTATCAAGGTCCTGACGAGTCCTACCAAAGTGCCATCATCAGGCTCGGCAGGCTGAACTGGCTGGACTGGTGGCTCTCCATCAGAAGGCACGACTCTGGAGGCTACTCCCGAATGCTGGGCTTGATCTCCAGGTTGCTGCTGATCTGCAGGAAATGCTCCTCCTTGCTGACTGGTAGGTCCAGGAACGATGCTGCTGAAGAAGACGACATGGGAAACAATAAGGAAGGACCATGACAGATCAACGATACAAGCATATGATCAGGACAAGAATCCAGGGATTCAGAAGATACGAGTAGAGATCAAGGGCGAATACTGATTGAGATATCTATTCGGTAAACCCTCACATATCTTGATTTACAAGACCTGCATGGGCCACCACTTAAACCATGTCACGCCCCAGAACCAGAATACTGAAGAGCGGGGGCAGACATAGCCAGCTACGTATATTGAAATGAATCCATCTCGCTATACGGTCACGACTGTCTAGATACATGAGGGTTTACTACCAGCCAACAGTCTCCTATGGTCATGAGCAAGCCTAGTGTCTCAATCATAAGCAAGTAAGTAAGTCACAAGATGTATGATCATTAAATATACAATAATAAGGCGTCCCAAATATTACATATTCAGCTGATCATGAAGCTAGTCGTTACAAAATGTTAGGACTAGCAAGAGTTTAGTCGTACATGATCAACCCTAGGATCTGTCAATCATGTTAAAGCCCGTAGGCAGACAGTAAGTAAAGTACAATCGAGCTAAACAGGTGCTCGTCGGCTAAAAGCCTCAAAAGAATATTTTATAATAGAGTGGGAGAGCCAAAAATTAACCCACTCGTTGCCCTGGTTACGCCTGGTGTTCACCATCGGGCTGGAAAAGCGGTAGATCCTCTGGAGCTGCTCCAAAATCTGGCCATACAAAACAAGCTGGGTCAGATCCCAGAAAGAGCAAGTGCCACAAAGGAAGCTTTACTTAGGAACTAAAACCAGCAATCAGCACAATTATAAATAAAGGTAAGAACTGGAAATAAAGAAAATACATCAGGATGATATACGACGAGATAACCATGGAACTATTCAGATAACCAGGTTACAACCCGTAAACCAAACAAGGACCGGGGTTGTAACCCTTCGTCTGAACAGAACTTAAAATTCTCACCATTTATTGGTAAAATAAATATAAGCATTCTGGTCAAGCAGTAATCTGGAACAAGATCAGGGCAAGACTAGACAGGTAAGACTCCATCCAATCATTTCACGGCCAAGCAAGAATTACGGCTTGATACTTTAACTAACTAGGGTTATCACAGGCCTAATTACTAGCAAGATACAGTGAGATTACTCCACAGCCACAAGCCCTGCAGACCATCCAGGTTACCCGGGTTGAAAGATTAGAGTTGAATTCAAGTGGGTACATCGTCCAGGAAACGAATGTACCCTTAGGTAGCTTGAAGGGTGCAACACATGACAGTGTGCTAGAAATGTGCCCTACTCGACGGCAGGCTACAGATCCCAAGGCGTGCCCAGGTAACGGGATTGCCTGTAGCTGGGAGATCTCTTTATGACTAGTGTATCAATCTAGTTATTAACCTTAGTCCATTTCAGTAGGTACTCCTGACCGTGGTACTCAGGAGTCCCCTCCTAGACATGATGCAAGACAGGACTGGATTATTTGTACAAGCACAATCGCCCACGGTGTCCAGGTAATTATACAGGTCATGTCATGTCAGGTAGCCGTCGCAACAGCTTATCAAGATATATCATGTCAGGTTTAACATGTCCACTTTACTGGTCAGGAGTACGTCGCGACAGGCCACTATCAGGTCATGTCAGGTTAGTCATGTCAGAAGTGCACCACTACGGGTCACTGTCGTGTCATGCTCAGGTATCATGTCCAAACATATCAAGTAAATTCGGGATTATCAAGTTCATGACAAAAGGCGTAAGGATATAAAATGGACGTAAAATATCTAATAAAATATCAATACACAGGGCTATAGGAGAGCCATGTGGCTAAAGTATATGCGGCCAGGAATGATCTCATACGGCTGGAAGAGAACAGCCCATGCGGCTGAATAGGGTCATGCGCATGCGGCTAAAAGGAAAAGGCTTATGCGGTTAAAGGGGTATCAGTCATATGCGGCTCGGAGATCCAGTCAGTCATGCGGCTGAGAAAGACAAGACATATGCGGTCATGAGGATAAGGAACTCATGCGGCTGGCGGGGGAATGGGTCCATACGGTTGGCTGACCAATCAAGTACATGCGGCTGAGAAACTGCGGTCTATGCGGCTCGCGAGTGTTGAGTTCATGCGGCTCGGGATGGGCGGGGTCCCATACGGCAACGGGGAGCAAGGCCTATGCGGCTGGGAGCAAGGGGTGTATATGCGGTTCGGAAAGAAGGGCCCCATGCGGCTAGAAGTACAAGAGCCTCATGCGGCTAGACTAAATACTTGCCGCATGAACTTGTCATGCGGTCAAGTCCAGTCAATAGTGCATGCGGTTAGAAGCTGACTTGCCGCATGAATGTTCATGCGGTCAAGTGCTTCCATGCGGCTCGGGACTGTGCTTCTTCTCAAATTTTCCGAGAGGAAGTACACCATGAAACCATGGCTACCAAGCTGCATAGAACCTTCATCCGGAGTCCAAATTCGAACATTCTTAGGTCAAAATAGGGTAGAATGAAATGCTCTACAACATGGAACCATCAAAACTCAGAAATAACAAGATTTAGTAGATCAAAACCCAAAATTTCCGAAAATAAAGTAAACTTAGATCTACAAGAATCTAGCCATGGAAATTAGAAATGCCAAGTACTAAAGTGTTTTAGAATATAGTAAAGAAGAGAATGGAGCAATAAAATCAGAGTTCCTTTATGAAGCAAGTTGCACTTGCCTAGACCTCTCTCTCCCTCTCTCTGGTAGGTAAGAAAGTAAATGAGGAAGAAGAAGAAGAGTAATGAAGAGAGAGAAAGAAGAATGTGTAATAAATACCAAAGGTGGTGGTAGGTAGGGGTTCATCCATGGTTCATGATGAACCAAAAACAATCCCAACCGAACCAAGCCAACCCCGGGCCAAGAATAAACCGAGCCAAGAAAGAAAAGCTAAGCCAGGAATTAAGCAATACAAGATAAAATACGTACACGTATTCCAAATACGTAATACGAACCACAGGCATTACACTGCACCCCACAGTTTTAAAAAAATGTAAGAATTCTTCCATTTTGGATGGTTTTCGTCCAGAACGGACGGTCAACAGCTTTGACCCAAAAAATTTGACGAAAATACCCTTTCAATTTGACGAAAATACCCTTTCTCTCATTGTCTTCTTCCTCTTCCTCTTCCTCTCCTCCCCTCTCCTCCCTCCTCCTTCCCCTTCCCGCCGCCACTGTCCCCCCTATCTTTCCGTCGCCACTGCACCCCCCAGCCCCTCCCCTGCCAACCCCCCTTCCCGTCGTCACTGCCCCCCCTTATCGTGTCACGCCCCAGAACCAGAATCCTGGAGAACGGGGGCGGACACAGCCAGCTACGTATAATGAAATGGCAACCATTCCGCTATACGGTCACGGCTGTCTAGATATGTGAGGGTTATCTACAATCCAACAGTCTCCTAAGGTCATAAAATAGCCTGTTGTCTCAATCTCAACCAACTAGAAATAGTTCACAAGATGTCAGAGCATCAAATACATAAATATAAGGCGTCCCAAATATTACATATCGGATGATCATGAAGCTAGTCGTACAAAATGTAAGGACTAGCAAGAGTTCAGTCATACATGATCAACCCCCGGGGCTTGTCAATCATGTTACAGCCCGTAGGCAGACAATAAGTAAAGTGCAATACGAGCTAACACTTGCTCGTCGGCTAAACACCTCAAAAGAATAATTCACAATATACAGTGGGAGAACAAAAAGAAACCCACTCGATGCCCTGGTTACGCCTGGTGGTCACCATCGGGCTGGAAAGCAGGGAGATCCTTCGGTACTGCTCCGGTATCTGGCCATACAAAACTAGCTGGGTCAGACCCCAGAAAGAGCAAGTGCCACAAAGGAGGCTTCACTTAAGGACTAAAACCAGCAAATCATTAGCAATCAACAAGCAAGTAAGTAAAGGGGGATCGGGAGTTGTGCAGTACCAATGCACTCGTCCCGATCATAGGAAGACAGTAAGTAAATCATCATTGACATAAGGTAAATTGGAGAACATGCTAAATAAATAAAACTGGGCAATAAGTGAAGAGAAGACGAAGGTGCTATTCCGGGAGCCAGGTTACAATCCTTAAGCCAAACAAGGACCGAGATTGTAACCCTTCGCCTGAACAGAACTTAGTCTCTGATTATTTATTGCTAAAGGTGACAATCATGCAGGGGAAAGATATCATGATAAAAGTGACAATGAAAAGTACAATACGCAATGGTGACAATCGTGTACAAGCACTATAGTGACAATCGTTCAGTCATGTTGGTACAATCTGGCAATCAGTCACTTCTAGACGATGCTATACTGGACTAGACTTCATCCAATCAATCACGGCCAATCATTGCCTACGGCTTTCTACATTAACTAACTAGGGTTATCACAATCCTAGTTACTAACAAGATGCAAGTGAGATTATCCCACAGCCACAAGCCCTGCAGCTAATCCAGGTTATCCAGGCATTTTTAGATTCATTAAGCCGTTATCAAGAATTATGTGCCCCACGCGACGGTGGGCTGGAAATGTGCCCTACTCGTCGGCAGGCTACAAGTCCAAACAATTGCGGCCGGGATAACGGGATCGCCTGTAGCCGTGTCAATCTCGTCACGACTAATGTGTTATTCTAGTAGTTAACCTGAATCTGCCTTTTTAATAGGAACTCCTGACCGTGGTACTCAGGAGTCCCATCCTAGACATGATGCAAGACTGGACAAGTAGATTAATCAAGCAAGCAAGAAGAACCACCCACGGTGTCAAGACAAGTCAAGTCAAGAGTGCGCCGCCACGGGCCACTATCAAGTGAAGTCGAGTCATGCCAAGTCAAGTCAAGTTATCAAGTCATGTCAAGTCGGGAGTGCGCCACCACGGGCCACTATCAAGTGATCAGGTTACAAGTTAATCAAGTTCAGTCACAAGTTACAAGATTCCATTTCAATTTACTGCCAAACCAAGAAGGATAACAAGAAACAAAATCCCAAGGTCCGTGCCAAGACGTGTTGGGCCTGGTCAAGTTGTGCATGTGAGCAATCAAAATCTCAAAAGCTCCAATCATATCAAAAGAAAACCAAGTTAAAAGCAGGCACCAAGGCACTAGGGGTGTAGGTGAACTAGGGTGTGCCAGGGTATAGGCACACTAGAGTGCGCCTGGTGGCAGCACACTAGAGTGCGCCTAGGATCCAAGTGCACTGGAGTGCGCTTAGGTAACTACGCGCTAAAATGCGCCTAGCCAGAAAAGTAGGCGCAGTGCGCTAAACAGCGCCTAGCCAGAAAAGTAGGCACAGTCCGCTAAACAGCGCCTAGCCAGAAAAGTAGGCACAGTCCGCGCCTAGCCAGAAAAGTAGGCACAGTCTGCGCCTAGCCAGAAAAGTAGGCGCAGTCCGCTAAACAGCGCCTAGCCAGAAAAGTAGGCACAGTCTGCGCCTAGCCAGAAAAGTAGGCGCAGTCCGCTAAACAGCGCCTAGCCAGAAAAGTAGGCACAGTCTGCGCCTAGCCAGAAAAGTAGGCGCAGTCCGCTAAACAGCGCCTAGCCAGAAAAGTAGGCACAGTCCGCGCCTAGCCAGGAAAGTAGGCGCAGTATGCTAAACAGCGCCTAGCCAGAAAAGTAGGCACAGTCCGCGCCTAGCCAGGAAAGTAGGCGCAGTACGCTAAACAGCGCCTAGCCAGGAAAGTAGGCACAGTCCGCTAAACAGCGCCTAGCCAGAAAAGTAGGCACAGTCCGCGCCTAGCCAGGAAAGTAGGCGCAGTACGCTAAACAGCGCCTAGCCAGGAAAGTAGGCACAGTCCGCGCCTAGCCAGAAAAGTAGGCACAGTCTGCGCCTAGCCAGAAAGTAGGCGCGCCTGGGGGTCGTCTTCCTCCTCAAGCCGAGGAGAAGAACCCATGGGTTCCAAAACTTTGGAACACCATAAGTCGGCCATCCAAGCTCCAAATCCGGACTTCCAAGGCTCTAACTTGGGTAAAATTCAATTCTCTCCAACATGGAACAATTAAAACAAGAAAAGGAACAAGTTTTATAGATCAAATCTACCAAAATCCGAAAATACTTCCAACTTAGATCTACAAAATTCCAAGCTCCAAATGGAGAAAACCCAAGTTCTAATGTTGCTCAAGATGAGCTAATAAAACTATTGGACAAATAAAATATAGCCCTCAAGTGATAGCAAGGTGCAACTTGCCTAGGTTGGTGGTGGTGGAGGAGAGGAAGAAGCTTGAGGAAGAAGATGAAGAAAAATAATGAGGAGAGAGAGAGGGAAGTTGATATATATAGTGGGGGTGGGGTTGGTTCTCCATGACAAACCAAAATAGACCAAGCCCAAAATAAACCAAGGTGAACCAAGTCAAGGCCAATAAACTCTCTCTCTAGCAATCTAAACCAAATGAACCATGAACTAAACCAAGCCTCACTAACCCAGAAATAAACCAGTAAACCATAAAACCATTTGAACTATCAATGCCAATAAAACAAGCCAATGCAAAATAAACCAAGATAATTAATCATGACTAAATAAAATATGGGTCCAAAACACGTATACGTACACTAAATACGTATCACGAATTTGGGACATCACATATCGTCCTCATCATCACTGCCCCCCTCCTCGGGTTAGGGTTAGGGTCAGGAGAAGGACGATGAGGGGGTGGCAGCGACGACGGGGAGGGGGCAATAGCGTCGGAGAGGGGGGCAGCGACGATAGGGAGGGGGTAGCGACCGGAGAGGGGGGCGCGGTGGGGATGGAAGGGGGGCAGCAGCCGGGGGCGGGAAGGGGGGGGCAGTGGCGGCGGGAGGGAGGCTGGCAGTGGCGGCGGGGAGGGTGAGAGGAAGAAGACAATGAGGGAAAGGGTATTTTCGTCCAAATTTTTGGGTCAAAGCTGCTGACCGCTAGTCCTAGACGGTTTTCGTCCAAAGTAGGGGGACTATTACATTTTTGTAAAACTGTGAGGTGCACCTTAAATTTGGATAAACAAAGTGGGGGGCAAGTCAAAAAATCTCTTAAAAATTTTGCCCCTACCAATCAATTGGGGGTGGTAGTTGGAAAATCCAACAATCACAATCAATCAACACATAAAAATCCGTAATAAATCTAAAATGTTATTTTGGACATTCCTAAAATATGATCATGTATTTTTTTTTAATTTTTATTAAAAATCCAAATATGTTCTCGCATTATATTGACGTTCCTAAAATGTCATCATGCACTCCTAAATCTATATTGGATTGTCCGTTCTACCAATGATTCCTATGCAAGTTATAAGGCAATGTTATAGGTCTCTACAAGTTTCAGAAGATTTTAAGTTAGTTCGATTGTTTAAAAAATTCATAAAATCATTATTAATTACATAGGCCATTAATTATTTTTTAAGACAACAAGTATCTAGTAAGATAAGCTCGCCCATCGATGCTCGCAAATCGAGGATCACCAAAAAGTCATGAAAACAATAGCACAAACAAATATCCAATAACTCAAGTACGATACCGTGTCAAGGATCAAGAGCACATAAAACGAGGACTGTGCTTCAAGATCAAGATACAATAATTCACTCAATAAGAAAAAAATTAACTCGTTAGCAAGTATAGAATAGACAAAATATGAGAAAAATATAAATACACAAGCATATATGTATATAATAATGATACAAATAAACGAGGGTTAGACATGAAGCAGAGTTGAAGCTCCAAGTGTGTGCGACTTTCTCTATGAATGATCTGAGCACAGTGAAGACTATTATTGGGATGAAAATCAGTTGAGATAATGGATGCAAGATGTTGGGGGTTATCTCATGTGAGTACATCACGAGGGTACGCTTGAGAGATTCGGTATGTACGTGCTAAAAAAGGTGAGCACCACGCTTACAACTCACTTCAAACTTAGCATCAAACCAGTGTCCATCAACCGAGGAGGGGAAATCAAGTATGGAAAGGGTGACTTATACTTTAGCAGTGAGGAGCTTCATGTATGCTATGGTGTGTGGAAGCTTGATATTCCATATGCGGTTGGACCACTTAGCAGGTATCTTTCAAATCTAGTGACGAAATAAAATTTACAATATCTCCATGACACTATTAGTTGGCGTCACGATCTGTTTCTAAATAATTGAATACGATACGTGAGTAAATCCATCATACGTCATGGTATCGACGGTAGTACGTTGTCTATCCACACTTACCTAGTATGTATTGTAGTTATCACCTCATCGTCCGGTCGGTATGATTACAATAAGTCTGCTACTACATACTCGATTGACTAGCTGCAATTTCACTACTTGATGTTGATCGTAATAACTAGGTTACCAGTTCACTTCAAATATTTAGTAACTCGGTTTCAAAACCAAAATATAACTCTTAGTTGAAGTTTCAAAACCTAAAAAATTTAGAGAAATTTTGACTTACCCCCCACTTGAATTACCCTAATTCAAGGCGCACCCCACAGTTTTACAAAAATGTATAGTACCCCCCATTTTGGACGAAAATTGTTAAAAAAAATATTTTTTGAACCAAAATGCCCCGGCCTTCTTCTTTCCTCTAACCCACTCCCCCTCGCGCGACCACCACCCCTCCCGCCGCCGCCGATGCTACTGTCGGAGGCCGCTCCCCCCTCCCTGCCTCCGCTCCACCCCTCCGTTCCCTCCATACGGCCATCGCCCCTCCCGCTGTCGCTGCTGCCGGAGGCCGCTCCCCCCTCCCCGCTTCCGCCCCCCCTCCCTCTCCCCTCTCCCCGCGGCCACCGCCCCTCCCGCCGCTGCTGCTCCGCCACCGCTGCTACTGCACCGTCGCTGCTACTGCACCGTCGTTGCTGCTGTTGCTGCTGCTGCTGTCGCCACCAGGGAGGTGAGGAGGCAGAGGCGGGGAGGGGGGAAGCGGAGCCGGGGAGGGGAGAGCGGCCTCCAGCAGCAGCAGCAGCGGCGGGAGGGGCGGTGGCCGCGAGGGGGGCGGAGGCGGGGAGGGTGGGGAGCAGAGACTGGGAGGGGGGAGCGGCCTCCGGCAGCAGCAGCAGCGACGGCGGGAGGGGCGGTGGCCGTAGGGAGGAGTGGGTTAGAGGAAAGAGGAAGGCAGCGGCATTTTGGTCAAAAAAAATATTTTTTTGACGGTTTCCGTCCAAAATGGAAGGTACTATACATTATTTTTGCAAAACTGTAGGGTGCACATTGAATTAGGGTAATTCAAGTGAGGGGTAAGTCAAAAATTTTCAAAAATTTATTCAAACATAATAGTCAAAAATATTACTACTTTTCTAAAAGGATGGAAAAACTTATTACTAAACCATAAAAACATCATGAATAGTCTTAAGGGAACTTTTGTGGGGAGGGAAAAAAAAATTGAGGGAAAAAAAATGGAGGGGGCGTAAAACAAAAGTAAAGTTAATTTTTCCTTTCTTTATTTGGATGGACAAAAAGTAAGAGATTTATTTATTTATTTATGGATAGAGATATAATTACTATTTAGTCATTGATATTCTCAAATGATAATTTATTATTACCTTTTTGAGTGTGTTGGGGTAAATTTACTCAAATTTCTCTCATATGTCTCCATTTTTTTTCATTTTTAGAAAAATTTTTTAGTGGAACCCACCTACTTTTTTTTTTCTCAAATTTCTCTCCTCTATTTTTTTCTCCTTTTCAAACACACTCACTTTTAATTTTTTTCTCTCACTTTCTTCTCAACTTTTTATTTCCTTCCATTTACCTGAGGGAACACGAGATAAAGGTAATAGCACAGTTAGAAAATTGTTTGTAATATTATTAGATATAAATGAGTCTCTATAAGATCATGCCCAAAGATCTTGTTAAAGTAAATTTGATTATAATGGCATCAAGCAGAAAGTTCGATAACACCGTGACCTTCTCAATGAGTCTTCAAGCTATAAATAGTTGCTGACTAAGAACCACACTCATTCTCAGTTTAATAAATGTTGATTAGTGTTCATAGCTAAGTGGTGCATCAACTCCAAAAAATAAATATAAATTACAATGGATGATGTTTGAAAGGCTTACAGATTAAAGACCATGATAGACGTCTTGATATTGACATGCGAATCCACATTTTTTTTTGACAAAATTATGAGCTTTGCTCTGCCTACAACTAAATATTTACAAGTCCCTTACAACCGCCATGTATCGTACAAGTCTTTTACAACCGTCACGTATCGGACTTCGATGATGGAGTCCATGTAGCAGAAAATGAGAGAAAAGATAGGACCCGGTGGGATCCAGAGGTTGTAAGAAGGTTGTAAACCTTTGGTTGTAGACTTGTGATTTTCCATATGACAAGTAGTTACTAATATGGGATATCTAACCTTTCTTTAGTTACTAATATGGGCATTATCTAACCTTTCTTTATAAGGGTACATTAGGACCGTCTATGGATAAATCTGACAAAATTTTGGAATTGGAGAACCTCACTCCTAAATTTTTTTCACCTTCTCACTATAAAAAATTCACTTTTTCTTCTCTCTTTTTTTGGTTTTTTAAATTTCGAATTTTATTTTTTGATAGGAATTACAATTTTGTCAAAGAAAGAAAAGGACAAGGATTTTTTTTTTTTTTTTCAATTTCCAACGTAACACACAGAACTTTGTACACTGCCTTGCACGTCATTTGGACTCTCCATTGCCTCCAATTTTCACACACTCAAATCCACACCCACACCTGTCCCGCAGTTCGATTCCAAGACCGTCTGCCTAGCCAAGGAGGTTGTACATCTCTTCGCTGACCATAAGAGCCAGCTGAGTTAGGTAAAAGGACAATGAATTGTTTTCCTTTCCTTTCCATGAACCAAACGAACCTAATTTCAAGCCTCTACCTGCTTGTTTAGACTTCAAGACCATCTCTGAATCTGATTTCTCGGGGACATCACATTATGCAGTTGAACATGAGCCATATACAACAAAATTTTCGGTCTCTGCAGCTTTGCCCTTCGCCCTTGTCGAATTTTTGCGCGGTTACATGTCACCATAGTAGATGACGCCCTGTGAGGCGCCAATGATGGCAGATGTGTACAGTTTCAACGTGGTTAAGCTCGAAATGGCGACTTGACTGATGGCAGTGGATTTCAGTCGGCCTAAAGTGCTCCTGGTCCAGAAATGGCTTTTTATAAAGGCACTGCACCTTTTGATCAGGGCTAGCCATGGGCTAGTCCCCGATCAAAAAGTGAAGTGCCTTTTATAACAAGGACTGTCCAATTTTCGGACAGTCCTGCAAACTGAATGGACTGCCAGAAAACTTGGCAGTCCTAAGTCTCAGCATGTGAAACAAAATGGCTGCCCATTTTTCTGGCAGTCCTTACTGTATGTAGGACTTCCAGAAATTTGGACAGTTCTTGTTATAAAAGACACTTCACTTTTTGATCAGGGGCTAGCCCTAATGGGCTAGCCCAGGGCTAGCCCTGATCAAAAGGTGCAGTGCCTTTATAACTAGCCTCCAGAAATGTATACTACGATGGAATAGAGTAGATTGTTGTGCGCTAGATGTGGACTAACTTCTATAAAAAAAAATTATAGTTTTTTTTTTTTGGTGGACTGGAGCCCACCCGAGACTCCAATTGGATTCGCCCCAGTTCCTGGTTCTGGTTAACAGAGAGTATCGTTTGGAAGAAGGTATCAGACCATTGGAGGAGCTCGCCGATAGGAGACTGCACAGGAGGTAAAATCAGATCCTGAGACTTGAGTCAAGGCCTTGCATGAGGCACATTCTTAGATCGAGAATTAAGGTTTGGAAATCCAAACGTTATTCGATTACATGTTCTATATGAAGAGATTATGTAACAAGAGTCCAGAACTTTTCTACTTCTCGTTAGTATTTCTAGTTTTGCTGGTAGCATAAGTAGATTCTGTGTACTTGATCTTCAGTAGTACAAGTATAATACACCATAATAACTTGTTGAAGAAAAGAGAAGAAATATTCAGTAGTGCAAGTAAGATGTACGTACCATAATAACTTGTTGGAGCAAAGAATTATTTGCATACATATTATAGCCATAGAAGCAAAGAAATTGAAAAAAAAAAGGATTAAATTATAACTTTATACCCTCGCGTATTATAGTTTTTCAACTTAATACCCTAAACTTTAAAACTCGACAACTTAATACCTCAAAAGTTGAATATTTTCAAATTGATACCCTCCTTCAGGTCAGTCCGTTAGTCAGAGTTAATTTTTTCGTTTTTTTTATCAAATTACCCCCATCCCTCCTCCCCCATTGCAACAACTGTAATGACCCGCTCCGCCCTAGCGGAACGCCGATTCAAACGGCAAGTGCAACGACTCAAACGAGCCGTCGACCCGAAAAGTTGGCATCGACCTGAGGAAGAATCGATGCAAGGCTTACATTGGCCCGTCAAGATGAATCCAGACTTAGACTTTAATTTCAAAGGCGCACTCGGAGTGTCGCTCGGCCGATTCGAACATCGTTAAGGTGGGTGGCTCCGATGAACCCGTCTTTGCTTAGCCTAGACACATAATAATACGGACACTATCACGAAAATCGCTAGGCGATAACACTGCGCATGCTAATAAATGATCCAACGCACCTAGCTAAGGGATTAATCCCATCTTGTATGCTTGTATAGAATATGGAAAGGAACATGGAAAATACGAGAACTCTCGCACCGCGCTCCACGCTCGTGCTAAGGCACAAGCTTACGTTCAAGTCCCTTATGCGTTCAACAATGAAACAATGAATGGTTTACAACAATGAAACGGGAAGACTATCAACATAGTCATTCTGAGTAGAGTTTAGCAACATTGAAAGACTATGGGACCGATGGGTCGCCAAAGGCGACTCCCGCACTGTAGTGCCCCGAAATTCATGATACGTATTTTATACGTGTTCGTATTTCTGACCAGTATTTTTCATTTTTTCTTGATCAGTTCAGTTGTGGTATATTTCATACTTAGCATTGTGGTTTAATTGTCATTTATCATTCCTGGATTAATTCTGATTAATGGAGCTTGGTTTTATTTGGATAGGAGAAGGAATTGGTTTGGTTTGGTTTATTATGCATTGGACCATCTTAGCTAACCTCCACCCTCAACACAACTTATCTCCACCATTAAAATCCCCACCTAACACTCTCTCTCTTCATAATTTCTCCATCTTCTTCTTCTTCCTCCCAACACACCCAACACTTAGGCAAGTGCACCTTACCACCACATGAGAACCACTTTTTAATTGTCCATTAGCTAGATTAGGCCATGGTGATCAACATTAGAACTTGATATTTTGTGATTTGGAGTTTCCATTGTTTTAGATCTAAATTTTTACTATTTTTGGATTTACATGGTTTTGATCTATTTAACTTCGATTTTTGCTTGTTTTGATGCTTCCATGTGGAAGAGAATTAAATTTTACTCAAGTTAGAACTTTGAAAATTTAGATTTGGATTTGATTTGACAAAAATATAAAAATTTGAATTTTTGGATGTTCTTGGTGTTCTTCTCGGCCTGGAGTAGCAGACTGCAGCCTGCGCTCTTTAGCGCAGTGCCGGACTGTGCATCCTCCTCTCGGCCTGCGCTCTTTAGCGCAGCGCCGACCGCGCAGCTTGCCCTATGGCGAACTGTGCTCACCCCCAGCGCGCATGGCTCTTGCGCAGTCCACTTCTGCGCAATCCATCCATGCGCCATCCATCCTTGCGCAGCCCACTTCTGCGCAATCCATCCAGGCGCCATCCATCCCTGCGCAACCTGATCCAGCGCAATCCATCTGCTGCGCCATCCATCTCTAGCGCAGTTGGTACCCTGCGCAGCTCACCCCTGCGCAGTTGGCCCCTGGCGCACTTGACTCCTACGCAACCCGACCCCAGGGACCCTTGCGCAATCTGTTCAATCATGGAGATTTGGTTTTTTATTTTTTCTTAAGCTTGGCTCTTCTATAGCCCTGTATATTGGTATTTTATTAGATATTTTACGTCCATTTTATATCCTTACGCCTTTTGTCATGAACTTGATTTTACTTAATATACTTGGAATGACTATTGTACATGGCATGGTGTGACAAGGAACTAGCATAAACGACAGTGACCCATAGTGGTGCACTCCCGACATGACCAACCTGACATGATAGTGGCCCGTCGTGGCGCACTCCTGACAAGTACCCTGACATGATTTATCTTGATGTTGTTGCGACGGCTAACTTGACTCGTATAATCAACTTGACACCGTGGGTGTTCCTGCTTGCTTGTACAATCCACTTGTCTTGTCTTGCATCATGTCTAGAACGTGACTCCCTGGTTCCCACGGTCAGGGATTCGCACTGAAACTGGCTAGGTTAATGATTAGATTGATCAATTAGTTCATGGAGAATTTTCCAGTTACCTGTTGCCCCTTTGGGCCCGGCCTTATATATATATACATGGGATTCGTTGCTATCCGTCGAGATGAGCGCACTTCCAGCCCGCCGTCGAGTGTGGTACCTTAGGACACATGTATCTTACTACAGTGTGTCTGCTATATCATGCTATCTTTTCCTTTTTTGCTGGGATCATTCAGGTAGTAACAAAAAGGTAAACGGACTTGGAATTCTCATTGCATCTTGTTAGTAATTAGGCTTGTGATAACCCTAGTTAGTTAAAGTAGTAAGCCGTAGTGATTGCTTGGCCGATTGTGAATGGATGTTGTCCAGCTTGTCTAAGTCTTGTCTAGCTCCAGTACCTGCCTTCTCCTGAGCATGTTTGTTTTACTTATCTTTAATAATAAAGGGTTAGAGACGAGGTGCTATTCAGGCGAAGGGTTACAACCCCGGTCCTTATTTGGTTTAAGGGTTGTAACCTGGCTCCCGGAAGGGTTCCACGTCCCTAGTCGTTTATTCTCCTGTGGTATTCTTATTACTCGTACTTTTCTTCTATTTCTTTATGTTTTGATGTGCTGGCTTTTGTTCTTATTTCGTGACCTCCTTTGTGGCACTTGCTCTTTCTGGGTCTGACCCAGCTGGTTTTGTATGGCCAGATATCGGATCACCAGCAAAGGATTTACCTACTTTCCAGCCCGATGGTGAACACAAGATGGAACCCGGGCAACGAGTGGGTTTTCTCTTTTTGTTTCTCCCACTGCATTGTAAACTGATATTCTTTTGAGGCGTTTAGCCGACGAGCACTTGTTAGCTCGATGCACTTTACTTTCTGTCTGCCTACGGGCTGTAATCATGATTGGCAACTCGAGGTTGATCATGTATGACTTAACTCTTGCTAGTCCTTACATTTTGTATGACTAGCTTCAAGATCATCAGATATGTAATGTTTGGGACGCCTTACAATTGTATATTTGGTGGTCTGATATCTTGTTACTATCATTACTTGTTGAGATTGAGACAATAGCTTGATTTGACTCTAAGAGACTGATGGTTTATAGTGTACCCTCACATAGCTAGACAGCCGTGACGGTATAGCGGGATGGTTGCCGCTCCGTTATGCGTAGCTGGCTGTGCACGTCCTCATTCTTCAGGATTCTGGTTCTGGGGCGTGACACGCACGAGAAGTTGCATAATGTATAAATGAAAGAATGAACGAACAAACGAGTGAATGAATGAACCAACAAAAGGATGAATACGAAAATGAATCAATGAACGAATGGACAAGTGAAAGAAAGAAAAGAAGGAATGAATAAAAGATAAGAAGGAAAGGAATGGTTAGCGACAGGTGTGACGGGCACGTGCAACGGGGCTCGCTACCCACGCTGCACGGACGCCAACCTGGTCGATAACGCATTTTGGCTAAGGGTTAGCCTATGATAATAAAATACGAAATGGTCGTGGACGGACCCGTGCACGGGTGATACGGATTCCGCGGCATAATCAAAGGGAGGATCGTGGCCGGCCTAGGTGGGATCAAGTCGAGGCTTACGGGCTGCCTGGGTGCGGACTCGGCCACCCGGGGGACGTAAGTGCTAAGGTATTTCAAGAGACTAACGGGGTGTTTGCCAGTCCTCACCCTACGCTAGTTGAGAAATACTACGCTGGGATGTGTCCAAAATGGCTTGTGATGCCAGCGACCGGTGCATATAGATTTAAGTGGGCTTTGCTGGTGGCAATCAACGTGCAAGGCCTTGCATTTAAATCAAAGTAGTCTAAGTTAACTGTACAAAGCACTTTCTGAATAGGCTTGAATATAACACACAAAATGATCAAGAGTACTTCGAGCAAACGAGTTAGAAAACGTGCCCACGACGTGCTAGAACCCGAGGCAAGGACACGCGCTGGACATTGAATGCTTGCATGAACTACGTTAAGTTATTTCATATGAATTGTTGACTAACTTGGTTTACGTTGAACAGGGAAGGCCGGACGGTAAGTATGGGTAAGTCGTGCATGTATTTCCATGCGACACTTGAATTCGGCAACACGGGATAGGTTATGACATATGCCATAAAATTGATCCTAAGGCAAGAAAGATAATGAATGATAGAGTTGCACAAAAGTAAATGGAACGTGTTTGGTAATGATAGCATTGTGGGCGAACTAGCCTCCCCACCAGTGCATAACAATGTACTGATAATCCCACAGTCTGCTTGCAGGAAGCAGGAAACGTCGACGGGTGCGGAGCTTTCCTCGAACGTGCTAAGGCGCGGAGCTATCTCTGGAGCCTTGGAGCATTGCAAGGAGCTGGAGCACCATATACAGGACATAATGTATTGGAACATCGCCATGAATCATTCCATGTTGTAAGCCACTTGGCACGCCTTTTATGTTTCAGAGAGAGCTTGAGCGATTTGTAATATCGGCCTAGCGCCGCTTGTAAATTTCTTGAATATCAATAAAAAATATAACTTTGGTTTTGCTTCAACTTGTGTTCATTTACTTTCCGCTGCAAATGGGGACACTCTGTACGACTCTGTGGCCTAGCTCAAATCGGCCGTTTCTGGACTTGGCCTTGTACGGACGCAATCTAGGCCTGTGCGGCATCACGCCTTAGCGAGGACGATCGCTCCTACGGGAGCGGGGCGTGACAGATTGGTATCAGAGCACGGCTTTACGTCCTTGGACTTCACGTCAATTTCTCAGTTTTGAAAGCTCGTCGTTGGAAAAAGAAGTGTACTCTCTCTCTCTCTCTCATTGTGCCTTGGGATGTTCCATACAATAAGTCTAAATATTTTCAAAAGCTCGTACAAGTACTCGGTTGAACGGGATTGATAGGCGAAGGCCTTTGTGCCAAACCACGACAGACTTGAGTCGAAGGAAAACTAAAATGCTAGAAGTTAGCAAACGCAAGGCGTACTTGAATAACCTTACGCTAACAATGTCGAACGATGTTAAACTTGACTCGATAAAGAACACATGCTAAGTTAACATGTCGCGTGCGTGCCTGACAAGTCTTGCGTCGACCTAGCAAGTGAGCGTGCAAAATTGAATATAGTCCGCACGGGATGGTTATGCGGCACAACTTAGTCCGCGTGTCGCGCACCTCGACTTCTGGTGCAGTCGAGTTGCGAGCGATATCAAGTACCGCTCGGTCGGAAACGGAGATACACTTAGAGTGTATATCGATAGGAACGCTATCAAACTAACGCTTAGGCGTACACGGAAGATTTATTGAATTTTGAGGATTAGTGCGAACGACTTAGTACGTCGAGGCGACGTGAGCGATTACGCTAGATATTCGTCGAACGAATCTGAAGGATGTCTTAGCGCATGATGCAAATGTGATTGTGGATTAAATAGGATGGCTTGAACCCGAGTGGTGTATGTGATAAGTTCGGAGAAGAATAAGAATGAATATCGATGACTAGATCGTATGGCTCGAATCCGAGTTGTGTATGGATGTTCTTGGAAAATCATTTGAGCAAAAATTGAGGATTTCGAAACACAATGAGTACGTCGGCGAGGCGATGCGATCGCACAAAGCCTTAGAACGCGTCATGCTTAGTTGGTCGTGACTTGGAATATCCCGAACGAGATGTCGTTCGGACAACTTGTCAATGGGCAACAGAAGTTAGAAAACGATTCAGAACGATGAATGAAAATGAATGGTCTTGATCGAGGAAAACTTAGAGGATCACGCGCACGATTTTGGATTGATTCAAATAAATTGTGACTTAAGTTTGGACAACGATCTTGAAACTAGCTTGTGGAATAGCGATCAAACTTGATCTTGAATATCGAAGAAATTGTGGAATATCCAACTCGGACAACAGCATCAATGCACGACTCAAAATCGGTTGCAAAGGAAGATCGTCAGGTTACGCATATCGTCGATGGTATTGAGGCGTATCAAAGATCGATATGCGATAACTCGGGGGTACTCTGACTCGGCGAATGACGATCGTTCAAATATTATTGTCCCGTTGGATGTTATACTTGGGATGTTAAAAATGTGTTGAGGAAAAGATATCTTTAGCTCGAGGATTTTCTATTTGAATATATGACGGTCAGACTATCGAATTGATTTGGCTTGGATGAAAATATGAATGCTTGGATTTGCTTCGTTGACAACCACAACATTGACGTTCTTGTCTTATGCGAGCGCAACTCCAGCCTCGCACATGCGTCGCGCCGGATTATGGCGATCACTCCGCGTGAGCGCTAATATGGTAATTCATACAGCGGGAGTGATTGAACTTGGATGGCGCGACAATCTGATTGCTTCGACTTGTGGTTTGACGCGAATGTGGACTCGAAAATGAATTTGTGTGCTTGAAGAATTGAATATGAGGATTGAGTAGGTCCAATCCGCGTATCGAGAATGGGTTAGTCTAAAACTCAAACAAGAGTTACGCCCCGATGAGAATGATTATTCCGCAGGAGCGTTGCATGGTGATTCATGAACCGCCGTAGATAATCGGACTCGCGTGAGATTGGGGCGCAATGTATTGTCGAGCTGGATGACCTCGTGATCGAATACATGAATTGGTTAGAACTGGTGATTGAACGGAATTGAATATGTGCAACGTAAGTCTTGATGCGAATTAGGTGATCATGCTCGATGTTTAGAAATTTGAGTGAAACGAACTTGGATAGAAACTCCCGTACAAGCGAACAAATGGTTTGACCATAGGATTTGGGGCGAGCGTCGTGCAATGACCTTGCACGACGAGCCACGGACCTGACGTGTAACTATGACCTTGTGAGCTGACCTAGCGGATAGACGGACAACCCTATGCCGAGTGATTGAACCTGTGCGATTGACATTAGAGTATCGTCTAGACGGACGATAGACTTGTGGCAGCAATACTTAGAGTAGGACGGGAACTGTGAGTGTGCGTGAACGGCGACGAGATTGGCCCCAAACGAAGGGAATGATAGGGATGGATGATACGCAAGTAAAAGTTGGGATAACAAATTGAATCACTGATAGGAAGACGGACTCGATGATAGTGCAATGCTTGGTCTTGAATCGGACGAAAATAACTTAGACTTGGTCGACCCCGCTAAGAAGAAATCATACTTATTTCGTGGACAAGAACGTATGAGAAACGAATCGAGTTATCTCGATAACCGAGATAAACGATAGTGGAATGCACACGAGTTCGATTTTAATCGAAGTTAGCAAAACGTTCGGCAAATCGAAACTATCACGAGTAGCTTGTCCGACTTCGCTAATCGCTATGCTTGGTTGAAATGTACGTATTTGGGGGACGCCTTGGATACGTGCACGATCCAAACTCAGTGATATGATGAACTCAAATGCAGCTGTAAGTGGGTATTACGATGGCATGAACGAATGAGTTTGCCTCAGCCTACGACTCTCATGTTCGATAAATAACAACGCATTTCGTGCGACCGTTTCAGTCCCATGATACGTCGAAATAGCAACCAAGTCAAAGAGATGCTTAAATTGAATAAGTGCCATCAACTCTAAAATGAATAAAAAGTTATTCAATAAATCGACCAAAACGTATGTAGACACGGAACTTGGAAATGTATCGAGTATAGTTCGATGCCATCGAGTGATAAGGCCAGTCGATAGGAATTATCTACGATACGCACACAACATAAGTTAGGGAACGGTAGGATGACCTACACTCAGGAAGTCTCGAGGACGAGACTTGTTTTGAGTGGTGTATTATGTAATGACCCGCTCCGCCCTAGCGGAACGCCGATTCAAATGGCAAGTGCAACGACTCAAACGAGCCGTCGACCCAAAGAGTTGGCATCGACCTGAGGAAGAATCGATGCAAGGCTTACATTGGCCCGTCAAGATGAATCCAGACTTAGACTTTCAAAGGCGCACTCGGAGTGCCGCTCGGTCGATTCGAACATCGCTAAGGTGGGTGGCTCCGATGAACCCGTCTTTGCTTAGCCTAGACACATAATAATACGGACACTATCACGAAAATTACTAGGCGATAACACCGCGCATGCTAATAAATGACCCAACGCACCTAGCTAAGGGATTAATTCCATCTTGTATGTTTGTATAGAATATGGAAAGGAACATGGAAAATACGAGAACTCTCGTACCGCGCTCCACGCTCGTGCTAAGGCACAAGCTTACGTTCAAGTCCCTTATGCGTTCAACAATGAAACAATGAATGGTTTACAACAATGAAATGGGAAGACTATCAACATAGTCGTTCTGAGTAGAGTTTAGCAACATTGAAAGACTATAGGACCGATGGGTCGCCAAAGGCGACTCCCGTACGGGAAGTTGCATAATGTATAAATGAAGAATGAACGAACAAACGAGTGAATGAATGAATCAACAAAAGGATAAATACGAAAATGAATCAATGAACGAATGGACAAGTGAAAGAAAGAAAAGAAGGAATGAATAAAAGATAAGAAAGACAGGAATGGTTAGCGACAGGTGTGACGGGCACGTGCAACGGGGCTCACTACCCGCGCTGCACGGACGCCAACCTGGTCGATAACGCATTGTGGCTAAGGGTTAGCCTATGATAATAAAATATGAAATGGTCGTGGACGGACCCGTGCACGGGTGATACGAATTCCGTGGCATGATCAAAGGGAGGATCGTGGCCGGCCTAGGCGGGATCAAGTCGAGGCTTACGGGCTGCCTGGGTGCGGACTCGGCCACTCGGGGGACGTAAGTGCTGAGGTATTTCAAGAGACTAACGGGGTGTGTGCCAGTCCTCACCCTACGCTAGTTGAGAAATACTACGCTGGGATGTGTCCAAAATGGCTTGTGATGTCAGCGACCGATGCATATAGATTTAAGTGGGCTTTGCTGGTGGCAATCCACATGCAAGTCCTTGCATTTAAATCAAAGTAGTCTAAGTTAACTGTACAAAGCACTTTCTGAATAGGCTTGAATATAACACACAAAATGATCAAGAGTACTTCGAGCAAACGAGTTAGAAAACGTGCCCACGACGTGCTAGAACCCGAGGCAAGGACACGCGCCGGACATTGAATGCTTGCATGAACTACGTTAAGTTATTTCATATGAATTGTTGACTAACTTGGTTTACGTTGAACAGGAAAGGCCGGACGGTAAGTATGGGTAAGTCGTGCATGTATTTCCATGAGACACTTGAATTCGGCAACACGGGATAGGTTATGACATATGCCATAAAATTGATCCTAAGGCAAGAAAGATAATGAATGATAGAGTTGCACAAAAGTAAATAGAACGTGTTTGGTAATGATAGCATTGTGGGCGAGCTATCCTCCCCACCAGTGCATAACAATGTACTGATAACCCCACAGTCTGCTTGCAGGAAGCAGAAAACGTCGGCGGGTGCAGAGCTTTCCTCGAACGTGCTAAGGCGCGGAGCTATCTCTGGAGCCTTGGAGCATTGCAAGGAGCTGGAGCCCCATATACAGGACATAATGTATTGGAACATCACCATGAATCATTCCATGTTGTAAGTCACTTGGCACGTCTTTTATGTTTCAGAGAGAAAGCTTGAGCGATTTGTAATATCGGCCTAGCACCACTTGTAAATTTCTTGAATATCAATAAAAAATATAACTTTGGTTTTGCTTCAACTTGTATTCATTTACTTTCCACTGTAAATGGGGACACTCTGTGCGACTCTGTGGCCTAGCTCAAATCGGCCGTTTCTGGACTTGGCCTTGCACGGGCGCAATCTAGGCCCGTGCGACATCACGCCTTAGCGAGGAAGATCGCTCCTACGGGAGCGGGGCGTGACAACAACCCCCCCTGTTACTACCACATTCTAGTGTGAGGGTATTTTTGTCATTTTTGGGGTAATTTAAATTTATTAGAATTTATGAGAATTTTTAAGAATTATTTTGGAATTGTTTGGACTAGATTGATTTTTGGCTAGTTTGGACTCATGTAGACCAACCTAGGAGCTAACCCTAGTTAGTTGGACTTGGTTAGGATTTGTGACTCTAGTCTAACCTAGCCTAATCTATGGTTTGGTCATTAGAACCTATTTAGCTATAGGAATTAGAAAGCCATAAGCCATGACTTATGATTTTAGAGCCTTTAATTAATTAAATCAACCATGGCCTATGTAACTTGGCCCAAGGCCCAAAGTTTTGACCAAACCCTAACCCTAAGAAGTAGTGGCCGGCCACCTATCCTCATAGGGATCCTCACCATATAAAACCCCTCCTAAAATCTAGGATTGCCTCTTTCTTAGGAAAAGCCCTAAGTTCAAGGAGGTTAGTTTCTATTGCATTTAAATTTCTAGAACTCCTTTCCTCTTCCTTTTTCTTTCTAAATTGTTCCTTTAGGTCCTAATATGACTATTCTTACTGTTGCTAAGGTCCCATCTCAGTTTGAGGTTGTTTTGAATTGATTGGGTCATCAAGAGGAGAGCATTTGAATAGGGATTTTTCATTGAAGTTCATCAAGAGGTAACTCTCTCAATACTCCATGAAATTTCATTTTGTCTTTATGTATAGGAAGCCCTAAGGGTCCCCTAAGATTCTGGATAGGTTTTGTGTCGGGTGTCTTGGGTTTTGTGTCCGTTTTGGATACGTGTCTGTGTTCCTACGTAGGTGTTTGTGAAAATGCCACAAAGGGACTGTTGGTGATATTTTCAATTTATTTTTGAACAGGAATGTTAGTTTAGATCTTGCTTATTGATTTCTGTTCTTGTGTGTTAGTGTCAGTGTCATTTTGTGTCAGGATCTTGGCTTGGACACGCACCGCACACGACCGCGCGCACCGCTACAGTGCTCCCCTGCCTATCGGGGTCTGTAGCGGACACGACACACATTTGTTTGACACGAAACTCGACACGAGCTATGGGGCACTGGCTGACACACCACGTGTCAAGTCCCACGTGTCCCCGTGTCGTGTCGAGAGAGAAATCAGTTGTACACGTGTTTTGCAGTGTCTGTGCACACGAGTTTTTGGCCACTGATACGGGCCTCGTGTCCGACACTGATACGTCGTGGACACAGGCCAGTGGGCCTATGAGGTAGCCCTATAGGTGGGCTATCCATGTGTATGACCACGAGATTCCCTCGTGTCTTGTGTCGTGCACACGACACAAGTGCACGTGTGCACGAGACAGTGCACTGTGTGTGTTATTTTGAGTTTCTTTGATGTGGACACGCCGTGTCCGGCCTTGGGTGACACGAAGTGATTTGTGGGGCTTGTGCACAAGGTTTGCTTTCAATTACTAACCATTAGATTCATGATTAGTTTGAATTTTATATTCTATTTCTTATTTAACCAAGTTTCTGATACTTAACTTCCTGTCAAGCTTTCCAGTTTTCTAAAATGATTTTGTCTGATGATTTTAACCCTTGTAATGCTGCTAAATACTGAGTTTAGATTCTAAATATGTTTCCCTATATGTGACCTATGTGTGTATCAAATTAGGTGTTGTTGGGTTGACAATTAGGTTTGATTTAGAACTATATCTAACTGTCATATAGTCACTGTTTGTGTATGTTTCAACTGATTTTTGTTTTGAAGATAAAACTGAGAATGTGTTATTCACTGTTTAATTCATGTTACTTCATGTTTATGATTCCAATTCGGTTTGCAATGAGAAGTAGGAATTCGAAGTATGGTTGGGAATTGAAGTTAACCGTTAACTAAAATCTGAGATTTAGTCTCCAGTTTGCACATAAACCTGAGAAATGAGGTATACATTGTCTTCCATTTAACTGAACTGAGTTTTAGATTTGGTTTATAATGTTTTAGACTGTTTTGATTTGGTTCCTACTTCATTTTCAGTTAGAACAGGAACTGTTAGACTGTTTTTGAAGTCCTTAGGAGCTATGAATGTTTTCCTGTATTGAAGCAAATCTGAGAATAAGTTCAACCTGGAATTGATTTACATTGTCCTTTTTCCTGTGTAATTCCTCCTTACAGTCCAGTTTTTGGGCACACTTAATTGTATCTCTCACTGCTCATACACACACTGTCCTTTCCTTTCACTGATTGTATTTCCTGTACACACAAAGCATAGCACACACACTTTCACTTCTCTATCACTGCTTGGATTTTCCTGCTCACTGTTTACTGGTTTACACACACACATTGTTGAATGTTGCACTGTTTCCAGATTTGCCCACCTAGGGATATACACATTGTTCCAATATGCCTCAATGCATATAGCACACGCACACACATTATATTCCTGTACATTGGTTACCTTCCACACACACACAGCTACACTTATACACACACACAATCTCATGTTGCACACACATGCATTTTTCATGTTTTCCTATATGCCTACCTAATGCACAGTCTATATATATGACTATATCTATATATAATGCAATGTATTTTATATATGTAGGTTAATAGGTGCATTGTGATATATGTTCCTATATATATATATATGTGTGTGTGTGTGTGTGTGTGTGTGTTGTTTTATATAGTTAGATACATATGTGGTTGTATGGGTTATGCAGTACATGTATATGCCATATGTGTATAACTTGGGTATTACTATATATATAGGCAATGTAGATACTTGTGTTGAGAATAGGCCTAGGTAGTTTGGTATAGCTTGGTGAGACTAGATAGGGCTTGTACAACATTATTAGACTTAGTATAGCCTAGTTACACTTGTTAGACCTAGGTTTGACTTCTAGGGTTGACCAGAGTTGACCAAGAGTTGACTTTGGCCTAAATTGACCTAGAATCATGTAGAATGCATAGTAGGACTTCATTTTACCATTTTAGACTTGTTGTGACTTGTGCTGTTCTGATTAGGAGCCAGACACCACTCCTCGGACGGTACTTTTCATATTGGACACTCAGATACAGGCGAGTACATTCTCTGATCATTTCATATCCTGCTTAGAATTATTTTCTGCAGTATATTACTTTACTAGTACTGTCACGATGGTCACACGGATTGGTACTATATGGATCCTTTCTTGAGATGTTATCCTTAGGGAGCATCGGGTACTACGTGTTTTGTGCGTTTCACTTACATGGCGTATCACTATGCTTCTTGGTTCATTTGATCACTTGTGACATGTACCCTCATGATCACAGAGTCTCTTGAATCTTACACTGTTGGGTAACCCCCAGAATCTCCATTTATGGGACATCCATGTATCACCCTTCGGGGGCCGTGCATGGAATCATATAACATATCCTGGCTGGATCCTTGTGTATTGATTGGGGGTACGGGGGAGTAGAATTGGACATGTGAATAATACACCAGTAGTATATTATCAGAATCATTACTTAGTGTCTTATCAGAATCATCCCAGGCCATTTACATGTCTATATTGTACTCTGAATCACTAGTCACTGCTAGTCTCTATTTATAGTAGATATTTCTATTACAGCTCTCTCTATTTACATACTGCACTTCTTTCAGTACTTGTATCTTACTTTACTGCATATTTATATTTTCTAACCTGCTATGATCTGTTGAGATGTACTGTACTCGCTCCTGTCCTGACTGGACCTGTTGAAAATATTACAGACGACGAGGAGGAGGCTAGCCTGGACACTTACTACGGGACAGCCTTAGATGACACCTGCGAGCTGGACCCTCAGAAGGACCCAGCTCTAGCTGAGGATATCACCCCGATTGCCTAGACTAGATTAGTTAGGCTTATCTTACTTTATGCAGTCTTGAGTCATGTTTTAGTTAGACTTTATTTGGAGTTCAGAGTTGTATATATTCTTTTATCTGAGACCTTGTACTGTTGGATATTGCTGGGATTATCTTAGACTACTGCTATTTCATCTATTTATTTCCTTGAGTTCTATTTCATTTCGTGCTATCTCTTCCTTAGCTGTGATTGAGTTTTACTGTTATGTAACCCCCATTCGGGGAGTATAAACTGTTTAGATATATATATTGTAGATGTATGTTGACCTAGGACAGCGCTCTACCGCCGACACTGCGGCGTAGGCTGGGCTTTGTTACGTTCTCGTACCCTCACAGTGGGTGCGGGTCGTGACCCCCCCCCCGCGACTGCTGCAGCTTTCCTGCCCCGTTGCCCCTGCTGCTGAGAAGGGGGGGGGAATAATTAGGGTATTTTTGTCATTTAATATTTTTCGGTTAGAATATTAAGTTGTACAATTATAGAATGTCAAGCATTCTACGGTAAGTTAAGATATCTAACGTCAAATAATCTATAAGATTGTTCACAAACATGCATCCCAAAACTACAGTTTCAAATAATATTAACATAAGCCATAAAATATAAAAACATTAATGCAATTCTAAATAAGTGTAACTAAGATACTGATCGTTCAAGTGCAATATTTAGGATTAATAGTTTAGATACAAACTTATCCTTGATGACACATGTAGTTGACCATTAGGTATGCTTAAGAGACTTATACTTGAGGCCACATAGTTGACCATTATGTATGCTTAAGAGATGATTATAAGAATTTGTTAAGATCATTCTTACTATTATTATCTCGAGATATTTCGGTCGATTATGTCACAATTTAAAAGTTATGGATCAATCGACTTTTGGCTCACAATAGGTCCTTAGGATTGAGCTTCTAGCTCATTGTAGTATGTCACTCGGCATCCCCAATGTCCGAGAACATCTCTAGACGAACAAAGATGGGATGATCGACCGAAACACTCCAGGACAATAACTTCGGGATAATAATAATGAGAAACAATAACCCCGGGTAAGAAATGCTTATGATCATCTCTTAGTAAATTGATGCATATCTAATGGTCAACTTTGTTTCCTCAAGGATAAGTTTGTATCTAAATTATCAATCCCAAATCTGTATAATAATGTTAAATCTCACAGTAATAAAGGAAACAATGAAAGCATTCAGTCACAATGGAGACATGTTATTAAATTACGGAATTAGTTTCAGCAATTTAAGAATATTTTTGCATAGTTATGAGCTTTTAAGTCATAGTACTAAGTTTGACTTGATTCTTAAATGTAGATGCCACTATTATCATGTCATGATGGAGAGATGGAGTTAGTAAAATGGATTATGGAAGGATCGTACCGGACTTATGGCGAACATGGGTCTCGCTGAGACATTCCATTGAACAGCTTTGTTGCAAGAAAATCACCTGCTATTTGAGAAAATGAGTTACGGCTTGTCGACAATTGTGAATCAAATGTGATTGCAAAATGTCAGAAGCTGTAGGAAATAATAATGCCTTGTTCTCATTGCTAGGGTTTGTTACAATATATATAGTGTCTACATTTGGGCTTATGGGTATGGGCCATATTTACATTGCAAATATTATCTTATACTCTAACACCCCCCCTCAAGTTGGAGCATGTAAGTCACAAATGCCCAACTTGGAAAGAAAAGAATCGAACACTTGCTTTCCAAGGGGCTTGGTGAAGATGTCAACCAGTTGAGAAGAAGTAGGAACATGCGAGGCTATTACAGTGCCATCTCTAATAGCATCGCGAACAAAATGCAAATCTACCTCAATATGCTTACTGCGCTCATGAAATACCGGGTTCTGAGCCAGGTGCAGGGCTGACTGACTGTCACAATACACTAACATAGCAGACTCCTGGTGAACGCCCAAACACACCAACAACTCCTTCAACCATTTCAACTCACAAACGAGCGCAGCAAGAGATCGGTATTCAGCTTCAGCGGAAGATCGAGAAACAGTTGATTGCTTCTTGGTCTTCCAAGAAATAGGAGACCCCCCCCCCCCCAGAAACACCAACCAGCCTGTAACAGAGCGGCGAGTCAAAGGACAACTTGCCAATTCGGAATCACACCAACCAGAAAGACGGAGATCACAATCAGCTTTCAAAAGAATACCCTGTCCTGGTATATTTTTGAGATATCTGACAACTCTCAAAGCAGCATGTCAATGATCTTGTCGAGGCTCTTGTAAGAATTGAGACAAGATATGCACAGCATAGGCCAAGTCAGGGCGAGTAAATGATAGATAAATCAACCTTCCAACCAGCCTCCTATAAGTCTCTGCATCCGCCATCCTTGGACTAGTCGATTCTGCCAGCTTGTGATTGGGCTCCATGGGAAAATCGGCAGGACGAGACCCCATCAAACCGTATTCTGAAATGATGTCCAAAGCATACTTCCTTTGACACAAGAAAATTCCTTCCGCACTCCGAGCCACCTCTATGCCAAGAAAGTACTTCAACACACCAAGGTCCTTCATGTGGAAGCAAGAACTAAGGTACTTTTTGAAAGCATCTAAAGCACCTGTGTCATTACCAGACACAATCATATCATCCACATAGATCAAAACATGCAACTCTACCTTCCCCTTAAAAAAAGAGAAAAGGGAATAATCGGAATGTGACTGAATAAATCCATAGGATATCAGAGAAGCGGTAAGCTTAGCGAACCAACAGCGCGGTGCCTGTTTCAATCCATATAGAGACTTACGCAGGCGACCCACTTTGTTGGGTTCACTATGCAAAAAACCTGGTGGCAACTTCATATACACTTCTTCTGTCAGATCTCCATAAAGAAAAGCATTGTGCACATCCATCTGGTGCAAAGTCCAGCCTCTCACAGCTGCAACAGCCAAGAACGTTCGAACTGTAGGCATCTTAGCTACTGGGGCAAATGTCTCTGAATAATCGATTCCCTCAACCTGATGATTACCGAACACAACCAGCCGTGCCTTTAGGCGCTCAACACTTCCGTCAGATTTGTACTTTATTTTGTACACCCATCTACTTCCCAATGCTTTCTTCCCAGGAGGCAAATCGACAAGACTCCATGTCCCATTATTTTCTAGAGCCTGTATTTCAGTTTGCATAGCCGCGCGCCAGCCCGAATCTCGCGAGGCCTGACGATATGAAGTAGGCTCAACACCTGTAGTGATAGCTGCAAGAAAATCTCTGTGTCCAGCAGTAAATATGTCATAACTTAGAAATTGTGTTAGAGGATACGAAGTACCTGAGGAAGTGACGGGAACAGATGAACTGTGGTGAATGGGGGGACTTTTACTTCGAACAGCATTTGTCACAAAATCCTGTAATCGTACTGGCTGTGATTTCTTCCGCATTCCTCTTCCCAATACTACCTCGTCGGGCACCTCTGACAACACTGTATCCCCTGTATTATTAGTAGTATCCGCATCACCTCCAGCGGACTCTTCTGTCAATACTTCTGCATCTACCTGTGTATCCTGGCTACTCGGTGCCGAGCCACCAGCAACCACTCCGGCCTCAACAACCGTAGTCGACACCATCCCAAAAGCCTCTATATCGTCTCCTGGCACTTCGACAGATGTATGACGTGTCGCAGAAGACATCTCGCTAGCAGAGTCATACCCAGGAAATTCTTTTTCATAAAAAGTAACATCACGGGACACAAAAAATTCACCAGTCTCCAAATCATACAGTTTCCATCCCTTTTTATCAAGTGGATACCCAACAAAGATACATTTTCTGCTCCTGCTAGCAAATTTATCATGTCGAGATTTTAAATCATACGCATAGCATAGACAACCAAAAATACGTAGATGATCATACGAAGGAGCCGAGCCATATAAAATTTCATAAGGAGACTTAAAATGCAAGATACTAGAAGGGGTTCTATTTATCAAATAACATGCAGCCAGAACACATTCCCCCCAAAAATCTACGGAAAGAGAACCCTGAAATCGCAATGCCCTGGCTACATTTAAAATATGTCGATGTTTTCTTTCCACCCTTCCATTCTGTTGAGGTGTCCCAACACAGGATGTTTGGAACAATATACCTTGAGATGAAAAATAATCTCGTAAACAATTAAATTCAGTACCATTGTCACTCCGCACACGACGTATATCAGCCCCAAACTGACGCTTCACCATAGCAATGAATTTAAGAAACATAGAATAAACAGCAGACTTATCCGTCAACAAAATAACCCAAACAGCTCTAGAAAAATCATCCACCAAAGTCAAAAAATATCGTGCCCCATTAGATGACGGAACACGATATGGTCCCCACAGATCACAGTGTATAAGTTCAAAGCATCGCAAAGCACGACTACTACTATCAGGAAAGGCATCACGAGTCTGTTTAGCTTGATGACAAATATCACAAGCCTTATGAGAAAACACACTACTACCAGAGAGAGAAGGTAAAGTCTGCATTACTTTATCTGAGGGATGCCCCAGTCTACTATGCCAAACCTCGGAATCATTCTCTTTGCATGCCAGATCACCGAAGCCAAAGAAGCTGGAACCTTCCCCAAGAAGTAAAGTCCACCCCTTTGTTCACCGGCTCCAATCACCATCCTCGTACTTCGGTCCTGAACAAAACACAAATCAGGAGTAAATAACATATCACAATTTCTGGCACCAATCAATTGGGAGACAGAGATCAAATTGCAAGTCAATGTCGGAACATAAAGAACATCCGTCAACACCAACGAAGCAGTCAAAAATACTTTGTCTCTCAGAACAGCCTCAATAGTGCTCCCATCAGGCAAAATCACAGGATAGACAGGGCCCTCAAAACAATCAACTAAACAGTCACGAGAGCCTGTCGCATGAAGAGTAGCCCCAGTATCGAATATCCAAGGGATAAAAGAATTCTTACCCATCAGACGATCAGAGTTTGAAGAACCAGGGTTGGAAGAATCATCGTTACCCAGCAAGCTCATCAGTTTCTGCCATTGTTCACCTGAAAGTGGTGAAGGATACCCTCCATGCATCATATCCGCCGAACTTCCAGCAAG